>JAWNNH010000199.1:75000-675000 GCA_035043045.1 Hirtodrosophila alboralis | reverse complement strand
ATGCAGTCAGGTTGAACAGTTTTATATAGATATACTACATACATATACATATGTATATACTTACATAGTTTGACATTTTAAATGTTAGCTGCCAAATGCATGATCGAAAATGCAGTTGCATCGGCAGACAGGTAGTCCCTGTCCTGTCATTCATAATACGCATAATACATGTACACAAATATTTGGCATTCATATTTCCTTATTTATTTCTTTTGTTGGTTGTTATCATTCTTCATTCATTCATTGTTTAACCGCGTAGCGTTGCCAGACTGGATCAGCGCCATTCTATTAAATAACGATAGTTATTGTTTTAAGCTTTTTATTGTGAGAAAGTAGTGTCATTGTTTGTACGCCCAGAACCCATGATCCATAAAAGGCATTAAAAAATATGTAAGTTTTGTCCACCGCAAAGAAATGTAACAGAACATAGAAGGAAGCATATACGACCCCATAAATTATACATTTTCTTGATCAACAGTTCGGTCCTTTTAGCCCTGTCCGTTCGAATAAATTTACCTGTGGAAAGACTAAAATGTCTAGAAACACCAAATTTGATATGTAGGTTCCTGTATACCGTAAACAGATGAAGTTTAATTTAAATTTCTTATTCTCCCCAGTTACGTCAGCAAATAGATTTTAAAAAAACGATACATGAACAATATTAAGGATTTAGTCTTTTTTTTGTACAGCATTTTTATGACATTCTTAATATACGTTAAAAAAAAATTCATAACGGTAAAACATTGAAGTTATTCAATATTAACTATTTTCCTTATAAAAAGCAGCAGCTCAACCGTAATCGAAAATGTTCTGTTTACTACACTGAAATTAAACTGCTTTAAGTTTCAATACTTAAATATGTATGTGCAAATGTATGAAACAGTCAGACAATTAGCTGTTGGTAAGTAGGTTACTACTGTATATAATCATATATTTATTTAAGTATTTGAGTATTTAAGTTCTGAAATACTGGGTTCAAGGTATCTTGTAGTCGGGCAAACTCAGCAAGAAGATTTTCAATTGTTCTGATGCGATTGTTTGTTTAAGATGTCAATATCTGCATTGAATTTTTTGTTTACATAGAAGTAAACAAGGAAAAAGTGAGTTGCCAGCAGTCAAAAGTTAATAAATGTCGGCTGTGTCAATAAATGCATAAGCCAAATGCCTATAAAAATTTGCATACATCAAATTAGCAACAATTGAGCTTAAGTTGAATAATAATAAACGCCAATCGAGCCGTGCCATGATTTATGTATGTACATATATCTTATTTGATAAATTATCGGCAAGATTAGCGAGAACGAAAAAGATATTGCACATTTTGGCAGCTATTAGAATATGCCACTAATTGGGGCGTGGGATGAATATTTTACACCACTGTGGCAGTTGCGTCATTACAGAAATAGAAAAGAGATCATGCGTCAGAATTGTTCGGGATGAGATATCCAAGTAAAGCATCATGTGACGACAAAAGAAACGAAATAGAAACAAATCACAATTCATTGAGATATGTGCACATCAAAGACCGCCCAACAAGTTTTGTTTTACCTCAAAAACAAAAAAAAAAGGTAATACATGTGTGTATTATACATATGTATATGCAAATACATATGTGTATATATAATACAAAATTTCTCAAATAAAATTAATGGTGTAATGCCAGTAGAGATGAGCGAAAACCGAACAAAAATGAGAACTTGTAGTTTTGTGGTGGGTTGGGGACGTCGGAGGTTGATGCTTACCTCCAGCAATGGGGATTGATTTTCCAGAGGCACTAATGGTTTTTCCGGTATTGGTCGCGTTACAAAATAGTAGGCAATAGTGGCCGCCACACTGGTCAAGGTCAGCGTGCCCAACGTTCCGCCAAAATAATAAAGATAGCCATCGATTTCGTCCCCTGCAAAAGGCAATATGTATTATATTATACCCTAGCAGTGTTCTTCTAAGAAAATTTTAAATACTTTTGCATAGAATAACTATATTTTGACCAAATAATTCCTATAGGAGCTATTAGATATAGTGGTCCGATTTTGTTCAAACTTAGTCAGATTTTACAAATTTTACAGATCCGACCATTATATCATATAGCTGCCATAGGAACGATGACTCAAACCAAAAATTTTTTCACTGTTTCATCTCCAAACTTGGCAGATCGATGTAGTATTATGATCTGAACAATCAAAAAAGAGTTCAACTTCGCAAAACAAAGATTAGGGCCATATATTTATTTCATTCTAATTTCATGTTTTTTATCACCACAAAGATTCCTATACCTGGGATATGAAAACTATTTTCTTTCGGTATTCGATGGGAAATTATCCTATATTGTTGTAATGCCTAGCTTGCTTACTAGGCTATCTTCTGACATAAAATCGAAATAAATATTTACAAATCGATTATAAAAGTATAGGTTAGGTTAGGTCGGGATGGCTGTCAGACTGATTTACAGTCCGACACACTTAGGCCATAATTGGCCCATTGTAATACCTTGGATCATGAGACCGTTCGCCGTACCATATATAAAATCTGATATTTGTTTTGGTCGGATTTTGGATAATACAGCTATATTATCTAAGAAGGGGCTTACTAGGTGTTTTAACCTGTATCTGTGTAGGGCTGGGCAGGATCAGAAAAGATGTTCAACTGTTTCTTCTCTTCCTCATCTCTGCAGCAGCCGAGAGAGCGCGAATAGCAGCGGAGCAGTTTATTCGGCTGAGGTTGCATAGATCTATGCTACGCTTGGCTTTGATAATTATCGATAATTATAAGTTTGTCAGTTTTGCCATGTTTTATGTGCTTCACGTCTGAAGTAGTTACGGATATGGAGCTTGCAGGAAGCCGTAGGAATACGTGTGCTATCTATCTCTGGGAAGAGAGGCGCGGTAGTTCCTTGTCTGACTAGTTCGTCAGCTATAAAATTGGATTCCATGTCTCGGTGTACTGGCACCCATATGAGGCCAATTGCGAACTGTTGGGCCAACTCGTGTAGAGATTTGCGACAGTTTGCCACTGATAGCGAATTTGTAGATTTGGCGCTAGAAGATTTGATAACTGCTTGGCTATGGCTGTATATGTTGATTTTACCCGAGTCTAGGTTGGAGTTTTTAGGCAGGTGAGGGCTGCTTTAATGGCTAGAACTGCTGCTTGGAAAACACTGCAGTGTTCCGGGAGACTATTGGCATGCTCAATATTCAGGAGAAGAGAGAAGATACCGAAGCCGACTCGATCATTTAGTTTAGAGCCAACTGTATATTTGAGATCCATTCCTCTCTTTGAGGGATCATTAGGTTAAAAGGGGTAGTAGTAGTCTGTTTTGCTAGGGATTAGTTGATTTCCTATCAGAATTGATGAGTGGTCAACATTAAGTGAGGACCAGCACATTGAGTCTCTCAACCGAATTGTTGAAAGAGTGTAAAAGTATTACAAATGATTAAATAATTTTTAGTGTTATTTTTATTTAAATTTAAATTTTAAGCCGAAAGAAAACCAAAATATTTAACAGTGGGTACTGAAATTATGTTTTATTACATGTGATATTCCAATTTTGGGAGAAATTTTTTGATTATCATTATTTAATTATATATGAAACATTTATATAAATGGTTATACTTACAGAAATATGAAAAATTGCTGACTATCAAGTGGTTGATATAGGCTAGAACCGATTTCTCTGGCGTCATTTTTATTGTTCTTTGATGTTAGTTGCTTGTTGTTGTCTGTTTTGTAATTGTATTTGTAGTTCTTAGATACCTGAGCGAACGTTACGTGTTTTGCTTAATGATTGCCCACAAAACTTTGCCTGCAATAAAAAAAACAAAATATAAATCAATACAATCAATACACGTCAGCTAAAACTTAATATAAATGTATATATAAATACATATATGTATAACTTTGTATATACACATTATTATACACATATTTATATAGATTTATTTTATTTTAAGCCCATCTGCATTGACCATAACAAAACATATATAAAATGACAATTTACCGCCTAATTAGGTAGATATCAATATACAATATAATTGCCCTTTTTAACCTCTACCCAGCTATAAGATTACAATTAAAAAGCGTTCAGTTCGAGCGATGTAATTACATATATACTAAACATAATATATAGTACAAAGTACAAAGTTTGCATTGAGTAAATAGAAATAGAAATCTAGTTAAATCAAAATATTTTGTGAACGCATTTAACCTGGCCTCAGATAGCAGTAAATTGATTAAATCTCACCGACAGAGTCCAGCTTTAACTGTTAAACAACAGCTGATCAGCATTCTATAATTATAATGGTTCGCTTCCAAGTGCTTATGTGAAAATATATATTTGTTGTTATCTGACTGATTTCTGCTCTCTAAAGCGACGCCTTATTTGTTTTTAACCCAACAATCTTCTGAGATATGAAGCAATATTCAAAACATGTCAAAAGCTGTATTATCTTGCATATACTATAAGTATAGTTATGTATATGACCATTATCTAGACTGTTTTAATACCATATACAGTGGTGTATGGAGATTCATTTTTAAAGGAGCAAAGCAAAGACATTATTTAGCGATTAACTTCTCTCAACAACTTATTTTGATTTATACACTACCACATGATCTTTTAATTCTTTATTCATTTAGCCAGCCACAAGCAGATCTTTATGTTCCTAATAACGCCTATAAAGATTTCGTAATTAGTGTTTACACAATTAAAAATGTGTAAGAGGGGGTCGTAAAACTGTGCAAATGTGTGTAACAGGCATAAGAAAGTATCTCAAACCATTTAAAGTACATATATATAGTCTTGAACAGGATCAATAGTCAAATCGATCCAGCCCGTGAGTCTGTCTGTATGCACAAACAGATCTCAGAAACTATGAGATATAGAGACACCAAAATTGGTATGCAGACTCTTGTATTCCATACGTGGATAACGTTTACTTAAAATTTCTGTAACTCTGTGAGGAAATTCCAAATTTCTTTAAGATTTTTGAATTAATTTTACAAAATAATATGATTTATTTTATGAAAATCGAAGATAAGATATACAAATTTTCTTGGGCAGTGATAAATTTGTCTATTATTTGGAGACTACAAAGTTCTCAATATTTGGGATAATTCTTGAAATTTTTCCTAATAACATTTCCTGACATTTTGGACATTTTTACTTACAACATTTTATATGTAATACGATTCAAACAAGCTCATGTTTCTTGAGAAAATAAATGTAGCTTGGCTAATTTCTTAATAATACACATTGAAGAAGTATATAGTTAAAAACAAACAGAATTTTTATTTTATTACGTTTTGTAATACAGTTGATCATATCATAATAGCCAATCAAGTTTATAATTTATAAAAGGTTTTACCACAAAAACCAGTTGTACATATTTTATAAAAAAAAATCGCAATTTGCGATATAGTCATATATTAGAGACATATGTAAAAAGTAAACAAGTACGCTCCATATTCTTTAACTCCATATTCAATATTTTAACTGAACTCTGTTAAACAGCTTAAGCTTGTTATAGTTTATTTACCTTTTGTGCTTTTTTATGGGTGTGAAAACCTAAATTAGACTGCCTTATGATTTTGCAGACATACCTGATGCGATTTACTCCTATGCCTCTTTTTTGCATACTAGTGCAACACACACCACTTAAATGAAACTGCATCTTACCACCAAACGCCTCCCCTTCTGGCACTTTCCAAAAGCAGAGCTGATAACTGCAATTATTATGTTATGTTCATATATACATATATATACATCTGTGTAGTATGTAAATGCATGTACAAACTCATAATAAGAGATAAGAGTGGTACTGGACTGGACTTTATCTGTTCCCGGGCGACACTGGAGTGAAAACTTTGCACTCTTCATAATGAGATTATGCAGATGGGGGCTAAAGACCAAGGAACGACCCATTTGAAAGCTGTCTAGACTTGCAGAATTATGCAATGCCTGAACTAAAAGGCTCTATTGATTACCTTTGAGGAGTTTTGCCGGGTCAAACGGGCGTAGTTGTTCCACGGTGCGACAGAGAAAGAGAAAACTTAGGAGAGAGTTGTCACAACAAGAGTCCTGAGCTCGTTTATTGTGAGGTCAAGGCGGCTTATAATTTTTTTCGCCAAATGCATATTGGTTTGGGAGCATTGATTTTTCACTAAGTGGATGGCGAGACACGTGCACTTAAAATCGAAACTTACCACAAATGAAACTCTTAGGTTGAATATCTGAGATACTTTTTATAATGCGTGGCACAATTCATGTTTTGGTACTACAGTTTTAAACGAATATTCATAAATAAATGTTAGGAAAATCAATGAAATTAACGTTTTACACGAACCCGGCGGCCCTTTTTAGACTCGGCAACGCGGGGAGGAGCAACACAGAACCAGAAACCAGAAAATACAAAAACGAAAATGCTGCCTAACCATTCGAGCGACTCAGCTGAACTAAAACTCAGAACCACAAACAAAACACGAGAAGCCTACCAATTCCGAATCCAGACCCGAGTCTCAAGCCAAACCGTCCAGACTCAAATTTAGTTTAGCTTGAACAAGCAACGGACCTGCGGGGCATGCGTGCATCAACGATGACGCTAACGACAACGACGGCTACAAAGCCGACGACAACAACAACGACTGCAACGAAAGCGACAGCGAAAGCGACACGATATGAATGAATCCGCGAGAGCAGCTATAAGAGAGTCAAATTTAGTGAGAGCCACATCAGTCAAAACAAACGTTTTCAATGCGGCTTTAACTCCTCGGCAAGCAACTAAATGGCAAACACGCGACACGTGCAACGACAACGGCAGCTGCCAGCTGGCAGCTTTCAGTTGAGAGAACCATGAAAAGGAAGAAAAAGAGAGGCGTGGGAGCATTGCCTGCCAGTGTGCATTGTGTCTGCGAAAGCGTACGCAGAGCAATGAAGCAAGGAGAGCTGTGGGTCATGTGCAACGACAAACCATCAATTGGGGGTGGTTGCCGTCTTTGCTGTTTGGGCAGCCGCTTTTGTGACGCAATTGCTCCTGCGAGGGCAGTTTAATAACTAGGCATTAGTACAGTAACATACACAGGAGCTGCCCTCGAAATTCGAAAAATAAATTATATAAAGGGGTTCAAGCAATATTATTTGGTCTTTTGTTCAAGATAAGTAGTTGACTATGTTTGACTATAACAGTATATCATTTGAGTTTGAAGTGCACAGCACAGAAATCCACACAATAGATTATAGTTTTTTAAATTTTGGCGAAAAAATATCAGAATTCTATGTAGTATGTTATATTACTATTTCGGAGTAAATTATACTAGTTACCCAAAGCTACACTTTTAAGAAGTTGAATAGCTAGTTATTTTCGGTTAGCTCGAAATTTGTGTAATATCTATTCATAGTGTTATCGCAACATGGTAAGATCCCCGAATCTGTTATGACAAATGATTGAAATTGTCTGATCGGTCCCCTATCTGAATTATCGAATCAATTTATATTTTATCGATAAAATACTCTACGCTACCATAATCTGCTAAAGCTACTTATCCATTAGATTCCTCAAACAATATTATTTTCAATACTCTCTAGCTTAGAAGCTATCGTTGATTTAACGGTTTCTAAAAAAAAAAATGATTTCGTTAAGCAGTGGTTACAACAAGTGTGGTTACAACGGTTTTCAAATTTATATAAGTAATATTTAAAAATATTCAAGTCATTTGACAACTTTCTTTTACTATTTTTTAAATTCTATATATATGTATTACTAACTAACTAATTGAGCATCCCTCGAACCTATCTGCTCACAGAAAGTATGTATTTAGTATTATTGTGTATGTCCTTTTCGACATCTGTTGTTGGCTCTTTGCCGGCATTTGCCTGTATTAGAAACTTACTTTATAAAAAATTAAAAATTACCTCAAACAAAATTACTTATTACAAGGTTAGGGCAAGCTTGTTAAACGCTGACTTTTCATTTAAAAACTAACAAAGTTTACGCTGCGGTTGCAAATCTTTCATGGGAGTCAAGCCGGCGCCATCTCATCAAAAGTATCTTTTAGATATGTACTTCAGTGCGTGTGTGGCAGATATAAGATCTTTTCTCTGTACGTTATTTATGTTATGCCACGTATTACTTATACATATTGTGTATAGACCCTAAGTACCGGCTAACAATGTGTGGCATACTTTTAGGCTGATTTTAAATGCCAGGTCAAAAACCCAACTTGCTTGTGTCTGACACCATTTCTTTACTTATTCTACTTATATATGCTTAAATGTGTATATAATATTAATAAGATATACGTATATATGTATGTAAAAAACTTTCGTACAGTGGGGTCAGTGTCATACGTAGTTCTTTTTATCAGCGGAGTGACCACAACAAGAACAACCGCAGCTTTCAATGAATGTTTACAAAGCTTTAAAATTTCAGTATTTTCTTGTATTTAGCTAGTTAATTAATGCAATTCGTTGAGCCAAATTCGTTGTAATGAGCGGCGAGGTAGTTATAAACTTCGAGGACGTGGATAGTTCCGTGGGTAGCTTTGCTAGCACCGAGGCAGGACAGTGTTGTAGCACTGAAGGGAAAAACGATGATCACCAGGATGTGCAAACAAATGACGGGACAGTTTTATCTCAGGCCAAGGGAAAAAAGAGTTCCAGCGAATTATCCGGTGGCCATAACTATGCGACCAGCAAGAATGTTGCTGAGGGTAAGTGAGAACCAACTAGGATTTTAGAAGGACACAGTTTCTAAACAGATAAGTGCTTTCTACAGGCTTACGTATGTTAAACTTAGACCCAACTCAGCCTTAGCATTACTTACAAATACATATTTAGTTTTCCTCAGTTCTTTTAAATTTATGGCACTCTCAAAATTCAGCATAACATAGATAAATGCCAATTGAGTTTAAACTATACAGAATAGAAGTTTCACCTCGGAGCTATTAATCAAAGAAAAAAACAAAATTAAGAAAAAATACCCGCTCACACCCGGTCAGACCCGTGCTTATACAAACTCCTATCTGTATGTCTGTATGCGTTGTATGTGCTTTGTGAATTTTTGCTTTTTTGTGCGGCCAAGCTGGAAACCTTACATAAAGTGTCAACGGTAATAAAAACTACTTAACAAATTTCTGCTCTAGGTATTTTAATACTTAATTATAAATACTGATAATGCTTTTAGGTCTCATGGACATCGCCCTGCTCTCAGCAAATGCTAACCAGCTGCGTTTTCTAATCACCTACAATCACGAAGCTTTCACATTCTACTATAGTGTTACACTGGTTATACTCTCATTAATGCTACAGGTGCTGGTGGGGGCTGTGCTGATCTTTAAGGCATGACAACAGTTAGCATTTGAAGTTTGCACACTAAACTAATAGATCTATTTTCATTCACAGCGTCGCCTAAAACACTGTCACAGTCGCCGCTATATGAGAACCAACGAAGTGCTTGTAATGGGCGTTTTTCTAATCACTGTGATTAATGTACTGCTAGCTGCCTTTACTACAACCCAATGACTACAACCAACGGACATTAAAAATTAGATTAGGAAGTGCACATAATTTTTAAAATTTATTTGTATTTTATACAATATAACAAAATGATTGATGTAAATGCGTTAGTAACGATTGGCGAACCGTTAACCAACTCTACTAAATGCACTTGACGTATCTGACGTACGATATCTCAGCTTTGTATGTAGACTTGGGGATAAGGTTCACAATCAGCTTAGCCCGAGAATTCTTTCTTAATGCACTTGGCAATGGTGCTTAGCTGCATATTGGTGGTGCCCTCATAGATCGCACCAATCTTGGCATCACGATAATATTTCTCCTGGGGGAAGTCGCGTGTGAAGCCCACGCCGCCCATCCAGTCAATGCACTTGGTAGCCGCACGTTGTGCCACCTCCGAAGCATAGAACTTAGCCATGGCGGCCTCCTTAAGGAAGGGTACACCAGCCTCTTGTAGGCGAGCTGCATTATAGGTGAGTAGGCGTGCCGCCTCAATTTCAGTGGCAATTGTGGCGATCTGATGCTGCATGGACTGGAAATTATAGATGGCATCACCGAACTGTTTGCGCTCCAACAAATATGGAATGGTGGCATCAAAGGTGCCTTGGGCCAGGCCCACCATTTGGGCGCCAATGCCGATACGACCCTCGTTGAGGAAGCCAGCGGCGTACTTGTAACCATGACCGAATGTGCCAAGAATATTCTCCTCAGGAACGCGAACATTATCAAAGGTGAGCATGCAGGTGCCCGAGGCGCGAATGCCCAGTTTATCCTCAGGCTTATTGACAATCAGGCCAGGAGTATCGCGATCCACAATAAAGGTGGTAATGCCACGATATCCCTAATGGGAGAAAACAAATAGAGAATAATAATTTGTGAAGTGGCTTAAGGTGTTATGGGTGAAAAGATTAAAGATAGTAAGATTTACAGATTAATCACCTATCTATAGCACTAAAATCTTTCAAACTATTATGATTTTTGGTATTTCACTTGAATGTACTTACATCCTCGGGCTTGGCATTGGCAAACACCAAGAAAACACCAGCAACATCTGAATTCGAAATCCACATCTTGCTGCCATTGATCACATAGTGAGAGCCATCCTTTTTGGCCACAGTCTTCAGGGAGAACGCATCGGAGCCTGCTCCCGGCTCTGTCAGGGCAAAGCTTCCAGCATATTCCTGTGCTAGCTTGGGCAAATATTTGGCTTTCTGTTCCGCATTTCCAAACTTAATCATCAGAGAGTTGACCAACGTGTTGTGAATATCAACGAAAGCAGCCACCGCTGGATCAATCTTAGACAGCTCCTCCACGACGATTATGTTGGTCATAAAATTGCACCCACTGCCCCCCAATTCCGTATCAATTTCAATGCCCATTAGCCCATTTTCGAATACTGCCTTCACCACGGATGGATCAAATTTGTGTTCAAAGTCCATTTTCTTGACCAGCGGCAAAATTTGATCCTGGGCCAGTTTGGCGACTGAAAAATAGAAGCCAAAACGTGCATTCAATTATGTGACAATAACTAGAAATTATCCCGTACCCAATAAGTTTCAAGGTTATAGCAATTGGAAGTAAAGGAAGGTTCGTCCAATACTAGACGAGACCCTAGGTTCATTGATGAGACTGTTACGACAGAAACAATATTTTATATATATATATATATATATATATATATATATATATATAGTGGCTAAAGCAATACCAAAAAGATATTTTTCCATATATCAGTTCCGTTTTAACAAAATATGACAATAAAACATACGCTTATTCATATCTATAACTGAACAAAAAAATAAAATAAAACTCAACACACACACACACCACACATACAGAACAGACAAGACAGATTGATTCGAATTTTAATGCTGATCAAGATTTAAATTCTATATAAACACATAAATGGAAGAACATGTCTGCAAGATTACTATCATCCCCTTTGTTTCTTCATTTTTTACACAGGGTATAAAAAGATTTTTGTTGAGTGTTGAGTTTCCAAATATCAGTTATAGTAGCTTTCTAAAAGCTTTTAGATTACTTTATCAAATTCGTGTTGTGTTTTTTCTCTTTATCTTTGTATCTGCTTTTTCAATTCTCTTGTTATCTTGCTCTCTTCACAAAGTTCTAACTCTCTCTGAGAACTGTATATATGTACATATTTTATTTATTGATCTTTTTTAAGCATTATTCATGACGAGTTGCTTGCTTGGAAAACCAACAACTGACGTGGACGAATGCACACGCCCACATTGTTGTTTGCCTTTTGCATTTCTGCGGTCTCATTGGCAAAGTTAAATAATTTATTATATTTGAAAACAAATAATTGGTTTCTCGACTACAAGGTGCAAAGGAAAAAAATAAATATGTATATGGTGTAGTTGCTGACAGCTGCCGCTCTAACGACGTCCTGGATTCCTAGGTTCTTGTAAACCTTATAATACTCGTAGCAATAAAACCAAATGTACCTCACCACATTATTTATGCAACATACCTTTTGGTTGCAACTGTACCTGTACACACCTAATGTGTTCATTAGATAATTGTGAATAATTTCAAATTCCAAGTGGGTTTTTAGCCAGTCTTAAAACTACTTGAATGCGTTTGCAAACAGTTACACAATTTTGATAAGTATTAAAAAAAAACATCAAGCCAGACATGCCATGCTTGCCGAATTTTATACACCCTTCCAATTCACTTATTACCCAGATTTTCCTTTAAAAAATGTCAACTCTCCAACTAGGAATCAGCGGTTTATGTGGGAGAGTAAAGTAAATAGACTTTCCCTCCAACTGATTCAACTCTCTAGGAGAGTACGCAACCGAGTGCCCCACACACCAGATGCCCGCGCGCCACTAGAACAGTGAACACATTGGGCGGGGGGTGTGGCACCAATCACATTATTTACTCTATCACAAGTGTAACGCTGTGGAGTTCACAAAAGCTACAACTGAACAGCTGACTGACTTGTGAAAAAGCCCAAGCAAAATTACTTTTTAAAAACCCAATCCGATCCTCCCCCTCCCCCCTCCGACCACTTTAAAAGAGCTTTTGCAAGCACAAATTCCACCACAAAAACAACACCCCGCTCCGCGCCGCGCCGTCTTCGCCCGTATTCGAACTCCAAAACTAAAAACTTGCCGCAACTCTTAACGCTCAGCACCAGCGCTCTCCAGGCAGAGACGTCGTCAAAAGCAGCGATAGTAATTGCGGCTGCGGAAAAGTCTATTTATAGCACACGTGTTCGGCAACCAACCCCCAAGGGGGGCACGGTTTCTTGTTTGCAATTTAGTGACAGATGTACAAATCAGAAATACTCATGGCTTGAAATATGCATTTAAAAAGAAATTAATGCACAATAATTGTCGACCGTTTAGAGTTTTTTTTTATCAATAAAAATAATATAATATATGTGGTCACGTTAACAGTAAAACAATTACAAGATTAGCTTGTCTAGTTATTAATAAGCAACACAAGTATTGAGAATGCGTCTTATAATAATATATTATATAATATTCGTTGCTTTATTAAACAAATTAATTTAATTGACGGCACTGCGCTGTGACGGAATTTAGATTAAAATTATTGTAAATAAAATCTAACGCGTGCACATTAAATAAACATTGTTTATAATAAATGATAATTGCAGCTAGTAGTTCAAGCCTCATTGAATTTATAACTATAAAAATACGTCTACCAGTCCGCCAAGCCCCCTCCAGTCAAATAAACAAAGCGTGTAAGTTTTTTTTTGTTCTTATCAGCAAACACACACATACACACACACACACAACACACATAAAAATAATAAATGATAAAATGCAATAGTTATGCTGGCCAAAATAGTTAAAATAATATAAAAAGAAAAACAAAAAAAAAATACATAAGCGTAAAAAGAACGCCGACAAAAACAACAAAAGACAACATGCGATGGCTGAATTACGTAACAAAATACTACAATCTGGTGTTGACTACCAAAAAGAATTGTATTAAATTATTTTGCTGTCACAGGTAAACGAAAAAAAGAAATTGCGGGCGGTCTTACCGGTCTCCTTCATCATTTTCTCATCGTCGGTAAGGGACGTCAGTGGAGGCGGCAAACCTGTTGCCGAGGACATGGTCGCAGTTTGCTGACGTGCTGCATTGGAGAGCTATAAAAAGTATTTAGGAATTCAAACTTAAATTAAGTTTGGAATCTGTAGGGGCGTGGCATTAACTCACCATACGCAGAGGCAACTTCTTCAGTCCATTCAACATCTTGTGTGTGTGTGTGTGTGTGGGTGTATGAATGCAATAATTGTAAAATTCAATTAACCTGAGATACTGAACTGTGGACACTATTTTGAACTATTCTCACACACAACAGCAACAGTTGACTATACACGCGAGACTAATTTCCAAATTGGATCCAGTTGCAGATGTTGGTGACCGATCAGCAAGAAGACAATCAAGAATTTAAAAGCTCTCAGGGTAGAAACTCAACACAGCAAACGTCAAATGTGTTCAAAACGTGTGGCCGTTATGGACTGTATGGTGTGCATCTAGATGCGTGATAATTGAAATTACAATTAGATTAGAGATTACAAAACACATATTTGCTTGTTACATAAAATATACCTAATTCGGTATTACCCTGAAATACTTAAACTAAAACAATTACATTGAACTTAATTCTTACGTAAGTTTGGTAAAATATAATCTGAAATTCAGAAGTAAATCTAACTAATTATAATAAGAATTTATAAGTTTTAAAATTATTTGACTTAAATAACGGCAACAATTAATATTACAAATAATTTTATATAAAAATTCACATAAAGTTTTTTCCAATTAAGTCATTCAACAGTTGTAGCAGCAACTCAACTGTTGATTCGCTCACTAATTCTGTAACGGTAGTGTTGGACAACGTCTGTATACCATTTTGAGTAAACATTGTTTTGACACTTCCGCCGGTCACAGCTGTCAAAATTCTTTCTTTTCGTTGTTTTTACGACGGTAGTTTGGTGTAGGTTTTTGTGATCAATATAATTTCGCATTTGCTTAGCAATCATGGTTTATTTTAGTGTCTTGACAATGAAAATGCTTAGCACACACTCCAACGCAAAGTATTTAAGTAAAATTGTGCCGCGTTTTTCATTTGTTGTGTGAAAAGCGAATCATATAAATATACAATTGCCATTGAGTAGTAAATGCTTAGTTAATTATATATTATGTACATGCAAACATTACTAATCATTGGATTTCTTCAATGTTCCCACAGCCCACACAACCAATCAAAATGAAATTGAACCAGTTTGTGTCGTCGTCGCGCAGGAAGAACCGCAAGCGTCACTTCCAGGCCCCCTCACACATCCGCCGTCGTCTAATGTCCGCCCCTCTGTCCAAGGAGCTGCGTCAAAAATACAACGTGCGCTCAATGCCAATTCGCCGCGACGATGAAGTCCAAGTGATCCGCGGCCACTTCAAGGGCAACCAGGTGGGCAAAGTTGTCCAAGCGTACCGCAAAAAGTTCGTTGTCTACGTTGAGAAGATCCAGCGTGAGAATGCGAACGGTACCAATGTCTACGTGGGCATTCATCCTAGCAAGGTGCTGATTGTCAAGCTGAAGCTGGACAAGGATCGCAAGGCAATTCTCGAACGTCGCAGCAAGGGACGTTTGGCTGCTCTCGGCAAGGACAAGGGTAAATACACTGAAGAGACTGCCGCTCAGCCCATGGAAACTGCGTAAAAATAAAAAAAAAAACACCCTCACAAACAACAACAACGTCGTCACTGTTTACAGTTTTTACCGTAACGGTTAGTGTCAATAATAAGAGAAAAATTGTGTGAAGTGAGAAAATGCCGCCATTCTTTTGCAATAAAGAAGAGTTAAATTTTCCCAAATTTGTTAATTACATTTTTTGAGCTGTGTTATAAATTGAACAATAGTTTCACGCTACGAGTAATGAAAAGTCCTATAAGAAAAATGATAATTTGGGATTTTATTCGCACACAAAAGAATTAATGGTTAAAGTTGATTAATTGATACCTTGCTTTTAAGCCATTTTCAGTTTTATTATAGTGCTGCTGAAAGAGATGAGCATCACTGAGATGGACAGTGCGAACGACATATTTCGCTAGTAATTTATTTACTTTAAATTTTGACTGCACTCGTTATGTAGTAAATTATCATATGTAAAAATCTATATTTTAACAATATTATTTTAATGACTTCAATGCAAAATAAGTTGAGCCAATTGCAAGTAAATATCAAAGCAATCTGTTCTGTAAACAGCAAGAACATTGCTATTCAATATAATAATGCTTAGAAAATTTTTTTCGTGACAGTATAATCCTGAACTAGTAGGAAAATTACAATTAGCAACAAATTCAAATGAGTTAACTTACTTAAAATCGGAAACTCGAGGCTGTTTCGACTGCTCGTGGTAGAAATTAACTTTTTAAAAACCGTCATAGTCCCATTCGAAGTAGTAGTTCTATAAAGTTTAACGGTATGAACACAGTAAAACCAGAAAGAAATGGCTTTCTTCGGAGACATTACACATTTCGTGACAAAATTATAATTCCTTTTTGCAAGCAGTACTTATTTCGAAAATGTAAACATTTTCTTATTTTATGTATCTGGCTTAGTAATGACAAAGTATTCGCCCTGAAGACCAAAACACTTTTGCATACGATGGAACCAATTTTGGAATTTTCTTTACCCCAATTGACACTATCCATCTTTTGAGCGATTTTAAATTATGCCGAGTCCAGCGCAAATATTTCTTTTTAACATGTAATTTTATTGATGCTCGTCATACTAAAGCTTAAAAATGCCTCAATCCCACGATTGATCAGATGAAGTCGATCGCGTTTGAAGGCTTCATTTAATTTTTTGGTCCAGATGAAGTTTTGAAGTCAATGTAATATTTAAGTGTAAATGCACTAATTAGCTTAGTAACATATGTGTTAAAACAATTTCAAGTTCAACCGATTGCAAAGTAATAACAAATACAGCTCTGATAGAATGCCTAAGTTGGGGAGTTCACGGTTTATTAATTTAAATGCGTAGCTACGTTGCAAAACGTGCTTCACCTTTATTTTCGTGCTGGTTTTATACAAATAAATATGAGTGCTCACGAAAATTATTTTACAGGCACGAGCATTAAATAAACTGATAATATCTGTTTTTAAGAGTGAGTATCTTAAGGTATCGATTTTGCTATCAATTATCGAGGTGGTTGCTACTAATCGATTTCTTCAAACTGTGAAACGGCGACATAAGTATAGGATTTTATTAACAACGACAACACATACAGTGCTCTGCGGACGACTGGCCATACATTTGGATCGGGGTAGCCGAAGTTGCTAATTTGTCCCTTTAATAATAATCATCGCTTTAATGCCCAAACTATTGGTGTAAGTGAAATTACTGATTTGCTACGGGCCGGCATATATTTTATATAAAAAATTGTATATAGGAGCATATAAAGGTTTGTCCCGATCGTGGCAGTTACGAGACCCTTCCGAAAATGGGCATTTGCGCCAAGTGTTGGTCGCGTGTGAGGAGGAATGGGACAATGAGCCCGATACACCAACCTACAATTCCAGTGTGTATTTTGAAGAGAATCTGATAGCGCGCTTAAATGGCTTAAATGGTCATTCCATGAACGTGCGGCGTAACTTTCGGGACAACGAACGTCGTCGCCTGAATGAGCACTTACAAAAGTAATTATAATATGTAAGCAATTAGACCACAACTAAAGTTAACTTTAACTGTATTTCCAAATTTTAAAAATAAATCGTATGAAACAAATATGTATTAAATTCTTAAGTTTATTTTAATTTGCATATAAATTACCGATTGCGATTTGGTAGCATATAGGGCGCCAAACGATGGGATCTTGGGAACGTTATCTTGTCCGCTTTTGTCCTTGTCTGTTTAGTCTTATAATCTGCATCATCATCATCGCTCTGTTCGCCTAACAAACGCTTTCTCTCCTGTTTAATGAATGCCTTGCGCTGTGAAGGAAACAGGCCATTCGGTAGACGTACAATGCTTGCCGTTGAAGCGTACTTCTGCGGATTATAGTCGGGCACATCATCGTTGTCCCAGTTCTCTTCTGATTCTATTTTCTCGTGTTTTGTGTCTTCGGTCAGCTCAGCGGGGGCACTATGCTGATAATGCGCAATGATCTTACGATCGTTGCAAGATTTCGTGTGTATCTGTATGTGTAAGACAGAGAATAAGTGCAAAGTTCAACTAGCTGTCGATCTCAAAGCAACACTTACGATAATCTCTGGCTCGGGTATAAGGTGAGCATTGTTAAACGGACAGACATGCAGCTCGACCTCGTTTTTGTAGTACTCTCTGCACTTCAGTAAATGTTGTTGCAGTTTTTTGCGCAGCATTTTATGTGCTTTGTTATAAGGACATAAAACCATTTCATTTACATCCATATCATTCATATTAGAACAGATTATATATACAATTTAAAAAGGTCTTCAAGACGCGGACACACATATGTGATTCAACAAGTGTTGGCCAACGTTAAAGCTTGAATTAAAGCCGGACTGCTTGCACATAAAATATCGATAGTTCGATATATATAAAAAGAACCAGATCAGTGTTATTAACAACCAACCTTAACCATTAACAAGAGAGTATATAGACCCGCCGCCCCATAGAAGGAAAATGGCTACCCCGAAATTGCATCATAGGTCTATTTTGCACTTCGGGCTTCGTCGGGTGTTTCTTACGCTTTTGTCACGTGAGAGAACTCAAAGTTCCATAGAGCACCTTTGGTGGTGAAGAGAGAGAGACAGTGAGAGAGCAGCTTGTGGACAGACGGGGGCACTCATTTTCAAGTACATTGAGCGAAAAAGTTTTGTACATTCGATCGACACAATAAGCGTTGATGCGCCAAGACAATATAAGCCGCCCAAATTACTGAAACTTGAACGCGAACTTAGTATTTAGCATTTATTTAGCATAATACAACATATTGATGTTTTATTTTTAAATCAAGTAAGCAAATACTCAAAATATTACTATAGAATCTCGTTTAAATTTGCAGGGTATGCCAACATCGACTAATAATATTTTGTTGGCACTTGCCCAGTTGTCGATTTTCAATTCTTAAAGAAATTTTGTTTGAATTTCGTTTTAAGACCTTTGAATGCCCATACAGTATACACAGTAACATATATGCGTAGCTAGAGCATGCACATACATATATAAATATACATATACACATGGGCCTGGCAATGTTAGCGACGATCGAGTACGCGGCAAAATTGTTCAGCCTGCGCCCACACATGCATGTGCATACATACATATAAATGTATGTTTGTAATTTCAATGTTCTCGCGGAACATGAATCTGTTCATTTAAATACAAATTGTAATAATTTTTATGTTGAGTCAATGGTAAAGGTTATTTTTTGCGTAGTTATTAAATTCTTTCAGTTCGCGCTAAAGTATACATAGACAGAAAGGCACGCCCAAAATAGGAGAGCAGTTCTCTCGCATATACTGCTCAAAAAGAAAAGCAACACATATATTTGTGAGCCCATATGCATGTATTATTGTAATACAAACATTCTGCATTAACTGATAAGTTTAAAATACAAGATAATTAATTTTTCGTTGTCAGATCCTAAATAAATGCTAAATACTAAGTTCGCGTTCAAGTTTCAGTAATTTGGGCGGCTTATATTGTCTTGGCGCATCAACGCTTATTGTGTCGATCGAATGTACAAAACTTTTTCGCTCAATGTACTTGAAAATGAGTGCCCCCGTCTGTCCACAAGTTGCTCTCTCACTCTCTCTCTCTCCACCACCAAAGGTCCTCTATGGAACTTTGAGTTCTCTCACGTGACAAGAGCGTAAGAAACACCCGACGAAACCCGAAGTGCAAAATGGACCTATGATGCAATTTCGGGGTAGCCATTTTCCTTCTATGGGGCGGCGGGTCTATATACTCTCTTGTTAATTCCTTAACCTAATATAGAGCAGTGTTAATTAAAAACAAGAAGAAAGTTTTTAATATAATAATTTTTAGTATTTATATAATATTTAGGTACCATTTTTAGTTTGTTTAAGTGTGCAATATTTGTATAATTGAAACATTTCCTACAAATAGAGTAAAATTTGAAATTGAAAGCTGAATAAATTCAACTCTTCATTTCGTGTGTGTAAACTATCGATAGGAATTGAAATTAGAGCATATCTAAGATATGAAATGAAAACACACACATACATACAAACTGCGTCAACACAGCAACAAATTTTGGAATATTTTATTTTTCAATAAATGAAATATTAATAATAACAGCTTAACAAGATGGGGAAAGGTTTTAACAATTACATGTGTAAGAAATTCTTTCACCCCGCTTCCAGGGACAATCTAAAGCGGGTAAGTAGACGAGAAAACAATTATGTTTCGCACACTTTTTGGACCACAAAATGTCCTTTAATTTCAAGGTATGGATGGCGGAGCAGCAGGCTGAGGCATATAAAAAGAAACAGGAGGAATTGCGCACACAGTATGAGAAGGAACAGAATCTGCACGAGAATAAGGCCATGCTAAGTAAGGATAGCAAGGACAAGTTGAGCGTCAATTTCATGTATGAGCCGCCGCCAGGCGTGCGCAAGGAGCGCGAAAAGGACGACAACGAGCCGGAATATAAGTTCGAATGGCAGCGTAAATACAATGCGCCGCGTGAGTCGTACTGTAAAGGCGACACAGAAATACGAGATCAGCCCTTTGGTATTCAAGTTCGCAACGTTCGCTGCCTCAAGTGTCACAAATGGGGGCACATCAACACAGACAAGGAGTGTAGTATGTACAGTATATCGATGAGTGAGGCACGCAAGTTGCACTCTGAGAACGAGGCCAATGATATCATGTCGAAGAATGTGCTCGAGGAGCAAATGAAGGAGGATGGTCTAATGATGAAGCGTTCGGCATTGGAGCTACAAAGCATAAAGGACGTGCAGCAGCGCCATCAGTTGGTTCCCAGCGATGAAGAGGACGAGGCAACACGTGCCGCTAAGCAACAGAATCCCGAGCTGCTGTTTCTCAAGTCACTTAGCAAAAAGCAGAAACTTAAACTGCTTAAAAAATTGGAAAAAATTGAACGCATGAAGCGCAAGGGCGAGAAAAAGTCATCAAAATTAAATAAAAAGAAACATAAAAAGGATAGTAAAGATAACAAAGGAAAGAAAAGCAAAAAGTCTTCGTCTCTATCAACGTCCTTTTCCGATTCAGACAACGATTCAGCTGACCAACATAAACATAGAAATGACAATCGTTATGGATCATCATGTCGCGGTCATAATAAGGAACAGCGTGTCAAGGAACCGACAAATCAATCACATCGTGAGCGCAGCCAAAACCGCAATTCAAGCGGCACCCAATCTTTTCATGAACAAAAACGCGACAAAGACAATCACCGAAGTAATGATTATCGTGGAAGATCACGCAGCCGGTACATGGAGGAAGAATCCAGGCGTACGCACATTGCAGATAATCGTCGGGAACGCAATGAGCGAAATCGTCGCTAATATTTAATAATACACTTTTATAATTAACCCGGTAGAAAAACCCACCATTATAAAATTTGTATAAAATTTTCATTTTTTACTTTCAAAATAATATTACAAAATGTAACATATTAATGGAAACATCTCGGGGGTCCAAAATTATGCTCGTAACTCTGCATTTATAATTTTGTCTGTTTCTATGCAAATAAATTTTTTAGTTTTTTCTTTCTTTATGCTGAGGCAGTACATATGTCAGAATCAGACTGCTATATCATATAGCTACCATAAAAAACTATCGGTCCAAAAAAAGATTTTTTCGAGATATCAAAACCAAACTTGGCAGATCGATATAGTATTATGATCTGACCAATTTGATCAAGTTTCATCAAAATATATATATAATTCTATACCTTATAGTTCCCATAGAAACAATCGGTCGAAAAGTGCTTGTGAAAATCTTTATTTTGTTTCTAACGATATTCAGTTTGTTAAAAATCGGACCACTATGGTACAATCGGTCAGGTATTCAAAATATTCTTAAAAGACAATTGATTCGGGGTGCCTAAGATAACCGATTTTTTCTTGTTTTATTATTGAGCAATATCAATCACCAATTTGATTTAAATATATTGCATCTGTATATGGGCATTTCCAGACTGGCGTTACGTGACAATCGTACGCCTAAATGTGAAAAGCAGCTAGAAAAAAAGGTAAATTATTGAACATTTTTTTTATATCTTAGCTATTTAGCTGGACTATATTAAATAAATAAGATGAAAACATTCGACCTTTCAAGGATTAAAGGATATAAACAAAATACAGGTGTGGCGTTAAGTGACAAGAATAGAAGCCGGCTTTGACTTAAAGTTGTAAGAGCGAAAAATTTTGCAAAGTGTGCAAGCCTTTTTGTATACAAATTCTTTAAGAAATGTAAGTTAATTTTGTTTTTGTTTCTGTTTTTTTTTTACAAGCCTTAAGTGTTACGTGACAGGGCGTTACGTGACATAAATTTCCATAGTATATTTTGAAGTAATGATCGCCCTTAAAAATTTATTTAACGTAAATAAAACATTTATTTCAGCTTCAATATTAACGTAAGCTTAAATTGAAAGAAAAACTAAGTAATTTAGAAAAAAAATTTACTTTATTCGCAAGAAGAGCGTATACTGTGGCGTTACGTGACATAGTTTTCTAAAGAATTAAATATTTTTGTTGTGACCCGAAAGTTTATTACATTGTTGTAAGAAACTTTGTTTAGATCTGAAATTTTACGCACCTGCGAACATCAGTGCATATGTAATGATACGAAATTATGTTTTTTGTGGCGTTACGTGACATTAGAATATCGGTAAAAGCAAATCAAAATTTTTCCATTAATTGACGCTCTCTTTTAATTTTTTTTGGTAAACTGTTGTTTTAACATAACTTTTTGCGTGAAAAGTGCTCCTCCATCATTACACTAAGAAAAGTTAATTTACAGGAGAATATGCTCTAAGAAATGCACAAGGCTGTTCAAAACATGATTTTCAACTTTGAAGCCCGATTACTCGGTAATGCAAGTAAAAAAGTTTTTAACTTATTAATTTATTAAATTTTGGACATTTCTCTACAATAATTAAAGTTTAAAAAAGTATTAGATAACTTCTAATTTTTGGTCGTGGTGGACCTTTCTGTGGAAATGCCCATATAGCACAATATCTTGAACATGTGAGCTGAATTATTAATGTTATATTCTCAGACCTCTTACTGGTTTAGGGGTGCTGTCGGTGACATGGTCCTTGTACCTCACCGAGATTGATTGCCAATTTTGGCTAGCTTAAAGGCGCGTTCAATAGTGCTGTTCAGAATATAGTAATGTGAAACGTACCTTTATGCTTTAGCCGGGCTAGAGTCAGATTTAAATATATTGCATCTGTATATGGGCATTTCCAGACTGGCGTTACGTGACAATCGTACGCCTAAATGTGAAAAGCAGCTAGAAAAAAAGGTAAATTATTGAACATTTTTTTTATATCTTAGCTATTTAGCTGGACTATATTAAATAAATAAGATGAAAACATTCGACCTTTCAAGGATTAAAGGATATAAACAAAATACAGGTGTGGCGTTAAGTGACAAGAATAGAAGCCGGCTTTGACTTAAAGTTGTAAGAGCGAAAAATTTTGCAAAGTGTGCAAGCCTTTTTGTATACAAATTCTTTAAGAAATGTAAGTTAATTTTGTTTTTGTTTCTGTTTTTTTTTTACAAGCCTTAAGTGTTACGTGACAGGGCGTTACGTGACATAAATTTCCATAGTATATTTTGAAGTAATGATCGCCCTTAAAAATTTATTTAACGTAAATAAAACATTTATTTCAGCTTCAATATTAACGTAAGCTTAAATTGAAAGAAAAACTAAGTAATTTAGAAAAAAAATTTACTTTATTCGCAAGAAGAGCGTATACTGTGGCGTTACGTGACATAGTTTTCTAAAGAATTAAATATTTTTGTTGTGACCCGAAAGTTTATTACATTGTTGTAAGAAACTTTGTTTAGATCTGAAATTTTACGCACCTGCGAACATCAGTGCATATGTAATGATACGAAATTATGTTTTTTGTGGCGTTACGTGACATTAGAATATCGGTAAAAGCAAATCAAAATTTTTCCATTAATTGACGCTCTCTTTTAATTTTTTTTGGTAAACTGTTGTTTTAACATAACTTTTTGCGTGAAAAGTGCTCCTCCATCATTACACTAAGAAAAGTTAATTTACAGGAGAATATGCTCTAAGAAATGCACAAGGCTGTTCAAAACATGATTTTCAACTTTGAAGCCCGATTACTCGGTAATGCAAGTAAAAAAGTTTTTAACTTATTAATTTATTAAATTTTGGACATTTCTCTACAATAATTAAAGTTTAAAAAAGTATTAGATAACTTCTAATTTTTGGTCGTGGTGGACCTTTCTGTGGAAATGCCCATATAGCACAATATCTTGAACATGTGAGCTGAATTATTAATGTTATATTCTCAGACCTCTTACTGGTTTAGGGGTGCTGTCGGTGACATGGTCCTTGTACCTCACCGAGATTGATTGCCAATTTTGGCTAGCTTAAAGGCGCGTTCAATAGTGCTGTTCAGAATATAGTAATGTGAAACGTACCTTTATGCTTTAGCCGGGCTAGAGTCAGCTTTCAGGACTCGTGCCAACAAATTTATATGTGAGGCACTTGCGATAAATAATAACACTCAGTTGGATTCAATATAACAGGCGGTTGACGAGTGCTGCTGTCGTCCTTCGGATTTTAATATGACTGGCCTTTCACTCCCGCCTGTGCGCAACCTCCCAAGTGCCACCTCCTGTAACTGCCAATTCTACCTGTGGCTTCTCCTCGTGGCTTCTCCTAACGTGGATATATCCGGATATCCGGAAGGGATCCTTGCTGCTACTAGGTGGTATCGACAGGAGATCCTTGGTTGTCCTGGCGGGAACTGGTAATTCTGACAGTAATCCTGGCTTGAACTGGTAATTCTGGCTAGAACTGGTAATCCTGATGACGACGTTCTGGTCTCTTGTGTTGAATGGTTTTGCTGGTCTCGTACAGTGTAGGGGCTTAGCGGTAGTTAGTCACCATTAGAGGGATCACCTGGTATTATTGTGGGGAGTTATTTAAACTCCTTACAAATGTAATCCTGCAATGAAGCGCAGGCCTTGGATTATTCTTAGTTGTGTTTGAGAGGCGGTACCACCGAGTTACATACCACAGCACCGTGTGGGGGTTTCTTCAGAATGAGTACTATTTGAGTTTCAACTTATTTCTGGGAGTAAGCAGCCATCTCAACTTATTTATTTTGCTGCGGCTCTGGATATAATTGAAGTAATTACAAATTAACTAATTAGTAAATTTAATTAAGTTACCCTGTTTTACTCATAAATTCAATAAGAAAATTAAAAAAAAAAACAGAGAAACAATGAATAATTTGGAAACATTAAAAGGTTTGACAAATAAATTTAACTGTCTAGATGGTACATTTTCAGTTGGTGCCAAGTGAACCTTCATCAGTAGGCCCTAGAATTTATAATTGACCAAACTGTCTGTATATGAGCGATAACTTCTGTGAGTTAAGAACCTAAAAGAAATTTTTCAGACAGGTGTCGTAATCACTAAGGTACTCCTTCCTGACATCCGCTATTATCTAGTTATTACAACAACAAACTTAATTGTAAAAGTGTTAAGTGATCAGATAAGTGGCTTTTATCACCTATCCAAATTTACTTTCTATATTTATAATTGTTTCTAAATTATCCTTTAACTGTTTGACGTTTGCATACTGAATAATAAATATTCAGAAAATATACATATATTAATCGTTACAACCAATTAAAAATAATTAATTTCATCATTGGAACGCTGACACTAAATGTGAATATTTATATTTTGCAATATAATGTGTAAGCTAAATTGATATAGCAAGCTATGCCATGTTTGCAGCGTGTAGATTAGTATATACCAATACATGTATAAAATTAAGTTGCTTCAGTAAAGCCCAGCAAAAGGGTAAGATTGTTACGAAATGTGTAACGCATAGACGAAGATGGCTCCGACTCCATAAAATATGAATTTTCTTGATCAGGATGACGAACTAAGTTCGACTTTATGTTTCCATGCAAACTAGTCTCTTAGTTTTTGAGCCATCCTGATAAAATTTAAAAATTTTGTTGCAGGCTGTGCATTGGTCAGGATCAGTAGCATCGGGCATAATAGGAGCTTTCGTTTGAAAAATGTGTTGTAAGAGCTACTTTTTTTTGAGTTATATCTCAACCAAACTTGTCAATTATAAGTTTGATTATCCTATAATCTAATTAAATTTGATCAAAAACGAACGACAGGTGTCACAGGAATAATCGTTCAAATAGTAATGAAATTTAGTTTCTGCATCCTAAAGATATCCGTTTCTTTGCGGTTATAGAGATTTTTACCCCCTCCCACAGACGAATTCAATAAATTAATTAGCTTCGCTATAAGACTTTATTTTTGCCGCAGTAAAGAAATTCGCAGAAAATGAAGGGACTACCTATAATGGCTATCAAGCTTCCGTTTATATTTATGTTGTAATACGTTAATTTAAATGCGAGCAAGTTGTGTGGTTGTGCTAGAGCCCGCAGACACGCAGAGCTCGGCGCCATGATTGCTGCCTGTTTCCCGGGAGACGTTCTTCACATGTATGTGACTCTTTAGCATCGCAGCGCGCAGGATAAGCATGCGAGTGTGGCGCTGATATTGTTTGCCCATGAGCAAGGAGCGCTCAAAGGTGCTGTTACGCTGATCGGCCTCCTTGGCATAGAGTATCTTATTGTGGGAATCAATGCGGGCCTGGATCTGTCCTTCCAGGATGAGTTGCATCACCTCGTTTTCCAGATCACTCACCGTCGAGTTAAAAGCGATGGCCATTTTGTGCATATCCGCGGACATATATGGGCTAAAGTATTGGATTAGTGCACGATTGCGTATTTTGGTGTACAGTGTGTTGACATGAGGCGCAATATACATGTCCACCAGCAAATTGTCGCGTATCTCATCCAGCAACGTCAGGCAGCTTGCATATTTGCTCTCATAAAACTTGAATATTATATCACGCAGCTGCGGTTCCAATTCCAAAAAAAGCTTGAACGAAGTGGAAGCAATGACCAAACGCTTTAGCTCCTGCCGATCAAAGGTGGCCAGCGCGCACAGGCCACCATAGACGGCCACATTGGTGGTGGAGATCATCTCTGGAAAGTCACAATGATCAAAGTTGGCTGCCAAAAAATGCTTTGCCGCCACTTTAAATTTCTTCTGTTGTAACTCTGCCAAGCCTGCGGCGCACTCTAGGCGCGTAAGCACCTGTGCATTGGCTTCCTTAGAGCCCTCGGAAAAGTCTGGTGTACTCTCCGCCTTTGATATGTAGCTCATAACATGCGCCCAGTTCTTTAAGTAAATTGAAACCTTGATAACATTTAGGCACATGTTTACTACATGCTTGCCGCTCGTGCAGTAATCGCGTGCACGGGCGTAACACTTCAAGGCATTGGTCAGATCCCCACAGCTCAAGTAATGATCAGCCAGATCGTCGTGGCCTCGTCTAATGCTTTCCTTGATAGAATTCGATTTATAGTTTTTCAGATCAGAGTCAAGTTTCTCCAGCTTAAGCGCCGCTTTTTTCATTTTTGTATCAACCCAGACAGCGTCATAGGCAGATGCATCCTTTTCGCTTGCACCGTTACTGGCATTGCCCTGAGCTGCTGCCGCCGCTACGGCTGCCGGTTGTACAGCGATGTCGGGTAGAGCAGCAACTGCAGCAGCAGCGGCAGCAACGGCGACAGCTTGTTCCCCGCCGGCAACAGCAGCAACACCACCACCAACGGTACCACCATTAAGTGGCTGCAGATCACTCAAACGCTTGTGGAGCATTTGATAGACCTTAACATTGTAAGTCGACTGGACGTAGGTGATGGCCATTTTTAAGGCCTCCATGGCTAATAGTGGACATACGTCGGCCACGTAAATAAGCCGGTCGAGACGTGCAATTCCCGTGTATTGATTTGCATACACCTCTAAATCTATTGTTGGATTTTCCACAACAATTTGCTGTTCTTCATTGTTTTCGTTATCTTCGTTCGGAGGGGCATCCACTTGCATTGGCTCGACGGCATTCTTGAAGAGTACCAAGCATTGTAAAAACTAGGTGTGCAATAATCGTTAAGTTTCTCACCTGCATTAGCGGCGGCATGGGCAGCACAGGCATCTTGCAACGTTTTGTTTGCAAGCGTAATTTGCAAATTTATTAAATTCTTTGCTTTTTATCGATTTTAGTTCGATTGGCTGGTGCTTGAGACTGACGACAATGCAAATGTCTTTATCGAAACCTTGCAATATTGTCACTCACAGTAGCGATACGTTAAATATCGATATGCTTGGCCGGTAGGCAATTTTTGATTTTAATTTTCATCGACTTCATCATTCTTTAAATTGTATAGTGGGCTTCCATTGGTGGATGCGTTGAATGCGTTTGCCATTAACATCGAAATTCGCCTGACTCACGTTCAAGGCCTATACTATTTGCATAGGTTGTTAGGTATGGAATAGTTCTTGAAGTTGTAATTCGTACCACAGCACGACATTAAGATTTCATATTAAGTGCATATGCTCATTTAAAATTACACTTGTAATAAAAATTTTGTTGGTTAAATTCAAAGAATATTTATTACTTTGTTTATTGAAGTTTTGTTCCTTGCAAACAAATGACCAGCTGATTGCAAACGCATCCAGTGCAGTAGATACACCATTCAAGACCTATCGCGTGTGTCTTTTATCGATGACATGACGCGTTTGTGTGGAAATCGGATATTTATCTCAACTGTCGCTGATTGTCAGAATACCAAGAAGAAGCAAACGCAAACGTATTGTTTGTTACTTTGATAGTTTTTTATTATTGATAACTAAGCTATCGTAAAAACCCTAAAATATGTCCAATATAACAGCTGCAGTAATTGCTAACCGCAATAAGAAGCATTTTTTGGGAGTACCGGCACCGCTTGGATACGTTGCCGGCGTGGGTCGTGGGTAAGTATTTGGTTTTTATGAATGCAAGTAACAATTTATTCAAATTGTTTATATTTTTTTTTACTAGGGCCACAGGTTTTACTACACGTTCGGATATTGGTCCAGCGCGCGATGCCAATGATGTCTCCGATGATCGGCACGCACCTCCTGCAACCAAACGCAAGAAAAAAGACGAAGAGGAGGAGGAGGATGAGGACTTAAACGACTCGAACTATGACGAGTTTAGCGGATACAGCGGCTCTCTGTTCTCCAAGGATCCCTACGATAAGGACGACGAAGAGGCAGATGCTATATATGATTCTATAGAGAAGCGCATGGATGAAAAACGTAAGGAATATCGCGATCGACGCTTGCGCGAAGATTTGGAGCGCTATCGTCAAGAGCGTCCTAAAATTCAACAGCAATTTAGCGATCTTAAACGTTCGCTAGCTACAGTTACCACTGAAGAGTGGTCCACTATACCCGAAGTGGGGGACAGTCGCAACCGAAAACAACGTAATCCACGCGCCGAAAAATTTACACCACTGCCAGATAGCGTGCTCTCCCGCAATTTGGGCGGAGAAACCTCCTCCTCATTGGATAGCAGCTCTGGTTTGGCATCCATGGTGCCAGGAGTGGCCACACCCGGCATGTTGACGCCCACAGGCGATTTAGACTTACGTAAAATTGGACAAGCGCGAAATACTTTAATGACTGTAAAACTTTCACAAGTTTCGGACTCTGTTACAGGTCAAACGGTGGTCGATCCCAAGGGGTATCTGACAGACTTGAATAGCATGATACCCACCTATGGTGGCGATATCAATGACATTAAAAAGGCCCGCCTTTTGTTAAAGAGCGTGCGTGAAACAAATCCCAATCACCCTCCCGCTTGGATAGCTTCTGCGCGTTTGGAAGAGGTCACCGGCAAGGTGCAAATGGCGCGCAACTTAATAATGCGCGGCTGTGAGATGAATCCACAGTCGGAGGATCTTTGGCTGGAGGCAGCCCGTCTCCAACCTCCCGACACAGCCAAGGCGGTCATTGCCCAAGCTGCACGTCACATACCTACTTCGGTACGCATTTGGATCAAAGCTGCAGATCTGGAAACGGAAGCCAAAGCCAAGCGACGTGTTTTTCGCAAAGCTCTGGAACACATACCTAACTCTGTGCGCCTCTGGAAGGCGGCAGTAGAGCTGGAGAATCCAGATGATGCTCGTATTCTGCTCTCCCGTGCTGTGGAATGCTGCAATACCAGTGTCGAGCTTTGGCTTGCCTTAGCACGCCTCGAGACGTATGAGAATGCACGAAAAGTGCTTAATAAGGCCCGTGAGAATATACCCACTGATCGTCAGATCTGGACAACCGCTGCAAAACTGGAGGAGGCCAATGGCAACGTTCACATGGTTGAGAAAATCGTCGATCGTTCGCTGACTTCACTCACAGCTAATGGTGTCGAAATCAATCGCGATCACTGGTTTCAGGAGGCCATTGAGGCGGAAAAATCAGGAGCTGTTAATTGTTGTCAAGCAATTATTAAGGCTGTTATTGGCATTGGTGTTGAAGAGGAGGATCGTAAGCAAACCTGGATTGATGATGCCGAATCTGTAAGTATTAATTTTAGACTCAATAGATACTGCATCTATTCAATGAGCTCGAAAAATATATTTCTCTAGTCTCTGTCTTAGCTTAAATCGAGTATACCCAACTTCGGGACACCATGTACCAAGCCCAAGATCCGCAAACACATATACTCTTAAAAACATACCCATACCAAAAACATAAACATACATACTATATGCATGCACAATTTTTTTCTGTAATAACTTTGGTGCAAAAGAGTATTATAGTTTTGTCTCGAAATGTGTAATGTGTAGATGGAGATGTCTCCGACTCCATAAAGTATACATATTCTTGATCACGACGACGAGCTGAGCCCGGCTGTCCGTCTGTCTGTCTGATTGCCTGTTTCTATGTAAATTTGTCTCTCAGTTTTTGAACTATCTTGATTAAATTTGGCACAGATACTTCTTTCTGCTGAAGGCAGAAATTAGCCGAATCGGACCACTATGTGCATAGGAAAGATCGGTTCAAAAAATTGTTTTTCAATATAAACGAAACTTGACATATCGATGTAGTATTATGATCTGACCAATCCGACCAGGTTGTATCAAAATCCGACCACTATATCTTATAACTTCCATACGAACAATCGGCAAAGAAATGTTTTTTTAAAAACTTTTTTGTTTTTTCAAGGTAAAATTGTGTTGATAAAAAAAACCAGGAAGAAAACTGCTATCTTCGAAATGCCGGAGCTATATACTCATGGTCATCTACCAAATTGTAAACTTCGAACATTCGTTTCTATGACAGCTATATGATATAGTCGTCCGTTTTTATATAAATTTAATCAGATTATAATCATAATGAAACTTAGAATTGGCAAGTTTCGTTGAGATATCTCTAAAAACCAAAATGTTGCTCATACAACACATTTTTCAAACGACTAAGCTCGTGGTACGGATCAAGAATATATTTATTTTATAAAGTCGGAGACGTGTCCTTCAAATGTTTATTATATCCTGTTGCTAGGGTATAAAAAATACGTTTCTCGTTATTTACGGTCCCTGGTTAGTTTTATTGGGTACTTTGATTTGCTGTGAAGCGTATCTTTTTAAAGTTTTCGTAAATAATAATGATTTTTTCATTTTAAGTGCGCTAAGGAAAATGCTTTTGAGTGTGCGCGGGCTGTTTATGCACATGCACTGCAGATGTTTCCCTCAAAGAAGAGCATTTGGCTACGTGCTGCATACTTTGAGAAGAATCATGGCTCACGAGAATCTTTGGAAGCATTGTTGCAGCGTGCTGTGGCGCATTGTCCTAAATCGGAAATTCTCTGGCTGATGGGCGCAAAATCTAAGTGGATGGCGGGAGATGTGCCTGCTGCCAGAGGCATTCTGTCATTGGCTTTTCAGGCTAATCCAAATTCCGAAGATATTTGGCTGGCTGCTGTCAAACTGGAGTCGGAGAACTCTGAATATGAGCGCGCACGACGGCTTTTGGCCAAGGCGCGTGGATCGGCGCCTACACCACGTGTAATGATGAAATCGGCGCGCCTGGAATGGGCGCTGGAACGTTTTGATGAGGCGCTGCGTCTGTTGGCGGAGGCCGTTGAGGTATTTCCTGAATTTCCCAAACTTTGGATGATGAAGGGCCAGATTGAGGAGCAGCAACAACGCACAGATGATGCAGCCACTACATACACGCTAGCATTAAAAAAATGTCCAACTTCGATTCCCCTGTGGATTCTATCTGCCAGCCTGGAAGAGCGTAAGGGTGTCTTAACAAGGGCACGTTCAATATTAGAACGAGGACGGCTGCGCAATCCCAAGGTCGCAGTTCTATGGCTGGAAGCTATTCGAGTGGAGCTGCGTTCCGGTCTGAAAGAGATAGCCAGCACGATGATGGCGCGTGCGCTACAGGAATGTCCCAATGCCGGCGAGTTGTGGGCAGAAGCTATTTTTATGGAGACGAAGCCACAGCGCAAGACCAAATCAGTAGATGCCCTCAAAAAGTGTGAGCACGATCCACACGTGCTGTTGACGGTCTCAAAGTTGTTCTGGTCGGAGCACAAGTTCTCCAAGTGCAGAGATTGGTTTAATCGAACGGTGAGTGTTGTTGATATCATTTTTTAATATTTATATATCAACATTTTTACTGAGTTCTTTTGATCTTAAAAAATTATTTTATTTATTATTATATTATTATTATATTAAGTTATTAAGTAGATTTAATATATTTTCTTTTTATACCCTTGCAGAAGGGTATTATAATTTTTTCTCGAAATGTGTAACGCCTAGAAGGAGAGGTCTCCGACTCCATAAAGTATATAAATTCTTGTTAAGGACGAAGAGCAGAGTCGATATAGCCATGTCCGTCTGTTTGTCTGTTTCTGTGCAAAGTTTTTGGCCCTATCTTTCAGCTTTCTTGATAAAACTCGACACAGATGAAGCTTGATAAAGTATGTAGTTTGTATGTCAAAATCAGACCGAAGAATAAGTCGAAAAGTTCTCGTATGAAAAACTTCTTTGTTTTCTTTTAAATATCAAAACCAAACTTGGCATATCGCTGTAAAGTTGCGATTTCTACAATCTGACTAAGTTTGAACAAAATCGGACCACTTTATCTTATAGCTCGTTTAGGAACAATCGGTCGAAACGTGCTCGTTTGAAAAACTTTGTTTTTAAGATATCCAAACCAAAGTTGGCCTTCAAAATTTTCTTATTAGACCATTGCAAGGTTCTTTCTTTCTTGTTTTTCTTTTAATTTGAGACAAAAATAATTAAAGAGGTAGTTTTTGTAAAAAAAAAAAACATAAATCTCTTCCCTGACCATTGATGCGGATCAATTGTGTTTCTTAACTCAATCTTCAGTAATGGGGCTTGACGAAATTGGGTCACTCCCAATCTCATTTCTATGATTAATTAGTATATCCAAGTCATCTACCAGACTTCTCCTATGCGCAACAGTTCAGGAAAGCATATTTTAAGACGACTATTTTTGTCTGAGGGATTATCTTCGATGTATTTTCTCGTCAGATTATTTTCATGTGTTATAAGCTTCTTCTTTGTTTAGTTTCGGTTGTCTTGATAGAATCCATAATTGTAGAAATTTTTAAGTCACAAAAAATTATGGCATTCCTTACCAAAGAAGGATTTTCAACCAAACTATGCAATATTCTGTTTAATTTCCCCTGAAGTTGGTTAATATGGGATTTAGCCACAATTTCGCAAACAACTGCGCCGTACATGCATATTGGCAAAATCATGGTTTTAAAAAGCAAAACTTTAGAGGGAAGACGACGGCTTAATGATCCAATCTAGGTGTTGCCTTCTTTTCATAACAGCCATAATCTTTTAATTGAATATGTTCTTTGAAGGTGACAAGATATTTGTATGAATTCCTTTAAAGCAGAGGCTCACCAGCTATGACAACACATGGACAAGTATCTTTCCTTTTGGTGAAATTGACTTACGCTTTTACATGGCTATCTGCATTGCAAAAAATAACAGTATTATCCGTATACTTTGCAAGCAGGGCATTACTTTCATTTCCCGGCTCATGCCTAAGCTAGTGAAGATACTATATAATGTGGGACTCAAATGAATCCCTGGCGGCAACAATGCTCTGATTGCCCGACCACTACTGTATTTCCCATTACCTGAAAAGTCCCGTCCGACAATTAGGACTATATTTATATATTTGCAACAAAAATTCAAGGGAAATTAATTATATTCATCGTAATCTTCAAAGTCTATGACAAGAGCGGAGGTTTTTGGCGAAGATGAGAAGCGCTCATTATATCCGCTGATGTAGAAATTAATCTTTTTTTAACTCCAGGTCTTGTTCGTTCCGTACTTACAAAGGAAGCCCAGATATATTTCTCGCCGCCTTTGATTGTATTTTGCGAACTTAAAGAAATAGTGGGAATTCACAATAGTAGGCGCTTGGTGCGCAGATGTAGTGTGCTTCTTCAGTTTTGTGCTTGCAGCAGTTCTTTTTTTTGGTCTATTCCTCAAGGGAAATATTGTTACATACGACTGACTTATTTTTTTGTACATCATTTTACATCATATAGCTGCCATAGGAACAATTGGGTTTATATGCAAAACTTTTTTGATTTTCAAGATTAGATTAGATTTGTTGAAAACCAAACTCATCATATCGATATAGAAATTAGTTCTGTACTATCTGATAAAGTTGGAATAATATCACTATATCACATGGCTGCTTATTCTTATCGGTCGAGTTTCAAAATTTTTTTAGAAGACCATTGCAAGGGTATATGGTTTCCGCGTACCGAAGATAACCGTTTCATTCTTGTTTATTATTTAATTATAATTTTAAAACCTATTAGTTGTTATTAACGCTGTCATCTTTTTACACCCTATACTACTTATATAAAAATCTCATAAAGGTGGCCATAAATGTATGTAGCAGGCATAAGGAGGCATTTTATGATATTGGAAATTTGAAACAAACTTGATTTGCGTATGGTATACAAGAATCTACATACCATTTTTGGAGTATGTAGCTCTTATAGTCTCGGAAATCTGACGGCCAGTCGGACAGACAGATGAACAGGGTTAGATCGACTAGGCTGTTATGCCTGATCAATAAATATATATATTTAAGTACTTAATATGCTCGAAAATGTCTTATGACTATTACATGCATTAGCACAGTTTTATAACCCCCCTTTTACCCATTTTTAATGGATACAGGGTATAATACTTAATTTTTGACTTCAAACGCTTCTATGCTAATGACATTAACATTACCGAAAATTAAACTTTATTAATAAGATTTTTTTTATTTAGGTTAAAATTGATCCGGATCTTGGAGATGCCTGGGCATATTTCTACAAATTTGAGCTTCTGCATGGCACAGAACAGCAGCAGCAGGAGGTTCTCGAGCGTTGCATAGTTGCAGAGCCTACACATGGTGAATCTTGGTGCAGTGTAAGCAAATGCATCCGAAACTGGCAGTTTAAAACTCCAGATGTGCTTAGAGCTGTGGTTAATAAGCTGTCCATACCCATTTAAAACTACTACTAATTACTACTAATTACTAAGAGTATCTACAATAAACTTTTTGTGCTGAATGCCTCGATAACCCAAAAAAATGTTGCAGATGCCGTTGCTGTGCTTGCAGAGTGCACAAAGATTTTAAATGCGTAGGGGGAATGGGAACAAATCCACTAACGTCGCTATCATATTTTGGTTTATGTGGTATCCACTTGAGTTCCTCGCAATTCATAATACTAACCTCAAGCTGTATTTACATGAATAAAGAGAGTTATATAAGACACATAAGAAAATGTGGAGTCAACTTACTGTCTGCGGAATAGTCTTTATAGGGGAAGTTTTTGCGTATCGGCATAGTCAACATTGGGAGTTGATATGGATCCAGTAACATAAATTGGCATTACTCAGGTTTACTTAAAATATCGCTGACAATTTGATAACCTGCCTGTAATTTCACCTGATATCCACGCCTATCACTGGACGCATGCAAACATTGTCTCCCTTGGACGCGATCTTTTTGTAAATGGGTCGGTGTACTCTGAAAAAAAATTAAATCTTCTTATATACTAAAAAACAAAATGTTTATGTGCGGCGATCGGATATAATCTAACCTAACCAATATTGGGAGTCCAATTTCTAGTGAAGTCTTCTCCGAAGGATTACAATAGAGCCACAATATTCGCCCCATTGGATCTAATCCGATATTGATGCTGATAGAGAATATTTGTCAACCCTTTTTAGTGTGTCAGCAAAAAACACTGACACAACGAAAAGAGGAAGCGAAAAGACCGACTCAATTCGGTTTTTGCTCAAGCAATGACAGCTTTGTTCCATCATCTTTTGTTCGTGTCTTTCAAAGACCGTTTAACGAGAGCAAAAATCGAAAGAGTCTTTTGTATGTGTATTTGTGGTTGTTTTAAATTTTAAAAATAGGTTGTCGGGACCGTTTTCGAGATAAAGGAAAAAATCTAGACTTTCGACTATTCAAAAAGGCAGCTATGGTAATCTACAAATAACTCCAAACATAGTTTAATTATTATTACTTTAGAAGTTATTAAGGATTGAAATAAAAATGTTGCCTTAAAATATGTCCATTTTAAAAACTAGAATTTTGGTTTTTGTATCATATTTTGGAACTGTAGGATTACTAATTCTAAAATAAACAATTTTCTTTTGAAATATCAATCGATAAAGATAGAAGTTATTAGCTTACGAGTGAAAAATTAAAATTTTTTATTTTTGTGTAAAAATTTCCAATGAGGGGAGATTATCATATTTTTCAAAACTCTGAAAAATTCGAAAAATAAATTGAAACCCGACAGCCCTTAGATCTTAACGAGTCAAACAAGGTATCGTTTGCCAAAATCTATAAATAAATGGCCAAGTTATAGTCTTTAACCCAACCTAACCTAATCTTTTTTATGGTAAGGAAGAAGAAGAAAAGTTGAACGAAAAATGCATGCATTGACTTGCGCTTGGCATTAAACGGGTAAATCTGATGGGTATGTTGACTACAAATGGCTATAACTTTGCCATTTATTCATGGGTTTAAATGTACGATACTTTGTTTGACTTCTTATTAATGTATCTTTATGAATTTAATGCTAAGCCGTCCTGTCCACTTTAAAATGTTTTTAGAGACCCAAATGCATCAAAAAGAATCCAGCTGCACACTTATCTTAAAAAATTATGTACTTAAACGCAGAGTGTCCTTTTGCAAACCATTTAAAAATTTTGTTTTTTAACCTTTTTTCGGATTCAATCAAATGTCTGCAAAATATTCAGAATTCAATCATTTTTAATAGTTGGTCGTTGTTTTATATCAATGAACCCGTAAAAAGCGATCTTTACACAACACTACGTAAGATGCTAATAACTTTTACATTTGTCGATCGATATTAACAACATTTTTTTTATTTTTTTAACATTATTAAATCAGAATGCATGTGCTGTAAAATTGGCTGGCTTGCACTTTACAAATTTAAAACTACATTTGATGGCATAACATTCGAAAATATTTGAAGATTTGGACAAAAGCATCAACAGCTAGTCGCGAAAAGCGAAAAATATCATAGTTTCTTTTATTATTAAAATAGTCACCATACCCCACAGTTTTTTTTTGATGTTGAACAGCGAAGGGTTCTGGCGAATTCGTAAACGCAATTCAAAGTGCGATTTCTATGAGCTATGTATACGGGTTAGACTCAGATATCAGGAATTTATATAATTGTCACTTGCGATAATTAATAACACTTGTAAGATTCGATTAAATGTAAGTGTTCGTTTTGAACAGAATGTTTCATTGATGAATTGGAAGAGCATCGTAAGAATCCTTTAACAGACCAGCGAAAATATTGAAAAAATTCAAGTCGAATACAAGTGGGAATTTGGTGCAAAGTGAAAGAATAATTGTAAATATAAAATAAGCGAATTAGTTGCTATAAAACGTACTCAGTATGGAACAATATTGAAGTTGAAGGGAAAATATTAAGGGCCGTGTGGTAATTAGGTGTCTTTAGCCCGGAGATTTTGTGGTCCACTGCCAACCAAGGTTTCTAAGCTAAAGATACAATTTTCAATAATACAAGATTCTTACCACTTGCTCATATGGGTAGCAGTGTATACAAATACCAACAAAAAAAAAAAAAAAAAACACAAAAAAGAAACAGCTATCTTCGGCACGCTGAAGCTATATACCCTTGCAATGGTCTCCTAAGAAAATTTTGGTTGCCAACTTTGGTTTTGATATCTAAGAAAAATATAAAGTTTTTCAAACGAGCACTTTTCGACCGATTGTTCCTATGGGAGCTACAAGATATAGTGGTCCGATTTTAATCAAACTTGGTCAGATTGTACAAATAGTAAATATGCCATAAAAAAAAAAAATATCAAAGTAAAAAACTATTTTTAATAGTGTGTTGAGCTCACTTTCTGTTCCAAAGCTCCGCACATCCGGTTTGAAAAAGATGCATAGCAAATTGCTTTGAGTTAGTTCGCGTTTACTTAAATATTGTTATCCTGTTTCAAATAATTCAATTTAGGTGAGTTGGGCGGCCGGCTTAGTAGCTCCACATTCTGGATCTTTATTTACGCTTTAACAACCGGGACTATATGCATTGGCTCATTTTTATGTTGGTAAATCAACTGCAGAGGTCCAAAAAAGTAATAAAAGTACTGAAAGGCCTCATTCAATTCTTCATTGCGGTACCATAATACAAAATGGTCTCCCACGCCATCACACCTTTAATTCTGCTAAGCATCCAAATGATGAGAAAATTATAGTTATAGCCATCAGGGCCGAAATATTAACTTTTTTCATTTAAGAAAACCACGTGATAGTAGTCAGAAATTCGGCTTACATGTGCAAGATGAAAAAAAAACTAAATTTGATAAAAATCGAACCATTACGTCTTATAACTCCCATAGAAAACAACCGATTTTCATTTTAGATATCTTAAAAAATAAACAAAATTTCATATTGGAACTAATTTTTCTGCCGATTTTTCCTATGACAGCTATAAGATATAGTAGTCCGATTTCGAAGATCATTGATCAGATTGCATAAACCATAAAAAAACTGTTAATTGAAAAGTTTGGTTTTTATATCTTTAAAAACAAAAAAATTTTTTATAGAACAACTTATTTTTCCCCCAAGAAAATGGCTAGAAATGGCTATCAGATTACGATTTTCCATTATTTTGGCCCAAAACACCTACAGGACTTCAATTTGAAGGTTTAGTGTGTTCATTCACAGCCACAGTAGGTTTTTCAAAAAATTAACCCCAACAGATCAACGAAAAATGTGGTACCTGTGAAAAAATGCCCATATAACCGAAAATTTATATTTTTAATTTATATTGTATTTAATTTATATTGTATTTAATTTATTTTGTATTTAATTTATATTGTATGAAACCATCGTGATAACGCGGCGAAAAACTAATGATGCAGTTCAATTGAAAAGGTCCCAAATAGGGTAAATCCGGTTAATTTGGGCTTTCCTTTATTTCGACTTGCACAGTGTAATTGCTCTCTCGGTTTTTTGTCATTCCTGAGTGCGAACGAACGAGCGATAACAATCGGTTTTACCGATGAATAGGCCGATTACTGCTGAACAGGAATACTTATTCCTTTAAAGTAGGAGATGCCTGATACACACTGTTGCACTCTATAAGGAGCCCCTTTCATTTATTCGTTGCTGGGCGCTTTTCGAATCAAATATGTATAAATCTGCTTATTGCTAAGTAATATTTTATAGAGCCTGTTGTTAGCCATAGCTTAAACTCCAAAGGGCGCAAAAAAAACATAAAAACTATAGTTAGACAATTTTTAGAAGCAATCTAAAATGTCGATCGTGTAAGTGGAGCTTTTGGGATCCCATTCATTCTCTCATTCGCTCTCTCCAATGATTATGACAATATGTATGTACATTGTACACATATACATGTGCCAGAGAGCTTACGTTGAAAGATTAGCGTGGTTTATCAGTTGACACAATAAAGCTCGGCTTCGCTTTTTTTTCCGCTCTCAGTATACTGGCGGGCTCATAGGTAACGACAAGACGGCTCTCACTGCGCATGTACGTCACATTATTCAATTAATACGCAGTAGACTTAAAATGTATGGAAAATTGCACCTTTTTTTAGTTAATCGGCTGCTGCTGCTGATTAGGTTATCTGATTTGGAAATTACTACCCTCATAATAAAAAAAATTTCCAAGCGCATCTAATGTATATTTGTATATTAGAACCATCTACGTGCGGTACATATTCTACAATAGATCGACAAACTTAGAAAATGTTGCAAATATGTATCTATGTATGGAAAAGTATCTCAATTTTAGAAGTATGTTTATAAAACTTGGCACAGATGCTGCTTATAACTAACAATAGTATGTATCCTTCAATGGGGCAGATCGGATAACTATATAATATAGCCTTCATACAAAAGATCTGTTAAAAAGGTATTTGTTGTATGAACAGCTTTTTTGTTTATCAAGATGTAGCAACTATACTAACCAGATATAAGTCTCCTTTTGCCCTTCATCAGCTGACCAAGTTTGATCAAAATATGATCACTATATCTTACAGTTGTCATACGAACAAACAAAGCCAGTTAAGTAAACGGATACTATGCGAAACAACACAATACTGAATTTGTATTTAAAATAACTCTGTTATGCTTACGAAAACTAGCCAAATATTTTGTCTTTGAGTACTTTAATAGCGCACCTGCATACAAAAGACTTTTAAGCCCATTTCTACTATGGCGGATGCAAAATATACTTGATCGATTTTGTTTAAACTTGGTCAGCTGGTGAAGGGCATAATGAGACTTATATTTGGTCAGTCTTGTTGCTATATCTTGATAAAAAAGGCTCCTTCTACAACAACAAAATTTTGAAGAGATCTTTTGTATGGAGGCTATAAGATGTAGTTATCCGATCGCACCCATTCTTGTTTATATACTACGTTTAGGTGTAAGCGGTATCTGTGCCAAGTTTCATAAACATACTTCAAAAATTGAGATACTTTTCCGTACAAAGATACAAATTTGGCAACATTTTCTATGTTTGTCCACCAATTGCAGAATATGTATGGCACGTAGAGCATCCTAGATTACTACATTAGATGCGCTTGGTATTATGAGGGTAGTAATTTCTAAAATAGATAACCTAATGAGCAGCAGCAGCCAATTAACTAAAAAAAAAATCCTAATTTTCATTACATTTTGAGTCTACTGCGAATTAATTGGATAATGTGACGTCACGAGTTCGGCTCGCCAAATGTCGGTTGTGAGCGTGGCGTAACCAAGACTCTCTCAATCGTGCTGGCGGGCTAAGGCCAATGTCAGTTGCTCCGTTGTTCTCCGTGAGTTAGGTAGGGCATCTTGGCTTCAGCTCTGCGTTAGCATATTTACGAATCGATCGTTCAAATAAAATAAAGCTACATATACTATACATATTCTATAAACAAAAGAAAATCCTCATAAAAATCACATTATATATACATATATTTATGTAAGTGTGAGTATACCAACATTCATATAAACTCAATATATATATTTATACCAACATTCATATAAACTCAACAATCATTATATATATATATATTTAGTTTATATGAATGTTGGTATATTTTGTATATTTATATATATATATATAAATAAACATAATATATATATATATATTGAGTTTATATGAATGTTGGTATACTCACACTTACATAAATATATGTATGTCTGTATATTTATAGATAGAGTTAGCTTCAGTGCATTCCGGTTTTGGATTAATCAACAAATCGAAAAAGACGACGACATCGGCGTCGTCAGTTTAAATAAAAGTTTTGCGACGTCAGGCGGTGCCTGCTTTAAATTCAAAATAATTTAAAAACCCAATCAAAGGAAAATCCAATTAGCTAATTGCAAATCTTGATATTTGTATAATAGTTCCATACATTGCTTCAATACTTAACAAATTCTTGTTTTTATAGAATTGGCTTGGAATTCAATCTCAGTGAAAACAAAGAAATTGCAAAATGATTATTCCAGGTAAAACCCAATTACATTTTATTTTGTAAAGCTTAAACTAATTGGTCATACTTTGTTGAATTTTAATAATATAGATGTAAATCTAATTGAATTGACAATAAATTAGCATTTAAGTCAAAATATAATTCTAGACTAATTTAGTTAATTTTTTATTTCGCTAATATATCAATTAAAACTAGTGTATCCGGCGTGCGTTGCTACGCCCTCCCTCCAAAAAAAAAAATAAAAACAAACTAATAATATTCTAGTTGACCCGTCAAACGTTGTTCTGCCATATAAATTATTTATAGTGACGCTACGTCCACTACGTTTAAATAGTAAAACTTAATTTATATTAATTTAAGAAACTCTGCCTACTGTTATTTTCGAATTTCATTTGAAAAATATTGCCTACTATGATTGTTGTAATAGTTCTGTATATGTTAACAGTATACGTTAACAGTGAGTAGAGTACCCCCTCCGGAGTTAGCGACTTTTCTGAAAGTTTTCCCAACATTTTCTTTTCTAAAAAACTTCTCCTGACAGTTACGAACAATTGAAAAAAAATTTAACCCAAGCTCGGCCAAGCCGTTCACAATTGGTGAATAATTTTTTTGCACTATTTCTATATACATAGCTGTATTTTATTAGCCTTTAATAACTTAAAGTTATCAATGCAATCACTCTTTTATGATTGTTATTTAATATTTATAGATACATACTAAATATGTATATTTATTTTTATTTTTAATAAATACATATTATTTAATATTAACCTTTTTCACCCATCATATATTTTATACATAAAAACTGTGTTCTGATATTTTTCTTCAAAATTACATATGTATTTTCTTCTATTTAAAAAGATTTCTACAGACACAGTTCAGATACTATATTGGCAACTGTAATGAATGTATATTTTATAAGTGTCAATCAATTACTTATTCTGTAACCATTATCTTTAATATGATAAACCTACAAAAAATATTTACAACATATTTGCTTGACTTAAGAGATTAATGAATCTACGAAGTGACACAGAAACATATCCTAAGCTTACAAGAGCAGAAAGAATTATTAACAAATGCGATAAAAATAAAGAAAAAGTATGAAAATTTCGAAATTTCCATTGCGTTATCTAACATTATATTACATACATATTTCAGATAGTGTGGTACGTCTATTCTGTGGATCGCTATTGCTTGCTGTCATATGTTTGGCCCAACAGAGAATTCCTCAACTCTCTGTGGGGAATACTTTGGAGGCACTGACACCACCGGCCGCCTTTCAAGTTCATAATAGTCCTGATTATGCATTGGATTCCAATTTTGATAAAGAAACATTGCGTAAAATTGCACAAGGTGCACAGGAATTTGGACTTGATTTGCTAAAGCGCGTCTCCGATGAGATTGAAAAGTCCAATAGGGACTTTATGATATCGCCCTTCTCGCTATGGTCGCTTCTAGTGCTACTGTATGAGGGCGCCGCTGGCCAGACATACGAGCAACTGCGTCAAGTGCTGCGCATTAACGTTGAAGATGAGAAATTGCGCGCTGTTTATCGTGTGTGGAGCTCATATCTTAAGTAAGCAAAATATTTTATATTTCTAATATAAATTATGAACATGTCATTTCTTAGCGTGAATACCTCCACAGTTCAGGTGGCCTCTCTACAAGCTCTCTATACGGATATACTCTCACCAGTTAAAAGTACCTACAAGGATGTAGTGCGGGCATATAATGTACAACCCGTGGAGGTAGATTTCTACGAAGTTCAGACGGTACATTTGATCAATGATGCAACCAATCGTACAACCCGTGGCCTTATTCCCTATATAGTGCTGCCACAAGATATTCATGGCGCCAAAATGTTTATGATGTCGTCGCTCTTTTTTAAAGGCCAGTGGAAGGTGAAATAATTAATTTATATAAGAATGATAGCAACAGCTTTATAAATATAATTCCTTGCAGTATCCTTTCAATGCATCAGCCACTCGCTTGGAGTCATTCTACGATGAAAGGGGCGCAGTTGTCACCCAAGTGCCAATGATGGTACAGGAGGGCAACTTTGCCTATGTTGCCAATATTGAGGGATTGGATGGTTATATACTGGAGCTACCATATGGTGAACAGGATCGCCTATCTATGATTATTGTGCTGCCAAAGCGCGGCTTCAAGCTCAATCAGATTGCTAGCAACTTAAGGGAATTAGGCTTGGCGCCAATTTTGCAGCGCCTTGCAAAGTTTAAACGTGATGCTCCCGAGGACAATTTGGTGGAAGTTCTAATGCCCAAGTTCACTACAACGACAGATTTTAAATTAAAGCAATTATTTACCCAGGTAGGCAACTGTAAGAATTGTAACCGGATCGCTAATTGTATATTGTCACTTTACAGATGGGCATCCGGGATCTTTTTGATGAAAACCGTTCAAATCTCAGCCGATTGGCCGAAAATTTGTTTGCCTCTATTTGTGTACACGCTACAAAAATCATAGTGGATGAGCTGGGCACAACAGCAGCAGCCGTCTCTGCCGCCGTGTTGAGCAATAAGTCAACGCCACCTAAATATGAGCTTAATAGACCCTTTCAATACATGATTGTTGAGAAGTCCACAAGTCTGTTGCTGTTTGCTGGTCAAGTGAGAAACCCGAAGGCGTTTTAATGTCTTAAATTTAGCTTAAATAAATTCGATGCCAGGTCATTTCTTTGCGCGCCCTGTAGCCTTTTTGCCACCAATCGGTTGTTGTTTATCCTTACTAGCTTTGCTGGATATAAGAGGGTGAGTTTCTGTAACAAAAACCAAGTGAGAGTTGTTTAAAGGGTCTTGAGTGCGCTGTATTTGTTTACCATCGGTGGGCGCATCGGGCAGACTGACATCATAGTGTTGCATCCTTCTGCGTTTGGAAGCCATTATGTCATCTTCATAGTCGCGCGAATCGTTGGCCATTAACGTTGAAGTGGGCTCCAGATTATCTTGTGCTGTCCAGCCATCTTCTGGGTCTTCGACTTCAGGTGCCATAGGCAGAAATTGTAAAGCATTCTCGTCCTCGCCTTCCTCGTCAGAGGAGCAAAATGCTGCAACTGGTTCAACTTTTTGTACATCAACTTCAATCTCCTCATCCTGCTGGGCATCGGCATTTAAGTCCACCGATTTATCCTCATCGGCGATATCGAACTCGGATTCGCGCTCTTCGTACTCAACATTCTCGTCCAGTTCTTTAAAATCGGGTGCAAAAGCTGACCAGTTCTCAACCTGATTTTGTGCCCAAATTGAAACTAGGCCGGAACTAATGCTAGCTATAATTGGGCGTACCGGATGCCAGACAACGTCTAGGAGTAGTTCGCCCTTTGTACCATGCAGAATCTTAACGAGATTACCAATTGACTTTTCCCAAATATACAAAGCGTGCTGTCGTGCGCTGCCCGCACAAATGTATTCGCCATCGCCGGAAAAGCAGCATTTTTTCCACGTTGTTCTACAAGGGCAAAACATATATATACATCGAAATGTACTAAAGAAAATTGAAGAGATTACTTGTTAACCAAATCCTGTAGCTTTTGTATGGGCTCCGGCTCGCCATCCTTGCCCAATGCAATTATCTCTTTTGAGTCGTACACACGAATTACACGATCGGATGTATTAATGAGGAAGGCACTAAAAAGAGTTCAATGAAGCTAAGTTAACAGCCGTATAGTGGCCAAGCATTTCTTGATCTTGATCTACATACTCGCCTCGGCGCGCAAATTCAATGCTCTTGACTGCCGTCGCACTCGATGTGCCAACAATTATGCGAAAGCTGGCGACTACCTCGAATGTTTCCACATCCAGCACAAGTATTTTTCCTTTGGCGTTTCCGGTGTAAATGTGCTTGCCACGCCGATCAAACGAAGCCACTATATTCAAATCACCCTGTAAAAAATTTTAATTTAGTAAAATAAATAAAAAAAAAAAAAAAAGAATCGGCTATCTTCGACACGTCGAAGCTATATACTTTTGCTATGGTCCGCTAAGAAAATTTGGTATACTCGAACGAATGGAATGAATCTTCCATATGATATAGTGGTCCGATTTTAAAGAACTATGGCCTCTATATGATATAGCCATCCAATTTTGATCAAACTTGGTCGGATTGTAAAATCATAATTCTAATTAGAGCTGTTGAGATTGGTCTTATCTTAAAAAAAAAATTTTTTTACCGATCATTCCCATGTTATCCAGCTGTACACATTACACATCTTTAGAGAAAATATAACACTTTTGCAGGGGTATAAAAATAATATATTTGATCTATAAGAGTTGATTAATTGATATCTAAAAATGGTGATGTGAAATATTCCTACTTCCCTACCTCCTTGATAAAGATTGCAATATCAGCACGTTAATAATAATAATTTTGACCTTTCAGCTAACAGTGCAGATAAAAATATAGTTTTACGAAAAAAAAAGACAAAAGAATGATAAATTATCGTATAAAAACAATTAAGAATTCTATAGTCGAGTTTATCCGACTACAGGACATGTACCCAGTCCGAGATCCGCACCACGTATAATCTCATATAGATTCAAATAAAGCAGTGCAAAGCCGTTCAACAGCCTAACTTGCATGTCAGGTGGCTGTGGCGGGTTCTTTATACATTAACAATTGCTTTCTTCAACAACTTCAGTGCTAACTGTCGAAACGTGATGAAATTTGCATCCAGATTGGGATCAGCATTAGAATTACGTATCTCAATCAAAGTAATATCTTCAAAACTGTGTCCATGAATCGATTTTGTCGATTTGCGGGTGTGAGAGGTGAGGCTATGGGTGATTTGATATTAATTTTCCTGTGTTTGATATAGAGGAACCTACATTCAAAATTCGGTGTCTCTAGTTCTTAGTCTCTAAAATTCGTGTGTTCATAGACAGACGGTCGGACGGCTATTAATACTGACCAAGAATATATGTATATACATACTTTATATGATAGAGATGTCTCCACATACATTTGTTCAGTTCATCAGTTTTATGACCCCCTTTTACCGAATTTTAATGGATACAGGCTATAAAATTGTATAAACATTTAAACTGAAAATAATTATGAAATAAGGTATTATATTATTTACAGTGTAATTTTCTAGTGTCTTTAATAATGACTTAATATGACTATGAGCTAACTATTTTTCTATTGAAAAACTGTTAACAAAAATTGTTATTTTGTGAAAACCTGAAAAATTTTGGATGACATCAAAAGTTACCTACCAACAAATTGAAAAACTCCCAAAGATTAACTTAATAATATCTTGCATAACTTGTTTGTAGGTCCATACATTTATTTTTTTTGCTTATAAATTATATGATCAGACGACACAATAAAGTCTGTTATTACTTTCGTCATGGGGGACTTTCTCCCGAAAAACGCTAATATTTTGTTGCTTGGGGAAAAGCATTTCGGGAAGTTGAGTAATTTAACGTCATGAGCAATTTTGAAAAGAACAGATCTTTGGAAAAAGGCTGGGTTGGCAGCAATGCCATTTTCCAGTAAAAAGATTATTTAGTATCCTAAGCAAATTCTGCCTACCTAATAAAGCTGATCAGCACTTGTGCTGTCTAACTCATAAGCTGAATCATTTCTAGCAATATTGTTAGGTATTATATAGAATGCTTACATCGGAATCCAGCGGTAGACAACGATGTGAGCCGGCAATTTTAACTAGAACAGCAGCATAACGCATAGGGCAGACAAGCAGGCGACTGTCGTTTCGTGGATCGAACTGTACTTTTAACACTGGTGAGGGAAAACGATATTTGTGTTCTAACTCCCCAGTTAGAACGTCCCATATGCAAACATTATTGTCAGTAGAAGCGGAAAGCAACTAGAATAAAAAGATAAAAATGAAGTAGGTATGTTAAATTAGTGTATATATAATCACTTTGTGGCCATTTCTAGTCCAGCTAAGACTGCAGACGGGATGCACATGCGCAGATATTATTTTAGCAATGCCGCGCGTCAGAAAATCCCAAATAACAATGCGTCCATCATTACAGCCTACGGCCAGCAGTGTGCCGTATTTGTTGAAGGCACATGTTACTGCTAGTGATATGCAATCTAGAGAGCCATCAAACTCCTCCGGATAGTTTTGGCCAAAAGATTCTATGTGATACACATTTATTATAGTAGTTTTATATATTTATTAAAAATTATTTTTACACTAACTTACCTAGCAGTTCCAAATTCATGTTTGGGTTTCTTCCTCTTTAATGTTCTCCATTCGCTCAAATAATAATATACGAAAGTAATATCGATACAGTGAATATCGTGTCATGTAAAGGCTTTCAGTGCTTCCAAATATCGATAACCAAAAAAAAAAAAAAATGATAAATGAAAACAGGATAAACAACAAATAAACGGCAATCTTCTTCTATATACCCTTACAATGGTCTAAGAAAATTTTGAATGCCAACTTTGGTTTGGATATCTTAAAATTCAATAAATTTTTTCAAACGAGCACTTTTCGACCGATTGTTCCTATAAGAGCTATAAGATATAGTGGTTCGATTTTGTTCAATTTTGGTCAGATTTTACAAATCGTAATTCTACATCGATATGTCAAGTTTGGTTCTGATATCTAGAAGAGTTTTTCATACAAACATCTTTCATGAAAATGAAGTTTCTACGATATTTCTTTCATAGCTATATGATATGGTGGTCCGATCGGGCTGATTTTGACATACAAACTACGTTCAATAACAAACTTCATCTGTGCCGAGTTTAATAAAGATAGATAAAAGATAAAGCCAAAAATTTGCATAGAAACAGACGGACATGGCTATATTGACTCAGCTCGTCGTCCTGACCAAGAATATATATACTTTATATGGTCGGAGACGTCTCCTTCTATGCGTTACATATTTCGAGACAAAATTATAATATCCTTTTGCAAGGGTATAAAAAAGGAAAGAATATTAAATAATCTTCTTCATATTGTAGCCGATTTTCACACAAACGCGTCATGTCATCGATAAAAGGCTGACGCGATAGTTTTTGAATGGTGTTTCTACCGCACTAATAAACAAATAAACAAAGTAATATATATTCATTGAATTTAACCAACAGAATTTTTATGACAAGTGCAATTTTAAATGAGCATATGCACTTAATATGAAATCTCAATGTCGTGCTTTCGTGCGAAGTACATTTCTAGAACTTGTTGCAGGCGATATGTATATGTATATGTATATTGTAAAATAATGAAAGTAATTTTAAAAAATTTCCTGTTGAAACTTATTTTAAGAAAACTTCTAAATTATAAGTCAGAAATATGAAAAAATACAAAAGTTCAGATTTTCTTTTTAAGGTTATTTGGTTAATTTTCTGGCAGAAGCAATTTTAAAAATAAGAGATCCGACAGGGAAAATTCTGAGTTGGCAGTACTGCTTTGTATAAATGAATTAAAATTCATAATACAGTTATAAACTTTATTGAAACACATTATATTTCAACAATGTAAATTAATTATGTTATTGAATTATTAATAACCTAAAAAAAAATTGACAGGTTTTCTCAAAAAAGGCGAGGTTAGCAGTACTGCTCTAAACTTCGTAATAAAAATGTAATATATTTATCACCATTTATGTTAAACATTAGATAGTATAATATTAGTTAAATTATTAATTGAAGGCTCAAAAATTCTCATCATGCTTCCAAATGAATTATATAGATAGTGGTTTACGCGTGGCGTGGTTTTATGCATACATATATTGCAAACTTGATTCCGAAACTTTTAGAGACCTACAAAATTATTAAGATGACGCATTTCCTTACGCAATTTGAAGAAATATTAGAATATGTGATTAAATATTTTTTGCCTACGTGCATTGGAACTAAGAACCAGTCTAATATGAGCTGAATGGTTGGGTCTTGGTATTAGGTTCTTTTCGAAATTCGGTCACACTAGATCCGAGTGGGTTTTGTGCGCACGTTGTACGTATAAGATTTTATAAATCGATTTTAATTATTTTAAGTTTGTTTAAAAACTGGAAAATAGTGCACCAACAATAACTTAAATATGTATTTTATAATCTAACATCTAGTGGAACAAGCTTAAAGATTTTTTGTGCTTGCGAAATGATTTTTGTGTCGACGTCACCTTTGGAGCTCCGCTCCCGCTCTATCGTTCATTATTTTACTCTCATTCTCTTTTAAGTGAAGTGAAATAATAAGTTTTGATTTTAAACTCAATTAGTAAATTATTTTTTTTCATATCCTTTCGAATATATAACACATTTGAAAAAAATTGTGTGTGTGTGCCTCTCAAAAATAAATAAAAAAAAATTCAATCCAAAATCAAAATTAATAATAATTCCACACACCCCGACTTTCTTTTATTTGCTGTTTTTTTCCGTCACAGCTTTCTTTCTTTTACTTAACTTACATATTTTTAAGTATGTACGCAACATCTACACCTATATATACAAATGCATATTTATGTTTTGTATGTAATTATTTTTGCAGTGTATTTATCGCCAACCACGTTAAAAGGAAGAACGTGAATGTGAATACAACAACACAAAACAACTACTGAAAATAACAATCGTTGCTACATTTCCTGGCAGTGCATGTGAAAGTCCGCAAAGGCGTATTAAATTGCACAGGCCTCAGTCGTCCGACTCCCGTTTATCCCCCAACTTGCACAAAGGGCCGTTAATAAATAGCAATAAATAAGCAAAAATGTCTGGCGAAGAAACGTCTGCTGATCGCAATGTTGAAATATGGAAAATAAAGAAGCTCATCAAAAGTTTGGAAATGGCACGTGGGTGAGTAACTTGCAATAATTTTATTTAATTGTGAATTCAGCACATAGTTGTTTTTTTTTTTTGCTGATGAGAAGAGCTTTCCTTTGTGGGGGTACATACGAAACATTTCAGTACGTAGGGGACGGGGGCAAATTTGCAACGCGCCGTCGCCGTTTATCAATTGGCAATGGAGTGAGAGAATTGTCCAATGCTTAAGTATGTTATTGCATTTATCCTTTGTTTTTGCCATTAATTAATACGTGCAAATATAAAATGGTCACTGGCCACCGGTGTAACATTTATATATAACTTTAGGCATTGTTATTAGATGTTTACATTCAAATGCATAACCTGCAATTTCTTGTTTGAATTGGTTAAAAATGCGATTTGGCTTAAAACCACTTTGATTCATGTGCGTTGCTGGCGTTGGTCACAAACAAAAAGCCCCATGCATGGTATGTGTGTGGCGTTGCCTCACACACGCACAGCCACACAAACACACACGCACACTAACGCACGGCCACTCACAGCTGTGAGAGTGTATTTGTTAGCGCTCTCTTGCGCTCTTATTTTTGCAAAAATTCTTTGAGAGCAACACGTTTTTGTCAAGTTTTTATCAGTTCAAACCAGAAAGAGTCTGAAGGCGACCCAACAAAACAGTGAGTAATGCATGAAGCTAATGCTAATGCTTTGTTGGCAACAAAGTCTAAAAGTTGCTTGCAACTGATTAGTAAATAGACTCCTTTGCATTTACATTCATACATATATGCCTATGCAACGATTGCTCTCTCATTTTCTACTCTCTGTTGGCATTGTATCATGCTCAGGCATACTGTAAAAAGGTCAAATTAGTATGTGTGTGACCAATAACAATTGTCATTTAGATTTAAATCTTACATACTGCTGCAATTTGACATTCACACCGATTGCAAGCCACCTGAAGCTGCTTCAAGCTGATAAATATCGCAGACATTCGATAGTATCGAGATGGCATAATTAACGAATATGATCTTTCATATGATAATGGGAAGGATAAAATATAAATACCAATAGTATATGTCGCTTTATATTAATTTTAATGAAAGAAATAAGTTAACATTTGAAAATTTTTTTATTTTTTAAAATATTCAATTAAGGAGAAATCTCATTTTCTAACGAATATTTTATATACATATTTATTAATATCGCGCTAGTAGTGAAAATGGGGAGATAAAATTTTGATATCATGAATATTAACAAATCTTTGTCTTGCTTTATCATTTCAGAAATGGCACCAGCATGATTTCATTGATTATTCCGCCTAAAGATCAAATCTCTCGGGTCAGCAAAATGTTGGCCGATGAATTTGGTACGGCCTCCAATATCAAGTCGCGTGTAAATCGCCTTTCCGTCCTGGGCGCAATCACGTCGGTGCAGCACAGACTTAAGTTATATACCAAAGGTGCGCTTCGTCAATCTATTCTATCCCATCATCAAATTTTTTTTAAAATATTTTATATTTTATTTTACTTTATTTACAGTGCCTCCAAACGGTTTGGTAATTTATTGCGGCACAATTGTCACAGAGGAGGGCAAGGAAAAGAAAGTGAACATTGACTTTGAGCCATTTAAGCCAATTAATACCTCTCTGTATCTGTGTGACAATAAGTTCCATACGGAGGCACTCACTGCCCTGCTAGCCGACGATAACAAGTTTGGCTTCATTGTGATGGATGGTAACGGAGCTCTCTTTGGCACACTCCAGGGTAATACGCGTGAGGTGCTGCACAAATTCACTGTCGATCTGCCGAAGAAACACGGTCGTGGTGGTCAGTCTGCACTTCGTTTCGCTCGTCTGCGTATGGAGAAGCGTCACAATTACGTTCGCAAGGTGGCCGAAGTGGCCACTCAGCTATTTATTACGAATGACAAGCCAAACATTGCTGGACTTATTTTGGCGGGTAGTGCGGACTTCAAGACCGAGCTCAGTCAATCGGACATGTTTGATCCAGTGAGTAAAACCAACAATAAATATGGTGTAGTTGCTAGAAAACAATCGATGACATTATCTAGAGATTTTTCCTGAAACAGTTTCGAGGTGTTTTCTCAATTGATACTATTGGAACGGCATTGTGGCATTCAATAAAATAACTGCTCTTTTTCCACTTTGAAATTTTGTATATTTCGTAACCAACTTTTACTTTGATTACTATAATTATCGAATCTATCTGTCTTTCTATGCATAACCAATTTTTTTCATTCTGAAAGATCATAAAAACAAGTTAATAAAAGCACAACTTAAAACACAAGAACTTTTAATTTGCAGCGTCTACAATCGAAAGTGATTAAGCTGGTGGACGTGTCCTATGGCGGTGAGAATGGTTTTAATCAAGCCATCGAATTGGCCGCTGAATCATTGCAGAATGTCAAATTTATACAGGAAAAGAAACTCATTGGTCGTTATTTTGATGAAATTTCGCAGGTAAGTTGATATTATAAGCCTTAAATGATTTATGTGAAATCAATTTAATATATAATTACCACGTAAGGATACTGGCAAATACTGTTTTGGCGTAGAAGATACTTTGCGTGCTTTGGAACTGGGCTCTGTGGAAACATTGATTTGCTGGGAAAATCTAGATATTCAACGCTACGTACTGAAGAATCATGCCAACTCGACGGCAACGACAGTATTACATTTGACACCAGAGCAGGAAAAGGATAAGTCTCACTTCACGGACAAGGAGGTATTTGAATAAAATTAAAACTTTCTGTTCATAAAATTTGTTAAACAAGCTAAAAATATTTTAGAGCGGCGTAGAAATGGAGTTAATCGAGTCTCAACCGCTTTTGGAATGGCTGGCGAACAACTATAAGATGTTTGGCGCTACCCTTGAGATAATTACGGACAAATCTCAGGAGGGAAGTCAGTTCGTGCGAGGTTTTGGTGGAATTGGTGGTAAGTGGTTTCATATATATATGTAATCTAATTAATTGTATATAGTGCAAGTGTAAGCTACAAAATTAATTACGTATCTACTGTTTCCATTCCTTTTCCTTCATGCTGCTTTTAAACGTAACTCTAAATGTAACACTTGGTCAACTTGACGTCGCCCCTTGTGTATAAACATATATATATATATATTTATTTTATTTTTTTCAATTTATATATAAATATGTACAGGCATATTGCGCTATAAAGTAGATTTCCAATCGCTACAAGCCGATGAACCGCTGGAGGACGTTGATCTCGATGATTATTAAGCAAAAAAAAATGACAAAAAAAGAAAAAGAAGAAATAATAGAATTGAAAGCAAAAAAAATATTACGAAAAATGAAAAAGATTCGCACTGCATAGATTTTCGGATCTCAATACATAATGAATAGGTTTTTTTTTTGTTGTTTTTAATTTATTTTAAAGCGCCATAAACTGTTCAACAAAAATTGATAGGAACCAATTTACTTGCCGCATAACTTTTAACATATTCCAACGTAGCAGTTTATTATATATATACAGCTGCGGCAATAAAAATAGCACCAAAGCAGTTGTCAAACTTAATCTTACAAAAAAAATATACAAGTGAAAATTTCTCATCTATTCTTTAGTGCAAGATAATACCGTGTTATATCCTTTCAATAAAATTATTTTTAGCCGAATATTTTAAGTCGTTACTTTTTTATGAGGAATTTTTGAGAGAAAACCTTCAAATGTTTTAGCCATTTCTCAATGGAATTGGCAATACAGATTATTTTGTGAGAATATCCCATTATTATGCCGACTACCGGATATGTTTTGCCTTCAGAAAGGATATTTCTTATTTTAGGCAGTACACGGGCTTAAGCGACTCTTATTTTAAGACTACGATATGATAATTAACCTAAATACTTAGAATTTAACAATTCTTAACGAGATTTACAACTTACTGACAATTTGGTGATCAAAAACAAGGTTTACAACGCAAAATCGAAAATGTTGATATTATTGTTGCCGCTTGAGGTTCAGATTTTCTCTCAAAAATTCCTCATAAGAAAGTAACGGCTTACAATTACAATTAACGGAAAATATATTTTTTAGAAAGATATAACACAGTATTATCTTTTATTAAAGTATAGATGAGAAACATTCTAGCTATATAATATTTTTTTTAAGATTAAGCTCGACAATTAATTTGGTTCTATTATTGTTGCCGCAACTGTATATTCTGAAATAGGTACCCTCAACGCGTCCCTTGTTTTAGCCATATACATTAAGGCGTTGGCCATGTTTCATATTTACAAACCAAATATAATATTTTTAACGAATTTTTTAAATTTAGGTCGATTAGGTATTATTTTAATGGTTTTCATAATTCAAATTATATTTTTCAAATCACAATTAAATAATAACATAAATTTATTACTTTCTCTGCAATACAAGTTTAGGATTAAATTTTAGGATTCTATACCAATATTATTTTATAATCTCACTATGGTTTGAAGTAAATATGAGACAGTCCTTATATCTAAAAGCAAAAATATAAAAAAGTCGTGTACAAGTGACAACATAGATAAGAAATCGAAGCCATATTATGCGTTTAAATATATGTATATACTAAAATGCTTTAAGATACAAACATATATTTAATAATATTTAAATAATACAAAAATTTTAATTTAAAATTGTATTTACAACAACAGACAGCATAAGAAATAACAACAGATATAAACAAACTTTTCAACTGTCGACCTGCTCTGCTGACCTTTATGATTCTCGTTAAAATATATCATAAACTCGTATCGGACAAGCATTTAAGATATTTACATAGGCAATTTCTTTATTTGCATTTCACACAAAAGCAAAAACTTCTTAAGTACACAAATAAACAAAATGCGTATTACTAGACAAACAAACAAAACCTGAATGAAAATAAATATTAAATACATTTCCCGAAATCGAAATAAAAACTTTTTATTAATTAGTTAACAATCAAATTCTCGGGTAGTTAGAATTACCAGACAACATAAGGAAGTACTAGACTAGGAAGTAACTGGACCATTAAATTGATCAAAGAACCGCAGTTCTACAATTGATATGAATTAAAATAAAATTTGTTGCTTTCTACAATAAATCACAGGACCCGTAATAAAACAAAACAATTTTTTAAATTAAATTTGAAACATTTCATGTACTTGTAGAAACTTTATTTTTGTATACAAATTAAATTCACATTTACATTTGTATCACTGATAATAAGTATTTTGTGCTATTATTATATCAATTTCACACTCTTTTAAGTTGATTAATTTTTGCATTTTTGCTATGTATATTTTAATCACTTTATTTTTAATTTAATTTATTTGTACATTCTAGTAACTCAATTTTATTAAAAATAATACTGATAAAATGTTCCTAATGACTTTCACAGGAATCTTGCGTTACAAAGTGGATTTCCAGAGTATGCAGCTTGATGAACTGGACAATGACTGCTTCGATTTAGATGACTACTAGATAATTTCATTGTTGTAATCAGTTTTTACAATCTTCACCGACCGCAAATTGAAAACTGTTAAAACTTAATTGAGAAAAATTGAAGAGAGCAAATAGAATATTTTAATAATTATATTACAAAAAAGAACACACACACAATCCTTCTTCCATTTTAACGTTGTTGGCGAATAAAACTAAAAATTGCAAATAATATAAATATACCATAAACAAAAAAAAAAAAGAAAAATATATAATGTTAAATAAATAGAAAGCAAATATAAAAAGGAAGCCGTTTTACGTAAAACAAACCCATTAAAATAATTTGTTTTTTATTATTTGGATAGTATCAGATTATAAATAGTATATAAAGAATGAAAACTGTAATTCGCAATTATTTATAGTAGCTTTATATGTCTTCAATTAGTGGAATATTCACACAGCTCTCCCAGTCGTTCAATCTCATTTAATTTAGCATCCAACTCATCAGCTTTCAGCACCGGAAAACAAGTGAACACCATGCGAAAGAAGTTGCCCAACTGCTGACTACCGAGCGGTGTATATCCGACCATTAAAGTGCCACTGTATGCCATTTGTTCCTTTATTTTGGGTGCAACCTGTTTGAAAGATAAATAATAGATGAAATAAACGTAAAAGAGTGTTACTTAATAATTGTGGGATTTATAAGAGCGAGACTTTATCACTACAGTCAAAACTTGCATGACTTTTATACGATCTTTATGAAATTGAGAATTCACACATTAAATGGGAAATTAAAAATATTCTATTTCGGTATTTGTAGTACTAATATTTAACACAAAATAGACTCGACTTTTAATGCTGATCAGAAGAATATGTAAAATATGATATTATATTATTACTGTCAAATGCTATTATTGTAAATCAAGAATACTTGCAGTATACAAACGCGTCCACCATTCTGAATTTTCCTCACAACTCGACACCCGCATCGACTTTGGGATATACCAAAAACAAACTTGCGAATATTCATGTCTTTCTATTACAAGTCTAAAACGATCTGCCCGATCGCGCAGTTTATGTTCCAGCAAGCGGGCCATATCGATGGCATGATCAATCAAATGTCCGTACATTCCATATCCGCGGGCCTTGAGCATAAGCCAAAACTTAAAGGCATCTATTTTACGACCGCATTGGACACTCTTATTACCGGTGTCATAAGATACGTCATAGAATTTATCCTGCTGAAATAGATAATCGGCCTCAACGCTGTTGCAGTGCGCAAGCAAATTTGACTCTCGAGTGAGAAATAGAGAGCACTGCAATGGAACGCCGCATGACTTATGTGGATTCCAAGCAAAGGAGTTGGTGCGCTCTAAGCCGGCCAGCAGAGAGTGATGCTTGTAGGACAGCAAGGCGGCACCGCCTAGACAGGCATCCACATGGAGCCAGAGTCCAAAACGTTCCGCCACATTGGAAAGGCCAGCGATGTCATCAAATGCGCCCAGTACAGTTGTGCCAGCTGTGGCATTGATGAAAAAAGGATCACAGCCGCGTGCCCGAGCGGCTATAATCTTATCTTGCAAATCATCTAAACACATTTGACCCTTGGCATTAGTTTTTACAGCTATGCAGTTGTCGACACCAATGCCCAACCAATGAGCGGCCTTCTTGAGGCTGTAGTGCGAGTCCTCAGAGGTGAAGGCGACGAGGGGTCGCATTCCAAACATGCCGGTGATTTTAACGCTCGGAACATGTTTATAGCGGGCCAATACTAGACCGTACATGTTCGATGCGGAGCCACCAGGTGCAAAAATGCCATCACCATTGCTATATCCGGCTAATTTGCAAATCTTTGATATAACCTCGGTCTCAATCAGGCTGAAGACAGGTGCCACCTCATAGGTGTAACTGCAAGGACAGAATTTTGTGTAAAAGATCTATCAGTATTATTTACTATATTGAGTCTTACGAACTGGTATTCATTGCCTCAGTAATCCAGGCTCCAGCCAATCCAAATGGATCCATCTGTCCAAATAATTGATTGTGAAAGCCGCCATGTGAGGTTTTCACGGAATTTTGAATAACCTTTTCACAGATCTGTTCGATCTCTGATAGTGTACATGATTCCTTTTCCTCGATTGTTAGGTTTATGAGTTTCTGATAGAGATAAGTAATTATAATGATAATGTTAACTTTTAATAAGTAATGGCAAAAGTGCTGTATGCATAAAGATTTTTTCCGTCTAGAGATAACGACAGCGGATCAATATAACGAGCAATCAAGTGCTAATAAAAACTCTTCAAATCAAAAGTATTTAATGCGCCTTATCGGGACCTGTCACAGACGATTTGACGTGGCGTCCAGAGTCTATGCTCGTTCATGAAGGAGCACTCACCTTCAGTTCGTTTGGTTGCATAAAATTTACAATTTTCTGTTGATCCCATTGCCTTGGATCGGCACAAACGGTTTCCTTTTTCTGGACTAACTTAAAGACATGTTCCAAAATCTTCCAATCATTCATTAAACTTTCGCGAACTCCATCGACAATCGAACCTGCATCACTAGCGCAATCCATTTTACGATATTTCTGACTGAACCTCTGCGGGCAACTACACAACTTGGAATGTCAACTGATTTTCCGTACCGCTACATTGAAGCTGATTCCGAAGTGATGTGTTAATTGAATGAGTATAGTACAATACATACATATGTTAAGGGTTGTAAAATAATTGAACAAATGTACTCGTGTATCTGCATTTGATTTATTTTCATGCGGGTATGTTAGATCATTATTGTGAATCTTTTCAAAGAACTTGGAATTTGGACTATACAGTAAATATATCAAGTAATTTATTAAATGTTTAGTAAAAAAAATATTTATTTTTATAAGCCCTACATATAGAATAACAACTGAAATATATATATAAATACATCATTCTGTCATTATTTTTTAATTTGATACAGATTTTTGTAGTTGGCTCACGCAAATTTTCCAGTAGTGAGTAAACTGTGTCAATGTATTTTTTTTTTATTTACCATGACCATGTTTGAAATCTCACTCAAGAACCGGTTTATTGATGTGCTTTTACTTTCATACTTATTATAATTTGCCATTACAATGCAAAACACAGTAAGCTTATCAGGCTTTTTAATGATCCCATCAAATCAGTCTGTATATAAATTGTAGACGTAAATAAGTCCGTAGTTTACAATATTACTTAGGTACTTTTAATAGTTAGGAATGTTGGCATTAGCCATAAATGCATATGAACTTGCTAAACAAGAATTTAAAAAAAATGTCAATCAATTTAAATTCAAGTATAATTAAGATATCGGATTTTTTTTATCATATGTAATGGTATACCAAAGAATTCAAAAAACTACAGATAAGATTCGTTTTATCATTGTCAAAGATAAAATCAAAAGAAAAAAAAAACTATTTAGCTAAAACTGAAGATAAGAAGAACGTTCAAAAATACGCGCTATTTCACAGTGTAACCACATCTTTCTGCTTTAATCAAACCAGAGCTGTCATGCTATCGAAAGTCAGCACTTATCGATATTAATTTTTGATAGCTGTTTATCTTCAAAGAAAATATCGCGAAATAACTTGCCACATTTTTATAACAATTAATTTGTAAATAAAGTAAATTTTAACCATGGGTCGCGCCGAAGTTGGTACTCCTAAGTACCTTGCCAACAAGATGAAGGCAAAGGGATTGCAGAAGCTGCGTTGGTACTGCCAGATGTGCGAGAAACAGTGCCGTGACGAAAACGGCTTCAAATGTCACACAATGAGCGAGTCGCATCAGCGACAGCTGTTGCTGTTTGCGGACGCACCTGGCAAATTTCTGCATAACTTTTCCAAGGAGTTCTCCGACGGCTACATGGAACTGCTGCGCCGTCGATTTGGCACCAAGCGCACAAATGCAAATAAAATTTATCAGGAGTATATAGCACACAAGGAGCACATTCATATGAATGCCACACGTTGGCTAACTCTCTCCGACTATGTAAAATGGCTGGGGCGTACTGGGCAAGTTGTGGCCGATGAAACCGAAAAGGGTTGGTTTGTTACATACATTGATCGTAGCCCGGAGGCAATGGAACGTCAAGCGAAGGCCGAGCGTAAAGAAAAGATGGAAAAAGACGACGAGGAGCGCATGACGGAATTTATTGAAAAGCAAATAAAGAAGGCAAAATCAAAAGACGGAGATATTGATGAGGCGCAGGACAAGTATACGGAACTTAAGCGCGAAGAAGAACAGCCCCTAAAACTGGAAATACGTTTGGAAAAGAAATTCCAGCCAGAATCAATTTTAGGCAAATCGGCTCTGTTAACAAAACGCACAACCACAGATATTGATGAGAAAGTATTTAAGAAACCCAAGCCAGTGCCAGCGGAAAACAACAGATCCGCACTAGATGAGATAATCAAACTTAAGGAGAAAAAAAAGGAACGTGCCAATCGAAAAGATTACTGGCTTCATAAAAATATAGTCGTTAAATTTATTTCCAATTCCATGGGCGACAAGTTCTACAAGCAGAAGGCAGTTGTACAAGAAGTTATAGATAAATATTACGCAAAGATAAAGTTTTTGGATACTGGCGAGAAACTTAAAGTGGATCAGGTAAGTTGTTCTCCCATATATTGTAAATATAAGGCTCATTATGCTTAGCTAACATTATGTATTTGTCAGGCACATTTGGAGACAGTGATACCCGCCTTGGACAAGGAAGTGTTAGTGGTTAATGGCGCCTATCGTGGCTCCGAAGCATTGCTTAAAAAACTAGACGAGCGCAAATATTGTGTTATCATTGAAATACTACACGGTCCGCTGAAAGGACGCTTAGTGGAGAACGTACAGTACGAGGATATATGTAAATTATATGGCAGTTAAAACTCAACTGGCCGCATATGTATTTATATTTAACTTTAATTAAATTAATTGTTATATATAATGTGTATATTTATATAATTTAAAAGACTATTTTTGTAATATAGAATTAATCAAACTAAGAGATAGAGGAACGATTCTATCAAAAATCACAAATATATTTGTACAGAATGCACAAATCTGGTGAAAGAATATGTGCGATTCTTTGATATTTTATATGTGCTTATTTACGATTTTTTTGTGCACTCATCAGATATTCAGCACACATGATGAAAATATAAATAACTGGATAGCTCTCAATGATAACTTAATTATTACTATTACGGCCAGCTACGTTTCATGTAGGACAATCCCACTTTAAATGTGTGTATATTGACCTAATATTTGTAAAGTTTATGAATAAGTTGTGCAAATAATTCATATTGGATAATGATATATTTATGCCCAATATAAAAATTTCCTTTTTTTGGAGGAATTGTATATTATTCAGCAAAATGGAATATTCAACTCAGTCAACCGAAAATATACTGTAACTTAAAATTTCAACTATTAATGCATATAATGTATTAAATCAAGATAATATAGACTATGTGTGGATAAAAACTAAAAATTAAATATGATAATACATCTGTTGGCAATGACACTTTCTATATTTGGGTAAAATAAACTATTTGTATGTGAATTTAGAAACATGTGTTATTTTTTTGCGGCAATATAAACAAAACTTATTAAAAATTGTTCGCGCTGTTGCGAAATTTTGAGTGTATGCGTATAACCTAAATAACTTTACTCAGAAGCAGTTCGTTGCTGATTATATCTGTATTTTAAAATGCGCATTCAGTCTCATTGTTTCAGAGTGGTGAGCCTGATTCTCATTAGCACATCATCATCAATTCAGACTGAAAATTCAACTATGAGTCCTTGGGAAAAACTTCCCAATGCTATAATGGATGTTATTAACACGAATTTAAATGTTATCTCGAGAATACCACTTAACCTGGCCGCAACGGTTGTTGATACTGTTTGTGAGTACCAATGACAATGACAAGTCTCTCTAAACTGTTACTATAGTTTTTTCTTGACAGGTTCCTCCACTTTATTTATTGGAGTACCTAAGCAAAGCTCGCCAGATATAAACTTAATGCGCTTGCAGTACATGAGACCATGCTTTAACTATAGTGTTCCATTTCTGGAAGCCGAAAACCTTTGGATGCATCCAGAATTTCGCCAGAATCGTAAATTGGTGATTCTAGCTACTGGTTGGATGAATACAGTTAACGATTCGGATACTACAACAATGATCTCAAAGGCTTTTATGTGTCGACCCAATGTAAATTTCGTGGTATATAGTAAAAAGTGTCCATACATTGTACTCCCACATAAGTTAAATACTCTCATTTCAGATTGTTGATGCGGCAGATTACGTAGGCAAGTACTACAAATGGTCAGCCCTGAATACGGATATGATTGGAGAACACCTTGCCGTCGGATTACAACACTTGATTAAAGTGACACCAAAGATAGACATTCATTTGATCGGTGAGCTTCAAAGCTTTTACTTAGGTCAATCGAATCTTATACTATAATATTTTGCAAGGTCATTCATTGGGCGCTCATATTATGGGAACCGCTGGCCGCACATTCAGGCGACTCACTGGGCAGCTGGTGTCGCGTATTACAGGTCTGGATCCAGCTAAGCCATGTTTTCGTTATGAACAAGTGCTGTCCGGACTGATGCGTGGTGATGCCAAAATTGTTGATGTTATACACACAAATGTTGGCATTCTGGCAAAACGGAAACCAATGGGGGATGTTGACTTCTATCCTGGGGGTGCAAGTCCTATTATGCCTGGCTGCCTAACCGTTGCATGTTCTCACAAGCGGGCTGTTGAATACTTTGCAGAGAGTATTTATCCACAACATGAGAACAGTTTTTTGGGTGTAAAATGCAGTTCGTGGTCGGAGCTAGCATGGCTTAAATGCAAGGCAGACAAAACTTCTACAATGGGTTACATCATTAATAGTAAGGCCAGTGGCATTTATTATGTTAAAGTGAATCGGAAAAGTCCGTTTGGAAAAAACTCAGAAACCTTAACTTCAATTGACTTAAAGCGAGAACATTCTAACTTTACTACAAGTAAGTGTTAAGAAAAAGTTACCAGAAGTAAAGAGTAAAAGTAAAAGAGTAAAAGTAAAGTTGTAAAGAACAAGAACTGTTATCCGCCTATATTTTTTGTCTAAAGCATATATTAATGTTATCAGCTACAAAATCAATTACCTCACTATCAATTAACCTGCGTTTAAGTTGATTGTGAATATAGACTTACAAGTTTTAAAAATTATCTTATATGTGTTTTGTTTGTTAAAATCATTTTTGAATGTAAATCTGAATTTTTTAAAATTATTTTAAATATAAACGTTTATATAGAATTAATTAATCAATAATTTCCGTAAGATCTAGATCATCATCAAAGGCTTCTGCAATACCTTTCTGGCTCTGGTATACTCTCTCCTGTGTTTCGGCAATTTTCCATAGCTCATCATCATCGTCTCCATTTAGCATGGATCTGTTTGCACCACCCTTGATTGCTGCCCGGGGTTTGTTGTTATTCTGTTGTAAAGAAACCGGGGCACGTTTCTGACGATTACCCATTAGGATTTGGCTCTCCTCGAAATAGTTGTTCGGGTGATTGATCGTCGGTTCCACCGTCGAGTTATGTGTGAGCATAAAGTATTTACCACAGGCGAATTGATAGTGATTACGCGATACAAAAAACAAAATTTCCTCTATAGCGTTTGGGCTTAGGCCATAGGAGGAGAGTTTTGCTTTCAGCGCCGTTTGGTCCAATATTTTGTATGGACAACCATGGCAGTCACCGGGCGCGGCCATATCCTTAATGATCTTAAGGCATGAATAGGGCGTGTAGTTGACCATTGATCCCTTTTTGCCGTAGTTGTGTTGAATGTTGTACTCATAGCTGCGCGCGAATTTATCGACATCTATTTTCTTAGTAAACTCCTCGCGCCAGAATCGCAACGAATCCTCCAGGGTGACGCCAATGCCTTTTAGAAAGAGCCCATATTGCATGCGTCCGCCGTGTTTGATGTGGTGCTGGCTACGTATGTGATCGTGGCACATGCGCATACACAGCGGCATTGACGTTTTCGATAGCTGATCCAGAGATTCTATTGGCACTGACGCATCTCTGCACACTGTGTAGTCCTTGCCCGTGTATGAGTTGTGCAGGGATTTGAGCATTCGTGAGATGCGCTCATCTGCCTCAACGTCGTTGATAAATGATTTGGCTGCCTGCAAGCCACGCTTTATCTCATCCAGCTGCCTTGCACCTACAATCGACACCAGATCGTGTGTGATCACATACACAAAACCGGCCTTCAAATAGCAACGCCGTGTCCGCACTAAATCTAATACTTGTGTAAAGGGCACTTTGTAAAACTCAAGCAGTTCGATCTTGGCCACGCTCTGCCCTACAGTGCTCTCGTAGAGGCCGTCTTTGACCTCGTCCTTTTGAGCTTCTGTCAGCGGCTGAATATGAAAGCCGTTGGCCTCAAGAAACTGTTTAATTTCAGTTGTGCTCATTGCTGAGAATTTGTATTTGAAGAACTCCATTTCACGTGCTACAAACCAGCGCAACAAATCTTCTGATCGACAGTAGGCTAAGCGTAAGATGAAGTGCGACAAATAGTCCCGTCGACGCATTTGTAAATCCGATTCCTGTTTGGGGCCATTGCTGCTGTTGGTGCACATGCGCATGTACCCACGAAGTCCATCTCGACTCAGTTCAGCATTTACATACTCCTTCCAGTCATCCGAAAGCAAGCGCAGTCCCTTTGTTGTCGCACGATCAAAAACTCGTAGCAGACGCAGGCGTTCCAAGGCAAGATCTTCGAATTCATCAATGTGCACATCCTCTGTTGGCGGATAGTGATAGATCATCACATTATGTGGATATTTTGTTTCCAAGCTAACCACTTCGACTTTAATGTCGTGACGTGCTCGTTTCTTTAAATTAAAATCCATGTTGGCCAAAATATATTGCAATTGTATACGTTTGGTATACTAGCAAAAATGGCGCCAAAAATACATCTGTCGAAACAGCTGTTGTACATATCGATATACATCATATCGGAATATTGCCATTGAAACTAACAATTATAGCGATATATCGGCATCGATTTATTTGCCGAAAAGCTTTTATCACATTTTTAAAATATTTTTATAATCAATTGACTTTTGACAAGAAAACATTGTAGCATAATATGATCAAGTTATATTTTGTCTAATCAAAAAATCAATTTTATATTACATTCTACATAATACTACTTACAAGTACTAGTATATACTAATCTTAGCAATTTTTTATTTCCAAAAAAAAAATAATTCATATATATCAGGTACTTAATAAACTGACTAGGATGTTTGACAGCATTTTAAAGCGTCCCTACACTCTTACACTTTGGAATCTTTTGTTCCAATGCCAATGAACTCAAGTGATTTTCTTAAGCGTTTCCAAAATAATTTTCGTTCCTCCGAAGTGGGCTGCTTATCAGATTTACTTGGCCATTTAATATAAGTTTTTATATTCATTAAATATTGTAATGTTTTTGGACGTTTACTGCGCGGAATATCCTCCAGAAACACAAGTATCAAATGCTCCTTGCTTACTTCAAAGATGCTGTCAATATTAAAAAAATCTTTTGAATTGTTTGCTTGTGCTTTGTGCTTCTAAAAACTTACCGATGTTGGGCCAGATACATTTCAAATTGACACCAATGACTTAGCAAAAACTTTGATGATATTAGTAACATAAGCGAGCGTGAGCGATCCATGCATGAAATAATATTATCCAATATAGTAACCCCGATCTGCACAAATAATAATATTTAAGTCATTCAATTACTTTAAAAATATGCCAAACAAACCTGAAAATCTCGTTCGTGTAGACATATTGATATGTCCCCTGATTTCTCGACATTTGGCAATAGCTCATCTAGCACCCACTTTCGATCGTTTTGGCAATAGCTTATAAAAATGTCATAAATCACACTGGGATCATGTTCATTCAATTGGTGGAATTTATTAAGAGACTCCTTTGAGGCCTTAGACAAAAGCGCGGCCGATTTAAGCGATGCATAGTAGTAATGAATGTGCCAACGCTTAAGATATATGATAATACCTAGAATAGATAGACCAAGAATGCTACCAAGTACCGCAGTCACTGTCCTAATAACAAAGTGCAGTTCTGCTTCGAAATCTTCCAAAATCCGGTTCTGACAGTTTAGCTCGTCCACCTTTAATTGATCCGTTTCGTTGAAGCACCAATAATGTTCCGTATCGTAATCTAGTAATTGAAATTTTAATGTTGTATCATTCAGTGTTTTTGGAGTTGATGGAGGACACTTTTTCGCTCGTAGGTCTTTAGTGAGAAAACGCAGGTTAATAATCTTGTTTACGCGTTTAAAATCCATTATGTTCTTGTAACTTTCAATGAGCAGTGGCACAAAACGTCGTCGCCACAGCTGGCGTTGCATATACTGGGTATAAACTGTACTTGATCCATTGAGGCTGTTTAAATTTAAAACTAATAGATCCTCTGCTGCGTGTTGTAGAAGCTCATATGAGCAATTGGCTTGTTTATTATTGTTTGCTGCTACCTCGACCACTTCTCTCAGCATACAGTTACATAGAAAATTATTATCCCCGAGGCTGAGATACTCCAGGCTTTCAAAATCCCTTAGCATTTCGGTGGTGAGCATGTTGATGTTATTGCTACGCAAATTAAGAACACGCAAAGCCGAGTTATTGCGAAAAACACTTTTGTACCAATTGCCAATATGGTTAGAGTTTAAATCCAAAACTTGCAGGCTAACCAAAGAATAGAATACATCGGCTGTCAAGGCATTGATATTGTTACCTGCCAAACCCAACACCTGAAGTTTTCTTAGCGGTTTTGTCCAGCCTAGATCCCTTAGATTGGAATGTTCAAAGAAAAGACATTTTAGTGTATCGCCGATGCCATCAAATACATCATCAACAATGTTGTAAGACACAAAGGGATTTCCGGATAAATCAAGCCCCTCTAGAATTGTATTTTTGAATAGTCCCTTGCTTATCATGGGAAACGACGTGTAGCACAAACTGAGGTGTTTAAGTTTATCTCCCAGATGTGTAAAGGCAACGGCACTATTACGTGTTATTTTTGAGTGTGATAGATCCAGATATATAAGTTCCGGTAAGGGCTTAAACGCGTTTTGATGTATCTTAAGACCGTAAACCAGATTTAGTACAACTTCAAGGGTGGGCATCGAGAATTGGTAGTTATAATTTAAGACGTTTGTGAATGATAAGTCTAGATATTGCACTCCCTGTATGTAGTAAAAAGTATCAAAGTCTATATTCATTATCTTGTTGTTCGATATGAAGAGCTTCCGAAGGTTTGTCACATTTTGAAATGCCTCTTTGCTCACATACTCAATGCTGCAGTTACTAAGGTCAAGCTCCAAAAGATGCGGCAGACTCGGAAAGGTAGCCCAAGCGATGCTTTCCTCTAAATAAAATAAAAAAAATATAATATTTAGAGAAGTCTGTGAAAATAATTTTTATATCTCTTATAATAATTAACTTTTAACATATTAATAATTTATTTCGTAATGATATATGTTAGTGTTTAAAAAGTGTAAATTGTGTTGTCTTACTTGACGTGCCAAATAACTTGTGTTTAATTTGAAGATTTCTCATATAATCCTCATAAATCATGTCGTTTGTATCTAAATTCTCATTGCCTTTATTATTCTGATAGTATAAAGAACAATCCCGATCATATATGTCTGTAGTATTGTTTGCAAGAAGCTCATCGCACTTGTGTTGTGTGTTTGCGGCTTTATTATATTGAGTCTCTTGTAAATACTGCTCAATAGCTGAAATTTCGCAAAGAGCCTGTAAATCAGTCTGAATGTATGTAGTTTTTTGTTTGTGTGTGGTTGGTAGAAAAATTACCAACCTTTCTACTTACCATCCACGTCATGCTTAAGAGCTGCGAACTGGTTGCCTTGTAGTGATAAAAATTCTAGTGATTCCCTCATTGTGTTAAGAGTTAAAAAAGGTGCTGTGTTCAGTTGATTGTAGGCAGCGGAAAAAGCTTGAACTTTTTTGTATTTACGAATACATTTTGTTTTGTACAACAAATCCCGATCGTTCGATATATTACCATGCGAAAGATCCACGTACATATTTGTCGCTGTGGGTAAAAAATTGGGCATGAGAGTTGAAGAATTGTTTAAATAAAGGTTTTTTTCTTTGTTTTTTTTTTTAAATATTTAGAGTTAATAAATATGTCGTTGTTAATTTTACACTTTCTAGGAGCAAGAATTTGTTACGATATCTTTCCGCATTCTTTAGATATATTCAGCAACACCATTACCTTAACTACAATCAGTAAAAAATAAGAAAATTCATTATATGTGCCTAGAAAGTATTGCATTTAACAAATATGAAAAATTACAATAATTTGTTTGTACCTTGGCTCCATAATTCAAATTAACAGTCAACTTTCCCAGGGCAGCAAGCTCAATAAACATTAATTTGAGAATAGGTTCTAGCATTAACAAAAGAGTATTTTGTTATTGGTTCTAGCATTAACAAAAGAGTATATAAACCCGCCGCCCCATGCAACTGCTCAAAAAGAAAAGCAACACATATATTTGTGAGCCCATATGCACGTATTATTGTAATACAAACATTCTGCATTAACTGATAAGTTTAAAATAAAAGATAATTAATTTTTCGTTGTCAGATCCTAAATACATGCTAAATACTAAGTTCGCGTTCAAGTTTCAGTAATTTGTGCGGCTTATATTGTCTTGGCGCATCAACGCTTATTGTGTCGATCGAATGTACACAACTTTTTCGCTCAATGTACTTGCAAATGAGTGCATCCGTCTGTCCACAAGCTGCTCTCTCACTCTCTCTCTCTCCACCACCAAAGGTCTAATATGGAACTTTGAGTTCTCTCACGTGACAAGAGCGTAAGAAACACCCGACGAAACCCGAAGTGCAAATTGGACCCCATCTGCAATTTCGGGGTATCCATTTACCTTATATGGGGCGGCGGGTCTATATACTCTCTTGTTAATGCCACCACCAAAGGTCCGATATGGAATTTTGAGTTCTCTCACGTGACAAGAGCGTAAGAAACACCCGACGAAACCCGAAGTGCAAAATGGACCTATGATGAAATTTTGGGGTATCCACTTTCCTTATATGGGGCGGCGTGTCCATATACTCTTTTGTTAATGGTTCTAGTAAAAATTGCAAACATCGATGAAATCGTCCATGCAACCTTGTACATATCAACAAAAACAACACGTAAAAAAATTGCAGATTTTAGCGTTTGTCAAAACTGAAATGCTGCTTACTGTAAAAGGCTATTAAAAGGCTATATCAACACTTAGAAAAATACAAATTTGAGTACAAATGGAGCAATTGAAGCATCTTTGTCGTATTTGCGCCAGCAACTCTGTCACTCTCTTAAATATATTTGCCGAGCGAGAACAACTAGGGGATGAGCCGGTTCTCGCTGACATGCTAAATGCGTGTGCCAGCTGTGAAATAACTCAAGATGATCCATTGCCTCAGAATATATGCGTATCCTGCACATTGGCTGCACAAGCTGCATTCCGGTTTAAACATACATGCGAGCGGAACCATCAATACTTTTGGAAGTTAGTCAGCGAGAACGAGCAAATGGCTAGCTGTGATTTTATAATTCCTGAGTGCACAATTGACGTGAATTGCATCAAAAAAGAGAAGAAAGACATTGTAAATAAGGAAAGCTCTGATGACAGTGGAACAAGCTTAAAGTCGACGAATACTTCTAAAAAACCACGTTATCCAAGCCGTAGGTCGCGAAATCGTAAGAATGTTATTGAGCAGGAAAAAAGTGGTGATGAGGATAATTTTGTAGAGGCTAGAACAAGTTCAAGGACGATGAACACTCTGGAAACACTATGCAGTCGACGGTTGCACAAACGAAAGAGGCACATTGAGAATAGCGAGGAATCTGACAGCAACAGCACATCTAAAGAAAAATCGCATATGTGTCAGACTTGTGATAAACAGTTTCTAAATAGGAAGGATCTGAAAGTGCACCTACGCGCTCATTCCGGTGAGCGTCTGTTCAGATGAACCAACTGTCCAAAATCATTTTAACGTTAGGGGATGTCCATTCAAATGTGGCCTATGTGCAGCTAAATTTAGCAGGAATGACGATTTGTAAAGACACGTGCTACTTCATACAAACAAACTCTCGCCCTAGTGCCGTTATTGCTTTAAGATATTTATAAAGCGCAGCTTTCTTACTAGGCAACTCCATCTACATACTGACGACTGTGGACACAGTTGTTCCCACTGCATGAGGAAATTCAGTACCAGTTAAAACTTTCAAGCAAATATTTGAGTTCATACTAGAGAACGGCCATTTAAATGTTCCCACCGCTTTAAATCTTTTGCCAAACGAAGTAATCCAACCAGGCAGAACAACATTCCTGAAGATAATTCGAAATTTAAATGTTCCCTGTTTTCGAAAACATTCCAGTTCTAACTATCTTAAACGTCATATAAATAGATATTCCTGCTGGCAGTAGCAGAGTAACAAAAAGATTCCTCAAGAGTCGGAAACAACATTGGACGGCACAGATTAGATACTTATAAAATTTCCTTTTGTCAACCAAACTTCAAGTAAATTAAGATACAGTTGCTGATCCCAGTTATCTGATAATTTGTCTCGAAATGTGTAATGCATAGAAGGAGACGTCTCCGACCCCATAAAGTGTATATATTCTTGATCAGGATGACGAACTGAGTCGATATAGCCATGTCCGTTTGTTTCTATGCTTACTTTTTGGCTTTATCTTTGAGCTATCTTGATGAAACTCGGCACAGATGACGTTTGTTATTGAACGTAGTTTGTATGTCAAAAGCCGCCCGGTCGCATCACTCCATCATATACCTTTCATAGGAACAATCGAAGACACTTAATTTTCATTAAAAGTGTTTATTTCGTTTTCAAGATATCAAATCCAAACTTACCATATCGATGTATATTTATAACCAAGTTTGAATTAAATTGGACTACTATATCATATAGCTGCAGGAACAAATGGGTCAAAATTTTCTTAGAAGACCATTGCAAGGGTATTTATCTTCGGCTTGTTGAAAATAGCCGTTTCTTTCTTGTTTTTTATGTAAACCTTAAGTCTTTATTATCGATTTTCATTTTCGTAAAAAAGTGATGGTTTTTGTGCTTATAGTATAGGAAATATTTTATTGGCAGAAGATATTTTCAATCCTATAACGAAAATATATTGTGAGATCACCATCATTTGTACTTTTTCGGAACATTAGATTCTATTGTTTTAGATATCGAAATCAAACGCAACATTTCGATGTAGAATTACGATATGTACAATCTGACCAAGTATAATCAAAATCGGACCACTATATCATATGGCTGTCATAGACTGTCATAAAACTTTTTTGATTTTCAACATATCAGAACCAAACTCACAATATTGTTTAAGAAATACGTTCTATACTATGTGATAAAGTTTGACTTAAATAGGACCACTATATCACAAAGCTGCATAGTATCAATCGGTCGAGTATTTAAAAGTTTTTTAGAAATCCATTGTAAGGGTATAAGCTTTGGCGTGCCGAAGATAGCCGTTTCTTGTTTATTATTATTTTTTTAATCTCTAATTTCTTACTATATTTAAATAACACTTGAAAAACTTTGCTATAATTTAAAATATCTAATTCTCAGTATTTTTATTAAAGGTACGTTAGTAGGAAGTCCTCCCAAAAAAATGTCTCAGCAAACTGACTTAAATGAGCGAAGTAAGATTATATGATAAATTTCCCAATGGTACTAATATGTATATATACATAATTTAATAAACAGGCAATGAGAATGGATGCTTAAATTGTCATAATTTAGGTGATCTTAAGTTGGAGATGGGTCGACAGTTTGAGACAGTGCTGGGCGAGGTGGCGGAACTTAAAGCTCTGGTTGGTCAGCTGCTCGTGAAAAAGAACAGAGAGCCGAAAGCCAGTTTATTTCCAATCAAGACCACAGTTGAACTTATCGAGTTGGACCAGAAAATTGGGAAAGGTGATCAAAACGAGTTTGTACGTATTGTTGTTAAATAAATTTTTAAATATTTATTTTTTCTTTTTTACACCCATGCAAAACCAACCATATAAACTATATATATACCCGATAGGGATCAGAAGCCATATTAATATAGCTCGACAGTCTGTCTATATAAGCACACAGATCTCAGAGACTATAAGAGCTAGATACACTTAAGTTGGTATGTAGGTTCCTGTTTTCCATACGCAGTTTAAGTTTATTTTGAATAGTATCCGATAGTTCCGTAGCAAATTGATAAAAACGATATATAGGCACAATCTAATGCTGATCTAAAAATGGAGTGGAATTTTAATCGAGATCGGTTAATTTACACCGAAATTATTGAAGAATACGTTTGTTTATGTAAAAGCAGCAAAAGCCGGTTGCCATGAATGCGTGGCCGTTGAACTGATTTGCACTGTTTGATTTGAATGTGTATATATACAGGAGTATATTTGTTTGCTGATCTCGGACTGGGTACAGGGTGTCCTGTAGTCTTGTTTTTCTATGTGTTAATATTAATGAACATTTTCAGGTTAAGGCAATGTATCAGCTGCTGCAGCCAGATGGTTCTGCCAAAAATATAAAAAATATATTTTTAGACGAGGTGGCAATGGAATTCAATGTTGATGGGATCCTAGGAAAGAGATCACTTAAGGATCTTAAACATTTTTATGGTGCCCTAATCGGTAAGTGCGATGCACGCAAATTATATTTAATCGTAATCGTTATAAAATTTAATTTTTAGAGTCCATTGCCAGGGGAGAGGAGGGTCAAGCAGAGGAAAATCTGCGCAAAGCCATGCGGCTACAAAAAAAACGTATGATACGAAAAAATAATTGTGTTAAGACTAATGATAGTTTGTAAATATATATTTAACTAATTATATGTTTAGTATTATTATAAGTATAAGTATTATTATTGTAATATTACCAAATGAAGTCTACAAATGTTACCTTTTTAATAATTTATAATAATATTAATTCTTATAATAATTATTCTTATAATTATCCTTATAATAATTAATTATTTATATTAATAATTACACAAATGAAAAAAAATTATTCTGCTAAAACTTTGTCGATATGTTTTTAAATAACTTCGTAAATGATATTCAGCTTCCACTACGCACATTATAATGAAGTTCATTCAAGAAAAAGCTGTAGATGCTATTTGAAAGAAATTAAAATTTAAAGAATAACTTATATCTACTTTATTTAATACGAATTAATTGATTCGGTAAATATGATATGATATAAAGATATGAGATAGGGCATAACAATATAATTATTTTTAATGCTTTTGTATACTTACAATATTTGGAACTTGTTACTTTAAGTGTTCCATTGGGATATATCCACCACAATATTTCCTGTTTTATGTTATCCAATAAACAAGTATTTCCATCATCAGTATCATATTTAACAAAGAGAGATTTAAGATCCGTATCACCAATACTATCAACGATATCTTCGTCGTTAGTGCTCTCTGTTAGACTCGAAAAGGCCGTATTTAGGTTCTCTCCCATATTTAAGCCCTGCGTGAGAGGTGTGCTGTCTGCAACTTTTGTAATTCTGGGTGTTTCTACCAAATCATCTGGTGCTGCCTCGAAGTCGATGCCAGTTATAACTTTTCTTGTACTACTTTGATTATTAGTTGTTTCCATAGTGTCTAAAACACCTGAGCTTAATTCATATATATTCCATTGTAGAATAAATACAATTAAAGCTATATAATATGGGCCATACATTTTAAAGTGCTTACTATTAATGAACAGTTGGAAAACGAAATAAATGCGTTAATTAAGATTATGCTTTCCGCTTGTTATTTCTTCAATTAAACAATATTTATTCTTTTTCGTTATTATTTGTGTTTATCAGTTTTATTTACGGTCTAAAGTTCATTACACGTCTCACTGCACTCATTTCTGCATGTTGTTACTTTAATTATTTGTGTTTTGTATTTCGTTGATTACACATAATCCAAAATTTAAGCAGAGCGCGTTATTATACCACACTCTGAGAAGCACAGGCGAGACTAATAGTTAGCCAAATGGTAGAAATCGGGAATGCTATGAATAATTTTATTATGCCACGATAGGGCTTATCAATTTTGGCAATATTTTCTTTCGCTTTTCAATAGGTTTCATTTATCAGTTAAGCGGCTTTATGTGGCCCGCATGACTCTCTCTATACACCCACGCCTTAAATATTGTGTATTTGCAAAAAAGTACACGCATGATAGTCATCGACTCATCACGATTTGGCCAATAGTTCCATTTCTACTCAAAAATTCTCTTATCTCACAAATTCCAAAGGGACAATAGCGACATAACCATAGTGGAAGCTTCTCTCATAAATTAGCTTTGCTACTTTAAATTGAAGTAAATAATGACCAATATAATTGGGATTATTTATAGCGGATCTGATACGTTGATAGATATGGCCTGATAGATAAGGTTCTGCAATTGGTGGTTATAGAAAATCTGAGATTAGAGTTGAAATTCGTATTTATTTCTACAATGTTCATAATAAAACGCAATTCATGCACGTAAAAGCTTCTATTGTATTAAAATCACAAATTTGTATAATTAAGAACTTTTTTCTTAGAGGTATATACGTATTTCCAATAGTACAATAAGTATTGATAAGATTTTCGCTTTTATTGAATTACACAATGTGTATTTGTCGTTGTAATCTATGTATAACAAATACCCTATATACATACATATATATGTTTATATGACCAATTTTCTCAAATATTTTTGACGTAGAGAACTTATATTTGAGACTTGTGGTATTCTTAGTTATAGTGACGTTTGGTAATTCTTAAAAATGTTGGCATTTTCTCTCTACCTGCCATAATTTTTAATTGTGTAAAATCTGAAATATTAATACAGACGTCGCTCACAAATTAGAACCTACAGTAATTAGAATTTTCAGAAATTAGAATTGGAGTTTGTAATACATTAAGCGCTCTAAAATTAAAATTGAAAATTCGCATTTCGGAGCGTGAATTTGATAGCCAAACAAATATTTAAAGAAGAATATCCTGATAAAGATAGCTTTCAAATTTAAAAAGCGACGCGGTATCCGTTTTTAATTCCCCGAATGAAAAACAATCAGAATGGAGGCGATGAAGAAGGATCTAACTCGGGCTTGGATGGCAGCCGAAATTTCGGTGGCAAGCGTGGCTTCTACCACCGACAGGCACGAGGAGGACCAATCTTCTCTTCGTGCCGCCAGCAGTCACACCTCTACCATGGTTGGAGCAGGCCATGGTGGTTGTAAAGCTACTGCCAAACAACAGCAACAACAAAAACCCAATGCCAAGCTGAAGCGTGGCAATGCAGTTGTCGATTCAGAAACGAATTGTGAATCGCACGGTGAAAGCATCACATCAGAGGCCGATGATAGGCTACTGCTCTCCCCAATTCAGGCGAGTGCCATGGCCGTAGGGTCGGGCCCAAACGAACAAAGAAGGATATGAGAGCCAAGACTGCTCTGAAGATCAGATCAGAGAGGAGCAAGCTGCTGTGGCCCAACGCAAAGATCGAGGAGGGCCGTAAGCACTTTGCCACGAAGTCAGCTGTGCAGGCTTCATGTGGCAACTTTGTTAACAAGTTCGAGGAGCAACTGGCCGCCTAACGCCATCGCTCCGAGGAGACCACCAAGGCGGATGTGACTCGCCCAACGAAGAAGCCGTTCAACGAGTCTGTCAGTGACGTGGCCAATCGACATCTAGTAGTGGCACTCATCGACAGGAGTGACCCAAATGTCAAAATGTCGCCAGAGCAGTGGAATTGGTGGAGGCGAAGCTGCTGGAAGCGATGTTTAAACGGATGGAGACGCCAGATGCCGCACCCACCACACTTGATGGTGCAGGTTGGCTCAACGGTGTTAAAGTCCTTAGCTGTCGCGATGAAAGCAAATTAGCGTCGGCAGAGCTCCTCTCAGACCTGAAGCTAGAGCTCGCCGATGTTGCTTTAGTTCAGGATCCTTGGTTGGCAGCAGGTAACAAGGTTTCTAAAGGCTAAAGTCTGCTAATCACAACGTGTTCCACGCAATGACAGTAAGTAGTGCTGGAGCAGCCAACCTTGTAAGGAAAGGCATCTACGCTTATTTAATGTATAATTACAGCTCAGACGATCTTACTGTCGTGGCGCTAGAGGGCAACAAGCATGAGCCCACGCTCATAGCATCCTGCTACATGGCGCACGACAGGGAAGCACCACCCGAAGAAATCAGGAGACTGGTCGCGGAGGCAAGCCTTAAGAAGTAGCCCCTTGTTGTCGAAACGGACGCCAACGCACATCACACAGTATGGGGCAGTCCAGATATCAGTGACAGAGGTGAGTCTCTCCTAACGCTCATATTACAATATAATTTAAGAATAGCAAATGCTGGTAAATAGCCTACTTACGTGGGTCCCACTTCATCAAACTTAGATTTAACGCTCTCAACAGGGATCAGTGCCAAGGTGGCGGAATGGAGGGTCCTTGAGACATTTTAAGGACTGTGACTTCAAGAAAGAAGTTCGGAGAAACTTCTGCTTCGGCATAGAGAAGGTCACAGAAACCGTGAGACTACGGAAACTGCTCTCAAGCCAGCCAATGTAAAATGTGCTCTTGTGGATACGCACTTCCCTTGCTCACCCGAGATACCGTTAGATATAGTCAACAAGAAAATCCATTGGGCCATAGACTCGTTCGCGGGTCCCCTAGTTTGGATGTAATATTTCCTGCCATGCTACAGATGACCGAATTAATTCAATGGCTAAGGAATGACTACGTGCATGTGGCCTGGAGCACTGCATGCCGAAAGACTACAGACCGATAAGCCTCACCTCTTTTCTGCTGAAAACACTGGAAAAACTTCTAGAGCTCCACATTAAAGAGATGCCGTGCATGGTCATGGAGCCAAATCAACATGCATATACAAAAGGGAAATCAGTGGAGACAGCGCCACGCTCCCTAGTAACCACCATTGAGAAAGCACTTTACCATCAAGAATGGACATCTCTAGCGCATTCAACAATGTGTCGACAGAAATAATAATGCGAAGCCTGAGAGCTACAGCATCCTACTCTGCAGTAGACTCATGGATACACAATCTGTTGAGCTGTAGAAGAGTCAGTCCCAAATGGGGAACCACAGCCATAACAAGGGCGGCGAATAGAGGCACTCCGCAAGACGGAGTCATATCACCATTGCTATGGAACCTAGTGGTAGACGGACTATTTAAGAAATTACACAGGAAAGCGCCTAGGATTACTGCATATGCTGATGACATAAGCATAATTATCACAGGCAAATGTCCATCGACTCTCAGCTGTATCATGGACTACACATATCTCTTTCAGGATGGGCCACAGAAGCAGACTTAGTATCAACCCGCCAAAGGTGAATGGTATTCCGCTCACATTAAAGAAATATATTAAATATTTAGGAGTGGAAGAATGTGGAAGAAAGGGTGAAAAAACAACAGTTGCGATCTATGCATCACAAATGATGCTGAGCAGTACTTGGGGCCTTTTACCACGACTGATGCATTGGATCTGCATTTCAGTGGTGCGACCGATCCTACTCTACGTCATTCTGGTATGGTGACAAGCCACTTAGAAATCCACATACCTTAAGCTGAAGGAAAGGACCCAACGGCAGACAATAGTCTGTATCATGGGGGTGTTGAAGTCCACTCCAACTAAAGCACTAGAAACAATAATGTGAATCAACTCCCTGGACATTCAAGCACAGAAGATAGCACAACGGTTCTGTGCAACTGGAAAAATGAGACGTCAAGCTTTTGAACACAGCTCGATTGGCAGGGAGAAGCACAGACTTCGTAGCTCCTCTGACCAATTTCAAAAACACAACACCGCCAATGGGACCGGACGACTAGCGTTCGAAACTAGATCAACAGGCTATCCACATATTCACGGACGGCTCAAAAATGGATTCGGGAGTCGGCGCAGCAGTGTGCTGTGCAGATTACTGCAGCATATTCCAGGCGGAAGTTTTCGCGATACGGAGAGCAGCAGAGGTAGCCCAAGAGCTCCACCGAACACACAAACATATTAATATTTTCGTGGATAGCTAAGCGGCAATAAAATCTTTGCAGGCATCTACCATCAACTCCAAAAATGTTCTGGCAAGCAGGGAAGCATTAGATGACCTTAGCACTGCTAGAACAGTGTACATCTATTGGGTTCCCAGGCACCGGGGTATCGATGGCAGCAGATGCTGAGAAACTAGAAATAACTACAGATGAAAGCTGCCGCAAATGAAAGGAGCCAGGATTTGAATTTGAATTTTAAAAAAATATACCCACCAATTTAATCAAAACAAGCAGTTGACTTAACACCTGACTTTGACACACGACGAAAAGTGCAGGGTTGCGTTTATAGCAAGAATATTTATCGAATATATATATCTCGAGTATATAGTTTGAATATATTATATTCAAATTTAGTTTTGTTTCCATAAAATTTTCGATTTAATGACAAATATTTGGCAATCCGGTCTAGTGTGCAGTAGGAGAAACGGCTTATTAAGCGGCGCTTAATTAATAACTTCTGCAATAATTATGCTATTTTTATATGGATATTTTTTTTTGTAGATGGATATACCACAAATTAAATTTGTTTTTTTTTTTAAACAAAGTTTTTCATACGAGAACTTTTTAACCGATTGTTCCTATGGGAGGTACAAGATATATTGGTCCGATTTTGTTGAAACTTGATCAGATTATACATCGGTATGTCAAGTTTGGTTTTGATATTTAAAAGAAAACAAAGAAGCTTTTCATACAAGAACATTTCGACCGATTTTTCCAATGGGAGCTACAAGTTATAGTAATCCGATTTTGATCAAACTTGGTCAGATTGTACAAATCGTAAGTATGCATCGATATGCTTAGATTTGTTTTGATATCTTGAAAAACAAAAATGCTATTCATACAAATACCATTCATGAAGATGAAGTGTCTTCGATTTTTCCTGCATAGCTATGTGATATAGTGGTCCGATCGGGCTGATTTTGACATACAAACTACATACATTATCATTAGTTTCATTAAGATAGCTCAAAGATAAAGCCAAAAACTTTGCATAGAAACAGACGTACATGGCTATATCGACTCAGCTCTTCGTCGTGACCAAGAATATATATACTTTGTGGGGTCGGAGACGTCTCCTTCTATGCGTTACACATTTCGAGACAAAATTATAATACCCTTTTGCAAGGGAATAAAAATTAATATTTTGAACGCGTATGAAAAAGATGAAATATATGTGCGTGCGTTAGCTAAAAGGTTAAAATACTAGATTAAATAAAAGTAAAATTGCAATAAAATACGTAATTCAATTTATAATTTAATAAGTATATAGATTTAATATTGGAAATCACAGGCTGCTCTTATTATTCGCAATAAAAACAGTATACGGTCGAGTTGGCTGTCTGGTGAAAATATTAATATGAAAAAAGGTTCCTGAGTATAGATGGCAATAATATCGATTCAATGTGCTTAACTTGTTTTGTAAAGCAAGAAGTCATAAGACTCCAATATCTGGGCCAATTTTACAAGAGACGGAAAGGGAAATCGCTCGGATCGACCATTACAGAATTTTTAAATCTAAATTTAAACTAAGTAATTTATAATCTAGATATTGTTCTTCTTTTTTGAAATTTATTGACAAGGGACTAAGTGATGTCGTCTTTTTATTTATTCGTATTTTTATGTATACTCATACTTAGGGTATTATAATGTCTTAAAATGTGTAATGCATAGAAGGAGACGTCTCCGACTCCATAAAGTATATATATTCTTGATCAGGATGACGAACTGAGTCGATATAGCCATGTCCGTCTGTCTGTCTGTCCGTCTGTTTCTGTGCTTACTTTTTATCTTTTTATCTTTGAGCTATCTTGATAAAAACTGGCACAGATAAAGTTTGTTATTGTATGTAGTTTGTATGTCAAAATCAGTCCCATCGGATCACTATATCATATAGCTGCCATAGGAACAATTGGGTCAAAAATGTGTTATTCTATGCAAAGGTATATAGCTTCGGCGTACCGAAGATAGCCGTTTCTTTCTTGTTTCTTTTAAACTAAGTGTTTTTCTACCATCTATTCTGAAATAATTTCAAACAAATTGAAGCAAAACCGCAAACATTCCATATTTGTCGGGGCATCCATCAATATTTACGAGAACCGTGTTCTAAAGCAGATTACAATGTCTTTTATGCACTTCTGGTTCAGTTGGATAAGAATTTCGTAACTTGTTTATAAACTGCGTTTATTGTGTATGTCAAATTGCAATTCATATTGAATTGTAAGCTAATTAATATTAATTTATACTGATTTAAGCTGAACTACTGTTATTGAAATAAGTGTAAACAAAGTCTGCGAAGCATATGTTTTAAGCAGATTTGCTTGATATCTTATCGATGTGAAATATTTAAAGCAATATCTATCGATGTTTTGCAAGAATATCGAGGGCACATAAACGCAATGTTTCCACCATACGCATTTTTAAAGAAACAGTGCTGAAGTGTTTAATAGAACATTTATATGGCAAAATTACAAATAAATTTTTATTTATGTATTTAACTTTTATTGAAATATCAGCATTTTTGTAGCTTTTGATTTATTACACTACAAGATGCCTGAAGCCGCGTGTGGTATATTTGCATGACACGTAATGAAGTGTATGGCCAAGCACCGAGCACCTCTACGCTAACGGGAGGCATCCGCCACCCACCCTCCCCGAACCCGGTTTCTGAATTACAAACTCACAACAGACGTCGCAATACATACAACATGCAATGTATGTCCAACCACCCAAACCACCCTTTGGGTGTAATGTCCGCCACCTTCGCTGCTGGCTAAACAACCACCTTTTAAGTTCACCCTCTCTCTCGCACTCTCTCATTGGTTATATCATTCTCTCTTTCTCACTTTGGCTAGCGACTCCAAAAGCGACCGGCGTTTCTCGTCTCCATAAGGGGCATAGGACATGCAGGACGAAATCCTCGTCTGGCCGTGCTCGGGTTTGTGCTCGTGGCTTGTTTTGTGCTTGGTTGTAAGATTTGAGTCGCGTGGCTGTCAGTTTGCATGCGGTGTCGCTCGTGGGTGAAAGTCCATTTGATGTCGCAGCGATTTGAGGCAATACTAGAGTGTAGAACGTGTTTTGGAAACGTATCCGTCGGTCTCCATGAGTCACCTCCTGCCATATCACCGCTTCTAGGCACTAGCAAAAAGCCGGGAATTATTGTTTATGTGCGCAACTCGTTGTATTGTCTGTCCTGTGTGTTGTGGTCAAGCGCCACTTTATAATTTTTGTGAAAATTGAGTTTTTGAATCACTGAGAAATGGCAAATGCAAACAAAGGCTCTTCAGATTGTCATGGCGCCTTTTTGTGTCCATGAACACGGATATAATTTGTATACATTCAGAAGTACTATATGTGTCCAAAATAAGCTGCTTCAAGTGGCTCTTCGGCGTTGAAATGAATTTTAGCTGGATCATAATAATACATCTCTTAAGAAAGGTAAATGATTTATTATAACATTATTCTTAAAAGTGAAAGATTTCTCCATTTCCAAAAAACAATCGTTGCTGTTGTTGCTTATTGGTGGTGTATTTAAAATCGCATGCAATTTGGGGTGTTTTTTAACTAAGGAACAGGTATGGGATAATCAATGCGAAACCTTAAGTTGATATTTATAATTAAAGGCCGGAAATTTATACTAAATATAAATTAACTTGGATGTTACTTGCATAAATTACTATTATAACTATGACTGATGTGATATGCAGTGAACTCAGTATAAGCATAACTCAGAAAATCCATATGTTCATCAGCTCAAGTTAAGCAAATCAGAAATCATAGTGTGTTTGACTTTTTGCGTAAATTATATAAAAAAATAATATCAGTTCTAATACATGACTCAGCATATAGGATAGCGATAAGACCGCCTCATATACTGGGAGAACAAAAGAACACTAAAACAATTTGATATAAAAAAAACACCAATTTGGTATATATATATTTTTTTCGTAGAAAATGCACTCTGAACTTTTGCAGCTGACCATAGTTAGGTTGGTTGGCAAAATAAAGAATGCCACAAAATACACACACATCGTAAGGTAGTAAAATAATGAAACAATGACATGCCATAGACAGACAGGACGAGGGCCACGAACATATGCAATGCTAAAGCCTATAGATGAAATTAAAATGGGTATTATGCGTTCATATTTAATACGTTTCAATTCGTGGTTGTTTTTCGTAAACAGCAGTCGAAAAAATACGAAAAATGTTTTTTTTTTAAATAATGGATTAATGGTTATAATAATTTTAATATCCAATAGCCAAGCGTAGGAAATCGAGCTGGGTAAATATAGTTATTTTCGTATGTTTCTATGCAATCCTTCTAGCTTTGTATTTGAGCTATCTTGATAAAATTAGGCACGCTAGGGGATAGCTTTAAGATATTTTTTCCCAAGATATCAAAACCAATCTTGCCAGATCGATGTAATATTATGATCTTAACAATCTAACTAAGTTTGATCAAAATATGACCACTATATCATAGGAACAATCAAGATAAAAATGAACTCTTACATGAAAAACTTTTTTTGATTTTCGAGATACCAGAACAAATCCCACCATATTGGTATAGAAATTTGCTTTGCACAGTCTGATCAAGTTTGATTACAACCGGATCACTAAATTATATATCAAGAGTATATTTAGTTTCGGTGTTCCGAAGATAGCCGTTTCTTTCCTGTTTTTTTTTATTACTTGTTAGTATTAAGTTAAGTATTTAAAAATAACATAAGTTTCAGGCAGCATTTAGGTAATAGCAACTAAATGGATCTCAGGAAGATAAATCTGTCTAGTCAATCTAATGTATGTCTGTCTACTCCATAAAACTTAGATTATTATATGTTGTGTTCTATGTTCATACTATTATATACAATCGAATTATTTATATAGTACATGTAGTATATTTCTGAAATTTTTTTTAGCAATTCATTCATACATTCATAAATATCGAAGGAAACTCATTTCTATAGGATTATTAGATCTGTTAGAGATTAAATAATATGATGAATTCTGATGCAGGATATATTTTAGTCGCATATTCTTACTTGTTTTAAATTAAAATTGCGCATATCTGGCAAAATATGCATAAAATGTTAAAATTACATTATTCTTGATGGGTGGTCCAAATCCAACGAACGAGACAGGTATTCAAAACAGCAACACATACTAAACTTTTTAGTAGTTTGCAAATGAAAAACTATTAAAAAGTGCAGAAATGTTTCGTGAGATAGTAACAAAGAGAGAGAAAGAGAGAGAGAGAGAGAGAGAGAGAGAGATAGAAAGTGTGGTAGGGAAATGGAGCTTAAAATAGTGTAATTTTCCACACTGAGTAAAAGCTATTCTCGTCATATCACAAGTTTGCACAACATTAAGTGTAACAATTTCTCTTCTTTTCTTTAATTAAATTTGCGAATAGTTTGCTTAGCCAGACAATGCAAAAAAAATGTTGTTTCATTTTTTAAATCTCACTAGAATATTTTTAAAGCTCACTAGAATCTTTACATTTTTTCCAAAAAAAAGGAAAAGTTTGATCTCCGTTGAGGTTTCTGTGTACCATTTAAGCAAGCAGACATTTTTGGAATGTTTTTTTCAATTATTCCTTAATCTCTTAACCAAATATATATACCTGAAATTTCGATAATTCAAGCAGTATTGGATTAGTATTTTTGTTAAGCCAACAATTTACTTTGTTACGCAGGGCTTCTGCAAGTTTTCAGTTTACAGAACTGCCCCCCTTAGCTTTCAATACATTGTATTAATGCTTTCAGTTTAGCTAGCGTATCGTATAACAATGTTGGAATTCTTTAAGGGATTGTTTTAAAAGGTTTCGGTGCACATTTCACTTAATTTTTAAATTCAACTTTAACTTTACCTAAAGACAAAATTTACGAACTGCTTAATGTGCTAAAGGTCAACTCACTCTATCCCCGGCATCTAAATATTTATGTACTTATGTAGAGGTATTTTCTTGGCAATATAATTTCCTATTTAGTTGAAATAAGTTTTTACGTTGCTCACTTTTACAGAGTCATTCAATTTTGCTTGATATGTTTCAAGGCGGTTTTCGTTTCCACTTGAAAAACTTGTAGTGTACTTAATTGCATAAGTTTTCAGTTGAAATAAAACTTTGAACATTATGCTGAAAGCATTTGACATTTCCTTGTATTTTAGTGGCTAAACACAACTAAATGGAGGCTTAGCTCAATGAAATTTAAGTGAACTGAAACTAGACCAGTCCAATAGAAGGTTTTCCTCAGACAGACAGAGAGACAGGTTAATTAACATCGACAGTAATGAAATTTCATTTCATTTATATAAGTTTAAAATTTTTAAATATAGTAAAATTCAATCGAAAGCTGTCTATTGGTTATTCGGAATAATACTTAAGTACATAGAGCGAAGCAAATCCAAACTGGTATTCTTAACTTTTATCTATGTATTACATATTTAGATTAAAAACTTAGCTCCAATTTTTGTGCGATTAAGAGGACAATGGCTCATAATGTTAAACTGAAGTACCTCATTCGCTTACACACACGAAATTCTTCCAAACTCAAAATCCAATTTACATGTGTGCCATAAATTCGACAGCAATAAAATTCAATAAGATATTTCATTCCAAAAAATAAGAATACAACGAAAAAAATGCAAAAATTTAATTTACTTCTGGTGCCAGTCGACGGCACATACATAAATCGCAGTCACTGTGCTCCTGTTTACCCCTCCCTTAGTCCTGCCAGATTCTGAGTGGTTGTTGCTTCCTTGTTCACCTTAGACCCAATCTTACTTGCCTGTTTCTTTTTTACCGTGCCGTCGATTTATTTATGAGGTGGCTGAAGGCTGAAAGCTGAATGCTGCAGTCTGGGGCTTCAGCTCCTGTTTCTAAAACGTTGTCTTGATAAGGAAATGTCGTCTATGATGTGACTGCCGGCAATTTCCCAATCTAGGAGCACATTTCATCGTATATTCAAATATATATAATGGTTCAAAACTCGGACCTAAGATAAATTTAATAATCATTTGCTAATTATTTTTTGTGGGTTCCATTTTTATAATTTTATTCATGAGTTTGCACAAGTTATGAAAAAAGGAAAGCAGAATACCAAACTTATTTACTTTCCTAATAAAATTAAACGGATACATGCGCATTAAAAAAAAAATTATAATTACTTTTTTTATAGGTACATATATACGTTCTTAATCACGACCTAGCCATCTCCATATTTTTGTCCGATTGTCTATATTCAACATATCTCTATAAATAGGTTATGCACAATTTTTAATAATAAATAAATTTATTTTGAAATTACACTCCTATTATGGACGTTTGATATAATATTAAAACTATATAAAAATGTTTCTTATTATGGTAAAATTAAAAAAAAAAATCAGTTTCCTTATTTTAAATCGTAATTTTTTCTCTAGTGATCCCTTTCTCTAAATATGTAAATACAAAAGACAGTATAAAAAATAAATTTAGGATTAAAAAATTAAAATTGTTTTTTAATTGCTTACGTCTGGCTGTCAACGTCGCGGCGTCTCCGGTTAAAATAAATCAATTCTGTGGCGCCAAAAAGTCGCCCATTAACATTTACTTGATTCAGCAGAAAAATTCATCTAGTTGTTTCGACGTCAATGACATCTAATGAATTTGGGCTACATACTTGCATAAATCTAAATAAAAATGTATGTATGTATTGAAGTGTGTGTGTTCGATATCTAATATAACAATCACTAAGTTGGAACCAAGCACCCACCCATGGGGATGTGTGGCGTCCCTTGAAGGGATTCGAAACCGAAGGGATTCGAACCATAAATATGAAACTATGTTGTTATTGTTTGTCTTTGCGTTGCGTTCATAGAGTAGTTTTTCTTGTCCCTATATCAAAATATCGCTTTGGCCTATTTATTTCCCATAGTTTCATCCCCGATAACCCAGAGAATTTCATTTTTCACAAGCAGGAAAGGGAGTTTTTTATCTGCGGCTTAGCATGGTTACGCACATCAACACAAAAATCGATTGCAACATACTGTGCGTGCAGAAGTGTAGAAACAAATTAATATGCATTTAATTTAAATTATTATTTGTGTCTTTGAGTTTGTACAAGAGCAAATATTTCAAATTTCAACAATTTCCCATTAAATTAATTAATTATATGCGATTTTAGTGTTGCAAGACCGCAAACTCAAGATGCTTGTATGTAGCTTGGACACAACAACCACAGAGTCCTTTCGAATACAATTGCCAAAGTGTGATAACAACAACAATGCCAGAAGGATATGCTCCCACATAGATACACACTCCCAAAGTGTATGAATGGTAATGCGAGACACTGTTGTTGTCTATACTGTGTTACTTAGTTTATGGTTCAGTTACTTGTTCTCGAAACGCTACCTTCGGAGCGTCTATTGAATTTTAAGACAGTGGCGCAGGGAGAATCCTTGAACAGCGGTTGCAATAGTCTGTAATAGAAATTTATCTTTTTTCTATTTGTTTAGAAATATTGTGTGTATTAGAATCTTCCAGCTTTCTTAATCCTTGCACTTCAAGATCTATCGCGTTGCTTTGAAATGCCTGTCTACGCTCATGAGAAAAACTATAAAAGTTTCTGATATGCCAACTGCTGTCGCTATTAAAATATTGAGTAGTTGAGCGGCAAAATCATAAAGCTTATACCAGAGCTAGCCCAAGGTAGGTGGCGTTACCCAAACTCACTGAGGTTCTAGATTGGACTTAATGGGCCGCTTTGAGTCCTTTCAGAGTCTGCTCGCATGCAATCCAAGCATTTGCCTCCGGCAGTCTGCACATATAGAAGAATGTATGTACATATTACATTGTATATACATATGTTATGTATGTACGTATATACTAGCAGTTGTTGTTGGTTTTTTTATGTATATATTTTTATATGGCGACCACCCCTTTAGCCGTCTGAGTTGTTTCAAATTTTCTTACATGGTGCTTAGTTGAAGTCAGCTTCACAGCTCACCTGGAGCGGTAATATGGTAAAAGTTATATTAAGTAGAATGTGAATGTTATCAACTTGAAAATCACCCTGTATGCAAACTCCATAAGCATAAGATCTTTAAATAATCTGCTTGCTTATATTATACGAACATTATCTCTGCGATATTCAGGTTCAGTACAATACATGTCTAGTTTGAGGAATACTTGAACAGAGCGACATAGCTAAAAATATACTCTGTTATTAAAGCTGAGGGCGTATGAAACAGTGATAATAATCGGCTCTATCGATGCTGATCAAGAATGTGTTTACAACATACAGTTGCACTGTATTAAGATCCCCTTTTATTTATTTTTTATGGCTACAGGGTGAAAGACAGTTCTAGTGTATAATTAATAGGCATAATGTTATCATCCCTTTATTTACTTTTATTTGCAGGGTATAAAAACGCGATGAATAAGCTGATTCACTCGACTAGTAGGTAGGGCTTGGATTTGGGTGGGTGGGCGTGTCAGTTGCATTCCCATAGCTATTTTCATATTCTTTCTGTTGACGAGAAACACTTACTTAGTTTTGATAAGAGAGTAGTGTGTGTGTGTGTGTGTGTGTGTGTGTGTGTGTGTGTGTGTGTGTGTGTGTGTGTGTGTGTGTGTGTGTGTGTGTGTGTGTGTGTGTGGCTTTAACTAAGCAGCAGAAGTGCTTCGCTGTTGACAGGCAGCCGCCGTTGTAGGTTCATCCTCAGTGCATACTCTCGTTATCATCCTCATCAGGCATCCTCATCTTCGTCCTTGTCCAACTTCAATGATAAATTCAGCATGGAAGCGTCAGTTTCTCTAACATGGCTGCTGTTGTGGAAAATCCAGAAACTTTGCTCGTCTGCCACATAATTTGCCGATAATTTGTATAGCATTCGTATGTCGCTTTACAAGTGAATGCACATGAAACATGCCACGGAACTTTGAAGCGACTGTAATTTTAATGAATTGGTACTAGCAGCGAAAATTGTTGTAGCCTGTTTAATTGCGAGTCATTGTCACGGTTATGGCCAGCAACCGGTGATAATTTAATATGGAGATATCAGTGCCAATCCCTGATATAGTCTGTAAAGTAAAAAATAGCTTATTACCCACCTAAGTAAAATACCATTCCATAGCTTAAAGCCAAGTAGTCTCAGGACGTATACGTAATATTTACTTTTTGCATTTGCATGTCACTTTGTTACGAGTATTAATGGTTTGGGTAAAAAATAAACTTTTATTTGACTTGCATATTTACAATAAGGGAAATAAAAAAAAATAGTACTAGCTCTCGTTACCATAGCTACAGATTGCCCACCGATGGGTCACTAGTACAATTGACTACATAAAAATATGTTTTTAGGTAACGCACAACAAACAAAAATTGATAAGTAGCTACAAAAAGAGCCAAGAGTTTTAGTAATGATGTGAAATTAAAATTAGAATGATTGAGTTTAAGCTTTACTATCATTAAGAGTGAAGATTAACCTCTCCCACTACTAATTTATAAAATATTATTGTCACCGTAATTCAACGAAATAGAGAGAATCTGAGATTCCGAATTTATGTTCAAATTAAGTAAATTCTAACCACAAAAGTCCATTAATGATAAATATCGTTCTAAAATCCATTAGGGGTTCGCAGAATTTTTGAATAATATTTACATTTAAGTCCTGAAAATGAAAATGAATACCGCATGTGGGCTATTACTTGGACTTTTCAATGAGCCTGACTCGTTCTCATCCTTATCTACTGATTAGAGGTAAACAGAGCGTGTAAAATGTTTGAATACGGGAATTTGAAACGAGCATTTCCTTTTTTCTCCTATGCTGTTGCTCGGGAAAAATTTCACCCCCGTACACACACACACACACTCACTCACACACACACAAACACCCACCCACAAAGTAAAAGTCAGTGCATAACATGAAAAACTCGATGCACAAAGTATAATCAAGTAAGGACAAGGGCGGAAACGCGAGCCACTGCCATATACCAACTGGTCATGCAGGGGCATTGACATTTTGCCTATCAAACTGCCCTCGCGAACAGCCAACAAAAACAACAACAAGACCACCCCTCGGACCACGGCATATTCGCAATTCGCTATTTCAGTCGCATTTGTTCTGATTTTCCACGCTGCGACAATTCTGTTTAGAGATTAGAGATGCGAGCGTGCTTAAGATTTTTAATTTCTTTCAGAACGAATTACGAATTACGCAACATGCCAGTAATTGATAATAATAAAATGATATAAAAGTGTTAAAAAAAATGCAATCTTGATTAATAATTATTTCAACTATATATCCGTTGGGAAAGAAAAAAATTTAAGTTTTTAAAATGTTATTGATTTTTATTTCTTTAGTAGTATTGTTAGTTATCTATGTTATTTACATTTTTATACTATTGCAAAATGGAATAGATAGAATGAGACGTAACCGACTCCATGAAGTATATATATTTTTAATCAGTACGACGAACTGAGTCGCTATAGTCTTCCGTCTGCCCGTCTTTCCGGTTTTGTGTTTTTATCTAGTCTCTCAGCTTTTGAGCTATCTTGATAAAATACATAGGAAGTATATATTTCAGAATCGTATAGCTGCCATAGGAACGATCGGTTAAAAATTTATTTTTCAAGATATCAAAACCAAACTTGTCAGATCGGTTAAGTATTAAATTCTGAATATTGCGACCGATTTCATCAAAATCCTATAGCTCCCATTAAAACAATCGCTCGAAAAATGCTTGGGTGAAATTCAAAATCAAGATCAAACTCTTAAGTGTGATGAATTATTATGATCTACACAATTTGACTTTGATCAAAATCGGACCACTTAATCTTATAGGTCAAATAGGATATCAAAACCAAACACAAGTTCGATGTGTTATTATGATGTTCGTTGGAAAAATGTATTGTATGAACATTTTTTATGATTTAAAATATATCTGCATAAAACTTGTCAATTCCAAGTTTGATTATTCAATAAAAAATCGGATTAAATTTGATTAAATCTTAAGATTATATTATAAGAGAAATCGGTTGAATCATTCATTTTTGTATATATATATATATAAATATATAGCTTCGGCATGCTAAATATAACCGTTTCTTTCTTATTTCCTTTGTTAGTTGTCTATGGCAATATATAATTTTTAAACTATTCATTTTTATTTACATTTAAAATCGTTTCCGTACAAACGCTTATTTGCTTTTATAAGTGTTGCTTTTTTGCTCATAAAAAAGCACAAATCAAGAATATATATTACTTTTCTCTTGTTAATTAGGAAGGTTCACGTTTCAAGTCTGATTTTATATAATACCAATATGTATAAAATAAAAGCGCCCATCTCTAATGTCAGACGAGTCCGAGGACTAGCATGCAGATATTCGTATAGCGATGTTTGGACCACAAGGCAGTGTAGTTAATAGTTTTTGGGGAACCCCATGTCGCACATTAATGGCAGATTTACGTACTGTCCTTGCCTCAATGTTTCATCAATATTTATGATGATGATGGTGTTGCAGGGCGGGTGTTAGATTGGGAGATTGGGACTTTGTTAGTGTAAAATGTGCAATTGATTGTAAATTCACTAGTTGTAGTTAATTATTTGACAAACATCACTCTTTCCAGTGTGCCCATTTATATTTGCAGTGCAGTTTTATGTCCTTAAAATCTTTTAGATGGACAGTAAAGGGAATTGTGGGTGTATTGTGTGTGATTAGTTGAAGTAACAAAAAGCAATGAACCTGTTTTCAAAGTTATGAATTATGCAATGGAAATATGTATTGCAAACGGACAGTTCGGGTTACTTATTACAACCGATAAACAACAACAGTTAAAACAATCGATATAAGAAATGCGCAAACTTCAATTAGGTGGTAAAATGACCAATGACCAAAATTTTAAAAGGAAGCCGTATAAAGATGTCCCAAATGAAAATACTTGAATACATAAAAACTTCAAACAGTTTTCTATGGGCTTAAAGCAGCTAATTGTTTTTAACATCCCTCCTAAATGTTGTATTGTGAATTTTCACCCTGTGGTACGTGGGCTTAATTGTTGGTCTGAAAAAACAAATTAGGCCTTCTGAAAGATGACTAGTGTTTAAGTAGATACATCGAACTGCTGAGAAAATGAACAAACGCACGCGATAAGATTAATGACCGGACACAGACTAAATAACAGTCGATTTCAATAAAAACGAATAAAACATTAAATCTAAAGGTTCTATCAGATTAATTTTTTATCAGATAGTTATATTTATGATGAGCATTGTTGTTATTAAATTAAACTAGCTTACAAATTTTAACTTCATCGAGGGAGCTGGGGTCTCATATATCTTTTCTGATGTATTGTTATGTATGATTTCTAAAATGCAAACCATTTTTTTTTTCAAAGAATGGTTTTTGAAATAATTGCAAATAGCTAGTTTAATCCCTTATTTCGACTTATTTGTTTATATCTGCATCAAATCTTATTCGATCTTGTCCAATTTTACAAATTCCAATGGATAATTGTATCCTGCTACTAACGGATTTGAATGGATTGATTACTTTATTTGGAGAGAATCATGGTCATAATATAAATACCTTGACGATGTTGCAAGTACCCATTAATTATCTCGATGCTTTAAAATTGTTTTATTGGAAATTAACAAACAAAGAAATTTGTAACTTTTATCTAATTTAACATAGCTTACTTTGCGCCTATTGTTCGATATGAGCTTACGATGTATTTAATTTCATTTTCAGAAATGCCAAGCCAAATATTAACATCGACATTAATTTCTAATGGACAATCTCTAAGCAGTCAGAATGCCAAAGACACAATACAAATAAATAACAGAGGCTGAATTGCAAAGGCTGCTCCGTTGAGTTACCGCTGACACGCCCATTGGGCGTATGGTTAGAGACTCTCAGCAGAACCACAGCACAATAACGGCTCAATTCGTCATACCCCAGACCCAGACCCCACCATCTACATAGAGACCGTGAGAAGGGGAGTGAATGAGACTACAATGGCTAGAAGGAAGCGAACCAAAAGGAAAATAGCAACGAATCGAAAGCGGAAGAAGACAGTTGGCACGTCATCATCAGGCCAGAATTCAGTAGTCAAGTGGAAGATTATGATATCATCAATAATATTCCTGCTTCTCTGCTGCACAAGTGAGTGACAGTCCTCCAGAGCGACAGTCGACCCGAAATGGATGTCGGAATCTGTAATTTCTTCGTTTTGTTGTTTTTTTGTTTCTTATTTGTTTTTACTTCAAACCACAAGCGAACTCGATTCGTTTTTAATCAAGCTAGAGACAATTTGTAGTACTTTCGGTCCTTATAAATAACTTACAACGAATTTTAGGTATCATATGCAAAGAGTAGAGCTAAAAATACTTAGCAAATGTTTGCACAGTGTTTGCATTCTTCAGCCATTAGATATTCAATACGATATCTTTTATATAAAATAGCCACTACAATATCCCTAAAGTGTGTTTAGAACAAGCTTAAGATTACAATGTTGTTTCTTATTTGAAAGTTCGTATAGTAGTATAATAAAATAGTATAATCAAACACTCAAATAAGTGAATTAGGTTGTTCAGTAGAAGTCATATCAAGTGTATTTGATATGCTTATAATCTTAAGAGTATATGGGATTTCAGTTTATTTTTTAAATTAACATCTCTGTCCAAGTATTACCCCCATTTTAAATTATGCAACCTTTATTATTATTTTATTTTTAAAACACAAAAGTGAAGAGATGACTTCTTAAAAGAACATATACATATATGTTTACCTGATTGTTTGGGGGCTTTATGTCTTTTATTCATTTATTAGAAAAGCATATTATCCTATGGGAAATTTATATAAGAAATCAGCACAGTCGGTGTGTTGAATAATGTGTTTCATTTTGCCAGTTGAATCCGGTTATAAAAGGATTTGCCTATGCCATCAACTGTGGGGCACTTAATGACAACAAAGAGGGCGTTAATAGAGGGGGTCTGCGGCAGGCAAACTCCTGCTGTCAGACAATAAGAAATAAATTACAAAGCCTTGTGTATAATAATTCTTATTTCTCTTCTTTACATGTGGTGATTAATTTGTTCGCTTGTGGCTCTGTTATCTTGTGTGTTGTGTGTTGTGTGTGTGTGTGTGTTGGCTTGAATTCAACAAAAGGTCACGTGCTGGCGGTTCGAAGGGGTCGCTTGATGTCTCCGAGCACATTTACTGCACTCAGCGGCGACCTGCATGTGCAGATACAATTCAGTGAGGACGAGGACGATGCCCATGCTCAGATTGTCAATGGGAACAATACAACAACAGAGCTTCAGCTTCAAAATCGCAATGCCACCAATGCCCACTTAAGCATTGACATTCCCGGTTCAGAGTTGGGAATGGAAAGTGCAACACCAAAGACAAAGGATACGGAGGGCACGGTGAACACCATAATGAGCACTTTAGTCATTAGCAAAATCATTAATGATGGTATGACAGCAGCGGAGGGTGAAAGTAACAGGACTGACAACAGCACCAGCCAGGTAATTCTTCAGCGTCGGCGCAAGGAGATAGTCCAGAATATACCACTTTTTCCGGATCCGCGACAAAATGTCACACAAGTGACAGTGCCGTGCCAGACCTTTGTACTGGGCGGTCAATACGAAATGCAGGTGGTCAGAAATTTAAAGACGACGATCCAAAATCCTAGCGACCCAGTTCCAAATGAGCTGGACAAGGGAACATTGACAACAACAACGTTGATGCCGGTGCAGGATGAGCGACTGATGCAGACTCTGGATGTGCGATGGCCCAGTGCTGAGATGATTGTTAGTCCTGTGACTTTGCGTACTTATCCCAAGGCGCCAGTAAAGGTAACTCTGCGCTTTCCCGAGGTTAACTGTGAGAGTGCACTACACGGCGAGCAACCATCCTTGCCCGAGTTTTGGCTAGAGCTCGTCTACTGCGGCAAGGAGCGAAGTTGCGCTCATAATACCGCCAACATGTCCAAGACGAGCGTACTCTTTGCAGAACAAGTGCACGGCTTTCCCAAACTTAAGATTCTTCAATTGGGCTGCGAGCTGTTCGGCCTTGCTGGCAACTATGCTGTCCAGTTGCGTCCCATTGCCACAACGCTAAATGTACCTACCACACGGCAAATGATAAGCGTAGACTGGAGCGATGAATTTGTGTTCAATGTCTATGCGCGCAGCATCTTTCCCTGCGATCCGCATTCCGGTGTGGGTGTTCTCTATGAGTACCCGGGCTGCATATTGGAGCAGGGTGATCGAGTGCGGCTCTATGCCAAGTTACGTGCAGATGTTGCCTCCTTAAAGCCACCAACATCGCTGCACTATGTCGCCGAGCAGAGGGTTGTCAAAAGCCAACATTCACTCTACTTCAACTGCGATCTCTTCTCAGAGAAATATGTAGAGTATTGTTTCGTCTACGTTAGTCAGGCCATTTCTGGTGCCGTTGCAGATGTGCGCATGGACTGTGTACCCACATTGGCCGTCAGTGGTAAGTTTTATTTGCATTCCATATTATGTTAAATTAAGTTTAGTTTGCTTGTTATCTTGCTTAACTTTTAAGTATTTATTACCTCATCGCCATAGACATCGATTTAACCGGCAATCACAGATCGCAACACTGCAACTTTTAAGAGTATTTTCAATTCAGATACATGAGAAAACTATTTGGAGATTGACAGCATACTTTAAAACCTTGAAACTTTTAAAGCTGACCTTAGCTCTACTTATTTGTCCAAATTCTATATTATCTCCTTGATAATTACTTTAATGTACCTAAACCATTTTACAGATTCGGACACTGGCGGCTGGGGTGCTTGGAGTGAGTGGACACCATGTTCAACAAATTGCTTGGGAGGAACTCGTAATCGTTATAGGTTTTGTGATTCACCCCCACCGCGTTATGGCGCTAAATTTTGTGAGGTTAGTAGGAAATTTTATATATTCTTTGGGAATATTTACCGTCGATTCCCAACGTGAAAAATACTACTTCTAATAAAAAGAGAAAGTTTTTTAGTCTAAATTTGCTGTTTCAACTTATGTGCACTACTTAATTTGTGTACGTGCGAAACTTTCGCTACAAACTTTTGCTTTTTAACTCTCTCTATAAATTACATAACTATATATATATATACATATATACACATATATACAGATATGTTTATGCATATACCGACACACAAGCACAATCACACACATATTCTGTGTATAAATGAACGTGTTTACAGTTGAGTTCATGTTTCATTTTATTCTCGCCTTTGTGCGCCTCACTAGTCCTATCTACAACTACAAGCACATATCCATTTCCATATTTCATTGTTTTCCCCGACAAAAAAACAAGAATAATGGTCGAGGGGAGACTGTAGCTGCCGGCCATCTTGTTGTCTTGACTGCCTGGCAGAGTGTTGCAGCATTGCGACACTTGTTCCAGATTGCGTGCCGGATTTACAACGTTACCAAACGACAAGAGTCGGGAAACACCCTTTCTAACTTTTTCCGTCACTTTTAAAATGTTTTGCACTTGCAACAGTGGAATAGGTCGCCTAAACGGTCCAGTAAATAATATACGTTCTTATATACTAAGGAATACAAACACATGTGTAATCAAAGGTCTGTTTAAGATATATCTCATAAAATAAAATATCAACAAGTTATTGTATAACACTAGTGTGAATCATATGTATATACCTGCCATTCAAGTTTTTGTTATAGTACCACAATAAAGTGCTCCACTATAACTCTCGGTTGAGTCTATTGTTAAGAGTGTCACTTCATTAACAAAAAAAACTTCCGCATTTATGCATTTTTAAGAACAAGACGGATTAATGCTGACGTTTTAATTAATCTGAGTTGTTTGAAAGATGTTAGATCTGAAAGTAGTATACATAAACAAGTTTTCTACTTTAAGGATAATAGCTTTGCAGTCTTGGTAACCAAAGCTTCAGTTCAATAAGTTCATACAAAACTTTTACCAAAAGCTTTATTGCCTTGACAACAGCTCAGTTAAGTTTTATTTGGGCATTTTATGTCAAAAGTAAATTAAAATACTGTATTATTAAAATAAACAAATACTAATAAGAAACATATGCCATTAGCAAACATTTTTTAAACTAATTCTGTGTACAAAATAATTACACAAACAAACTAACAAAATTCATCATAATGCCGCCAAAAGGTAGAAAGTCCTCTAAAGGAAAGGATAAGGAGTTAAATAAAATGACTCAGGTGGACCGCACCTTCTATGAACTGCAGATTACCGATCTGAATCAGAAGTTGGCCCGTCTCCGCTCCCATCTTGCCAGCTTGGATGAGTCAAATGTTGTCATGACCGCGAAGCTACAAGACATCGATCACGACCGTACCGATGTGGCCGCTCATTTGGAGCGCACACTGGCTGAGCGCAACAATTCAATAACCGAGCTGGAGGAACGCTTGGTGGAGGTATCGAAGGTGCGCAACGAGGAGAACCGTGTGGCGCAGGAGAAAATTGCAGACTTGGAGGGCAAGTATAAGGCTATGCATGATCAACTGACCTCCGAGATAAAGCTTCTTAACGGCAAGTTAAATTCATTGGATGAATTTCGCATACAGCGTGATATACTACTGGCGAAGTTTGACGATCAGGAGTCCGATATGAAGGAAAAGGAAAAGTTTCATAAGGAGGCTCTTTATAATATGGAGCAGGCAGCAGTTGTTGAGAAGGATGCTCTGAAAAAGGAGGTGGAGGCCAAGCTGCTCCAGGTATCTGAGGACTTTACACGTTCCAGTGAGATCCGTAATGCAGGCTACACGCGTCGTCTTATACGCGAGAACATAGCACTACAGAAGGAGATCGATCTTCTGGTCATGTCCCAAATCAAGCTACAACAGCAGTATAATAATCAGAAAGAGAAGCACAAGGAAATTATGGAGCAATATAGCGCACTAGATCAGATAAAGAACGAATTAGTACGCAACTCTATCAACAAGATTAAGATTATCGAAGGCCTGACCAATAACTATGAGAAGCTCAAGTGCAAATATGTTGAAGCCCTGCAATACCGCAGAGCTTATGAGGAACAGCAGGAGGCAGATGCACGAGTTGATGCTAGAAACAAAGATGCGTCCGGAAAGGTGAAGTCCCTGTGCAGACGTATAGAGAACATGACGCTTGAAAAAAAACATTTGGAAGCAGTACATGATCAGCACGAAGGAGAGATTGTACGACTGCGTGGCATTATACAGGAGATCAAGGTAACTGTTCGCGATGCCATCATATCTGAACAAAGTGTTAAACTTTTCCCGGAAAGACTCGAGGAAGTCAACGTTGACGAGCCACATGTCATTGAAGAAGTCAGAGAGGAAGCTATTTCAATGAATAAGCTAGCCCGCATCGATTTGCTATCTCAGTTGATGAATATCGTCAGCTCCCACTCTGCTGAGCTGCCTCGTACGCCATCTGTGGAGACCATTGGCACGGTTACCTCCGATTTATATACTCCTGGTAAAATGGGCTTTATGCCGCACAAGCCCAAGCCAGCTGTATGCGATCTATTTGAGACCGAGGTACTCGATCAATTGGCAGATCTCCAGGTGACACTACCAGAATGTTTAATGAAGGGACAAGTCAAAGTTGGGGAGGCTGAAAAACGTGAGGAGCGAATAAATATAATTGATGTCGAGTTTGGCACTACCTTATATGTGTCATCATCGCGCGAGGATGATATTGTGGAGGCGGAAGAGGAACCACTAGAAGAGCCCGAAGGTTCAAGCAGCTCCGTCTCTGTAAAGAAATCCAGCAGCGAGGGAAGCGCTCCACCACCAGGTCCAATGCCGCTGGCCAAACCCATGTCTGAGGATACTGATAAACCTATCGATATCAAGTCAATACAGAGTATTACTACTGATACTGCCCTTACTGGCTTAACTGGTGAAGCTGAGGAAATGGATGAAGAGGATGAGTTTGAAATAAATCTGTTCTATTAACTATAGATCAATAAGTATTGAGATATATGTTTTATTCATTGTATTAGGCTTAAAAAAAGCATAAAAATTATAACTTGTAAATTAAACCAAGTTTTCGTTTGAAATTATAGCCAACAAATAAGTGAGTAGTGTTGAAGTAGAGTAAAAAGGATAAAAGTAAGACAGAACTTGGAACAGTGATGAAATCAGAAAGTTAGAACAGTGATGAATTCAGTGCGCCTCTGTGAACATTCTTATGATAAAATTGTATTGAAACACTCAAACAGAGAGGCTCGCTGCACTTACAATCCAAAACTATAATTTAAAGATAAAATGAGTCCTGGTAACCCAAGGATAAACAAGGATATGTGCCTCAAAAATAAATCACACATATCTTTTCAAAATCGCTAAGACACAAACCATACAATTGCATAATGCCCGAAGAAACATGTTTTTATTACCATTCATGCGGAAGAGTTTTTATTATATTCGAGTTAGAAGAGCTTGTACTATATGATTTACATATAAACATTTTTATAAATTTTATTTCTTTAACTTATAATTTAAGGGCTCATCTGTACAAACGGAGAAGTGCAATAAAAGCATTGCGGATACCTGGGATTGTATCTATGAAACAAGCGGAAACGTCCTTACTAAATCGAATGTCACTGAGGCTAATCAAGAAATTGGTCCTGGTTGCCGCTGCGGCTGTATTGTGCATCTAGGTTCTTCGAAGCCCAAACGCATTATAGCTGGAGCTACGCAAAGTTGTCCTGGACGTTCCTTTTGGCTAATCCAGGTAAGCAGTTCACTTTTCTTATATCACTCAATTTCAACCTATTCTTTTCATCCAGGTCGATGGGGAGGAAACCATTTCAATACAACTCAGCTTTCTGCGGCTGCCATGTGCGACGCAGTACATGAAGGTGCGGGATGGCCCATCGTTGTCATCCACTTTACTATTGGAGTTAAGTGGAGATGGATCAACAGTGTCAGGCAATAGGCGACCGGCTGGTGAGGGCAGTAATCATATCAGCCTACCGTTGGCGTTCGAATCCAGTGGAGCACAACTTTTGGTGGAATTTTTTTCTGGGGATGAGAATGCAAACACAACGTCAAGTGCACGATATGACTCTGCACCTTGTACCGGTGGTTTCATGGCCAATGTAAAACAGTTGTGTAAGTTTAAGTGTAATATTTGAATATTGGATGATGTCCCTAATACTTTTCCGTGCCTTCGATCTCTAGTGCCCAGAAATATGAGCAATGGCAGCACGGTTCTGGCGGCCACGCGCCTATCTGTTAGAAGTCGCACCATCTTGCAGAAGAAACCCCTGTCAAGGCTACGGTTTACCCTAGTGCATTTAAGTGCCATGATCTTTGCCAGCATCATAATTTTGATAAGTGCCCTTTTGGGTGAGTAAATTGTATTAATTGATTTTTTTAATATTCTAATGGGAAAAGTGAATCAAGAAGAGGATTAAGGAAATGTCTTGACTTAACTTTAGAACAGTATTTAAATTGTTTATATTTATAAGTATAAGGAATATGCTAATGTCGAAGGTTGAAACATCATAAATTTTCCTGTATTTGTTTAGACACTGTAACCATTAAAAATGTGTAAAAGGGGATCATGAAACTAATATAAGAGGCATATGGAGGCTCACAAATGTCACCATTAAAGAAAGAATCAAAAATTTTTGTGTAAGAAAATTTCAGATGGAAGCTTGAGTAATAAATGGGTTCTAATCTTCAATGACCTATAATACTGCATTTGCAGTTTATTTAAAATGTGTGTGTACAAACGGAATAAATATCAAATTTAAAATAACAAGTTAGAATATACCCAGTCTCAAAAACGAGGTTCATTGATGCAATAGTTGACATTTGTTTTATTCAAAAATGAACAATATTTAACTGGCAAATCAATCTAGAATGCAAAACAATACCAAAAAAAAACCTTTTTACAAATATCGGTTTCGTTTTGACAAGGTTGTCGTACTTGTAAGTCTACGTCCGCATGTCCGTCTGTTTGTTTCAATGCAGTTTTTGAGCATATATGGCAGATTGGGACCACTATATCATATAGTTGCCATAGAAACGATCGGAAAAATATTTGTTTTTTCAAAGATACCAACAACAAACTCGACAGATTGATGTAATATTATGATTTGTACAAGCTGATCAAGTTTCATTAAAATCGGACCACTATATCCTATAGATCACATATGAAGAATTGGGTGAAAAATGAGTTCTTCTATGCAAAACTCTTTTGTTTTTCAAAATATTAGAACCAAACTCACCATATCGATATGCAAATTAGTTCTTTACTATCTGATAAAGTATGAATAATATCGGACCACTATATGGCTACCATAGCAACAATCAGTCAAGTATTTAAAATTTTCTTTTAAGACCATTGCAATAGTATATAACTTCGGCGTGCCGAAGAAAGCCGTTTCTTTCTTGTTATTTTTTAAGTAAATTAAATTTTAGTGGCATACACATTAATCCAGAGGCTAAAACAATACCAAAAAAATAAAAAAATTTTCTTAGTCCGTGATCCGTAAACACAAATACTCTTATATATATGTACATTCAAATCCAGCAGTGCAAATCTGAATTTTGAACTTAAAGCAATAGTCCAATAGTTTTCTTCAATGACTTGGGTGTTTATTATCCAATCGTTATGAAATTTGCACAAATTAAGATTGTGCCTGTAAATAGCTTTTATTGATTTGTAGTGTAAGGGCGGGATTATCGAAAACTTTAAATAAACTTAAGCTGCATATGTTATACAAGAACCTACATTAAAATTTGGTGTCTCTAGCTACTATAAGCGTTCATGCAGACAAGGCTGGATCGACTGTGCTGTTGATACTGATCAAGTATATATATATACTTAATATGGTTAAAAAACGGTTGTGGTGTGAAAAGCCTTAGCTCTGAGTAAACCATATAGTATAAATATATGTGTTAGGAAGTTAGCAAATATTTCCAGTAAATGGATTTACGATCAGAGCAAAATATCAAATTAAATATATTCCTCTGCGATCAAAGCGGACTCCATTCCATCATTATCGATCTGTAATTTAATTTTGATTTTGACAATGCTCTCAATGAACAGGTGCTCAGTACATGGTACGTTATCGCAAATATCATTTGGCAGTGGCACGACGACAGGATGAAGGATCACAACTGCATACGCCACGGGCATCGCTTAGCTCACTGCACGGCCCGCCATCACGCGCCATTTCAACGACCACATTGCTTTCGGAGGTGATTTACCTGGTGAAAATGCGGCCCAAACATCAACTGCGTCATTCCATACTGCGTGAAAGTGTCGATGTTGAGAATGTGAACCATGAGACGGATTTTAAGAATGACGTTTCAAATGATGAAATGGTCAAGGGGTGAGAGCTATTTTACTTTGAATATTAGTTCGTTCTAATGTGTGGCTATTTGTAGCGAGGAAGCTCCGGCTTTTGGTAGCACCGTTTCCATTATGACTTTGCGCAATGAACAGGCCTCTCAAACGCCATCACTATCGCCGGAAACTGACAGTCGCAGTCCCGTTGGCTCACCCTCATCCGGCGAAGCACAGCTGGAGTTGCAGCGCATTGAAAATGCCACAACACATACGCCTGCTGAACCAATTAGCTACAAGGACAGTGCTAAGGACTCAGAGTCCATCATATCATCGGGCATGAGTTCCCTGTGCAATAGTCCACCGCTAAACAGCAAGCGGCTAAGCAAGTATTCTGATCGCTATGATGCTGTTACTCTAAAGCTGCTTAGTTCCCGCCTGGACGAGAGTCTGCGAGACGCCAGATCTTTGAACTCTGGCTCCGGTTCGCTGTGCTTAGGTCCAATGGGATCGCGAAGTGTTAGCGCTTCTCTAACCAATGTAAGTAGTCACGCGAGTGCACAGTTAATCGATATGTTCGAAATTTAATCGATATGTTATTTTTTAGGGCTGCTACTCGCCAGCAGCAAGCGTTGTCAGCACAGCTACCATACGCACAACTAGTAATCCCAAAGAGTCAAAGGAGCAACAGAATCGCAAGAGACTATTGGCACGACCAGGTTCTGAGTTCTCATTGGGCAATCAGGAGGATCTCGAGTTGGACTACTATGATTACAATGTAATCAACGCGGGTGCGGCTCCTGGCTCCTATTTAGGCATGGATCCAGCCTATTGCATTTGGATACCGCCCTTCGAGGAGACAGCCGAACGAGAGGATGATGACAAAACGCCTGAGCCAACGTCAGTGTCCGATGAGACTAATCCGCTATATGAGGAAATACAAATGCCAAATTATGGCCACTATCTATGCCCTGGCAGTAAATCCAACACGACGGACAACACGCCCAGCTCAGAGGAACGCTCGTTGCCCAGTAGCCAGCAAGAGTCCAAGGCCACATCACCCTGTGAGTCCAACCAGAAAAACTCTGCACCGCTGAAAACTCCAACCAAGCAGCTCACGCCGTATATGTCCCGCAAACAGCGTCGTCAGGCCAGGCAGCAATTTAAACTAAACGCAGCTGGGTCTGGAAATGATTTAGGATCCGGCACCCTTCGCTCTTATTTAGTCACTAAGCCAGCAGCTGAACTAGCTACAGTGCATCAGATCCTGGGCAAGGCGGATGATACCTTGGATTCAAATCTATCTATGACTGGATCGTATGTGGAGAAGGAAACGCTTGTGGAGAAGTCGTCGAGTGATCTGCAAGAGTATCTACATCTGGACGATATTCAATTCGCCGATGAAAGTGGCAGCGACTACGAGGCAGCTACATTGAAACATCAGGTGGCTGATGCAGCAACCAAATCCCTTCTGGATGATCTAAAAAGGACAAAATCAAAAGAGGCTGCAGTATAATGTGTGGTTCAATGTAAATATAAAACAAGAGCAGATAACAATATATTAGATCATTTAAGATAGTATGTGTTACGGGTAGTTATATATATCAGCAGTAAGAGTATAAGACCACCAGTATATTACAATGGAGTGAGGAGTATAACTTAAGGTTAGACATTTAAAAGTGGAATTTCAATTATAGGTTTGACTGAAGCTCAAACGCTGATCAAATCATCTATTAAAACTGCATTTAAATCCCAAAGTTTGAGTTATAATAAGATGTAAATAAATTATATAAAAAACTAATAATCAAAATGAGTTCATCCTTTATCATTGTATTATTAATTGTATTTTGAGTTAGAAACTTTTCATTGCGGCCTTTTGTGATTACTTATTGTTCACCTATCAAAATCTAGTCAAAATTATTCATATAATACTTATTTATTTACTTTTATTGATCCGCAAAAGGTCAATACTTAATAAGAAACAAATATAATAATATAATATAAAAGGCAGATTACTATTTAAACAAGTTAATAACTTTACTGTATTTCGTAGCTATCATATAACAAAAATAAATCAAATGAATTTATTATATATAATAGAATTTATTCTTCAACTATATGTCCATTACAAATGTTGTGATTCTATAAAATGATTGCTGAACTATGCAGTCTAGCATTGTTTCTATAGAATACATTTGTTGGAAATATTTGATTACAAACACTTTTGGGCTTAGTACAAGATACAAGAACACTGTCAAATTTGAAATGGAAATTGGATCCACATGAGTTTTCCTCCTTCTCCGTTTTACAGACTTTCATATTTCTTATGTACTCCTTCAGCTCTTGACGCTTTAATTGTTTTTTCATCTGAACAATCAATGGATCATCTTTAACTGGTTTATTTTGAGAACAAATAGGACACTCGCACTTCTTTTTGGTCTTGGAAAGTTCGGGTTTCATTAGTGATTTGCGCTTAGCTTTCTCTTGCAATTTGGGCTTTAATTTCACAGGCGATTTGCCTTTCAAATCGTGATTTATATTTTTTGAATTTTCATCGACCCTAGGCCATAATTTCTCATATGGATAATTCAAAAATTCTTCTACGTAAATATCATCAATGCTTACATTATCCATGTCATCAAGTTTTGCTTCGGCATCAAATAAATATTTTTTTAGTTTACCATGTCTGTCATCATAATTTGCCGAGACTGAAGACTTAATAGATGATGAATCCAATTTTCTCAAATAATTTCCCATAATGCGATAAATTGACCTAACACTGTTTTTATTATAATTAGCACTAGAAAAGTTCTTAAGAGAAATAGGTGCGTGGTATAAAGTATCAAAGTTATCAAGCTTATCAATCATTGGGAAATGTAAATCTATACGTTTTTTTTGATCGTTTAGTGCTTGTTTGTCATATTTTCTGTTACTTTCCATGAAATTAATAACTTCATTGACAATTTCCGTTTTTAAATCGAATTTTTCAGAATCTGATTGCTCTAGTTCTATGCTGGCCATTTCCATTTCCAATTTTTCTTCATTGTACACGTCATTCGATGGCGTTTCTTGAAAATTTATCTTTGTTTTCATTCTGCCCCTTTTGGCCATTTCGAGCATACTTGGCGTATCTTTATTTACAAAATTTTTTGATCTTCTATCTGCATTTGATCCATTATCATTTTTACTTAAATTTGCATGCTTTTTTTTATTAGTTAATTTTTTCATATTTGTTAAATATTCTAGCGATTTTTTAAGTTTTTGCTTTTTCCTATAAATTTTTCTTCTTGCTTCTCGTTCCAGTTTCTTGATATTTAACTCTGACATAGCTTCTTCAGATTGAGTTTTGTCAACAGATTTTTTATGAAGTATCTTGTCGATATGACTGCTGATCCTATGGCTGTGAGTACTACGTGTGTTTAACTTCATGATTGGGACTTTATAATACTTCGGTATAGGATATTCAATAGTTGTAGATTGATAATCTGATAATGATTCAAAACTTGGCTTATTTAACTGCAACTGTTTTCTTTTTCGGTTTGAGTTATTATCCTTTTTTGTTATTGATTCTACCCTTACAGTTTGTCGATCGGGGTAGATTTTAAATTCATTTAATTTTTTAGATGTTCTTTTAATTGAATCGTTACTTACATCCCCAATTGAACGGGGCCATGGCTTTACCAAATTCCATCTTTCCAAACCAATCAAAGGATCTAATTCTGGGTTGTAATTTGTAGAATAAAAATATTTACCATTTGATTTGTGACGTCTGCCTTCATGATCCACGGAATTCATGCTTATCATATCTGGAGGCATTGTGAAAGGAATTTCGGGAAACGTGCTGTATGAATATGGTTCTTTAGACTGATTTTTCTTCTTGTATGTTGGCCAACGCAAAGCTTTACTATCAGTTTTGTCTATATTGAACAAAAGTCTTGACATAGTCTTAAGACCATAATTTCGATTTGTCGAAATTGGTTTTGTTAAGGACCTCATATCTTAATGAAATTTAGAATTTAGAGTAAGATAAGTTAGTGAACGTAATGTTTGTTATATGAGTACAAGAAATTTTGGAAATAAATAAATTGTCTTTATGGAATGGAATGATTTTTAAATCAATGTAATTTTATAAATTAAATAATTTAACACTCTTTAAATATTAAAAACGAGAATAAGAATGAAACGGCTATTTTCGGAACGCCGAAGCTAAATTCGATATCCGAATAATATAATAATAATATCTGATCGGTCCTATGATATATGATATAGTGGTCCGATGTTAATCAAGCTTGATCGGGTTGTACGTGATAACTTTTTATATTGATAGTAGTCCGATTTTTAAATTTGATCAAAGTTAGTCAGTTTTTGCAAATTATAATTATAATTATAATTATTTCAATGTTCCTATGGATCTTTATGATATAGGAGTCGAATTTTGATTAAACTTGGTAGGAATGTTATTGTTATTGTTATTAACTCAGCTCGTCGTCCTAAACAAGACTGTATATTCTTTATGGAGTCGAAAACGTCTCGTACTTCGCGTTACACACGTCGTGATCAAATTATATTACCGTTTTGTAAGGATATAAAAATATTGCAATAGAAAAGTGTAAATTTACGTAATGGTCAAAATGAAGTATCTCTGACTATATAAATTAGAATATATGAAGTATATTCTGGAATAACATGAAATAGCCATGTCTTTCTAGAAATAAACAAAATGCGTTCGTGTATACCCAAAAGAAATTTTGTTTATTTCCCAGTTAAAAGATCAAGCCATGATACATGATGAAAAATGGAAATTATACGGTCAAGTTACAATTTGATGAGTTAAAAAATGTTTTTCAACAAGATACAAGACGTCACTTTATACTCCGGCTTCTCTCTCCGAGATATTTAGCAATTCAGCTTAGTTATAGTCATGAAATAGATATAATCGATGCGAAAGAATAACATTTACTAATTCAGATAGAAATATTTTGATTTTCTGATATATCTGTTTGACAATAAAAATGTAAGATTGTATGGTTGTTTTTTGTTTTGTTTGTATTTATATATGGCAAATTTAACAAATTTTATATTTTTAAAAATATAGTACATAAATACAGCTAAAAAAACAGCTCACTGCTCTCTGCAATTCTGCTCACATTTTCATTATCATTTATAGTAGCTAATATACATATACATAAGTATATATATAAGTATATAGTAAATAATAGTATAGTTAGTTTAGTTTAGGCTTACAAATTAAATACAATCACACGCACTTAATTTACAAGCTAGTAAAAACACATTGATTTTTTCATTTTGTTTTGAATTTCTCATATTTGTTTTGTTTTCTTTTGTTTTGTTTCAATCGTTTGTTTTAATTTTGTTGTGCAAAATATAAACTAACTATTTTTATTCATTGTTTCGTTTTTATTGTTGAAAAGCAAACATTCCAAATTGTTTTCATTATTTACGAATTTTAGACTGTTTTATTTAAATAAAAGTATGTGTGTGTGTTTCTGCCTTATAGGTATATATAGATATATTATAAAAAACAATAACTAGTCTGTAGACCTTGTGACTAGACGGTTCATTTTTGTTATTATTATGATTTATTTTTGTTTATCGGTTACTCTAAAATATGTATATGCATTTTTAGTTATTGTTTATAATAATACACATACTAATATAATATATATATAATATATAGAGAGTTTAAACACAGACACATAAATCGACACAAAAACGACAATAAACATAGAACAAAGAAATAAGCCAAAAAACGTTCTATATAATGTATGTATTATGTATTATGTAGTATGTGATTTAAACCTTACAACGTTCGATTTTCCTGCTGTTCGCACTGTTCCTGAGTTACTTTTACCCCACCAAATCAATAGTTCTAGCGTTCTATCTCTCTATCAATCAAACTACACAATACTCTCACGATCCCGTGCTGTGGACGCTGATGTCATATCGGTGAACCCGCTACGCGCAGCTTGAACGCTGCTGGGCAGAATGCCCACACGCCTGAGCGAGGATTCGGCGGCGCCAGTTGCAACATTGCGTAAGCCGTTGCCTTTGAAGAAATTTGCCACCCAGCTGCCAAGTTTGCTGCTGCCAGTGCGAGTGATACGCTGATTACCGCTGGAGTGTATATCCAGAATGCCACCGCCACCATTACCGCCACCATTACCGCCACCATTACCACCACCACCTGCTGAATCGTGACGACCATCAATGTCGGCGGCATAGCTGACGCTATTGCCATGCCCGGTTGTGCCTGGTTCCATGTGTTCCAGTGAATGCCAGCGTTTGACGTGTGCCATCAGCTCATCGGATGGCGTTGTTAGCGATGCTTGGCGCTGCAGTAGCGGCGATTGCATCTCCTCCTCAATGTTCATGCCCCCATTGCAATTGTTGTTCAAATGCTTGGCACAGCTGCTGGTGGATACGTTGCTGGTACGTCGCCTGTTGCTGCCACCCGCAGGCACAATGCTGGGCTGGGCTTTGGCAAAGTTGTGCAACTGCCCGTTATCGTAACGCATGAGCAGGCCCACCTCATCATCGTAGCCATCATTGGCATCCACCGGATTGGCCGCCAGGTCATCGCATCCGTCCTCAACCGCCGTCTCGCCGTTCGGATTTCCGCTGATCAGTGAAACACCCGTGTCCAGTGAGCGTGAGTTGTTTTTGGATAGCTTCGAGGGAGGCAACTTGCCACGCTCATGTCGCTTGCGTAGCTGCTGCAACGGCATCGGATCCAGTGAGCGCGATTCGCGCAGCAGCTCCGCCACATGATGCTCCGCTATCACTTGATCCATGGGCAGCAGCTGGGCTGCGCTAATGATGCGATGTGGCCGCACCATTGCCAACGGCTTGTGCAGCGCATTTGGCTGACGCACTAGCCCAGCAGCGCCGCAGATGACGCCGTTAAGCTCCAATTCGCCATCGAGGATGGCGGCATCGTTAGTATCACAGTTCGTTTCATTTGTATCGGAATGATTCAGCGTACTGAGCGACCCCTGCGCCGATTCCAAGAGTGCGCCACCCACAAAATGCCCAGCCAGTCCATTCAGTGAGGGTCGCTCCCGTTCTCGTTCTCGTTCTCGTTCTCGTTCTCGCTCTCGCTCTCGCTCCCTTTCCCGCTTGGCTGCCAGTCGTGGCGATTCGCGCGCTACCTGATAAACAGAGCCCTGCAGACTGTATGTGGACTCCCCATCTCCCGGTCGTGGCACGCTGCTCTGGCGCCTTGAACCGGTCCCATAATTGTGCATGGCCAGTAAGCTGGGCTGCCTAGAATCCGGATTCAATTTGGGACTCTTTCTTGGCCGACTGAACAACGGCGGCGGCATATCTGTCATATCTACAATCTTCTTCTGTATAGCGTTCTCATTGGCGCCCGTCAGCCACCAGGTGACAACCTCGCCCTTGCCTTTCATGCTAACCAGGCCACGCTTCTCTGTCATATAGCCACCGCCCAGTTTATCCAGCGCCAATTTGCACTTGTTGGATATGTGTATCTTTAGTGCCTCACCATTGCTCTCCATTCGGGAGGCGGTGTTCACTGTGTCCCCAAAGAGACAATAACGCGGCATGGTGAGCCCCACAACGCCCGCAACCACCGGACCCGTGTGCATGCCAATACGAAGCTTCAGCGTCTCATTGGGCCTATGTGCTATGCGATGCTGTTTGACAGCATGCAACAAATCTAAAGCCATGGAAGCAATTTCACCTGCATGACGATCGCCGTTCTTTATGGGCAAACCAGAGACCTGCAAAGGTAAGTGATCAGCATCAGGTTTTATTTAGGTAACGGACCTGGATTACTTACTACCATATAGGCATCGCCTATGGTCTCCACTTTATACACATCATAGCCTCGTATGATGCGATCGAACACCGTGTAGAGATCATTCAAAAAGTTTACCACCTGCAACGGTGTGCTCTCTGCGGACATTGCCGTAAAGCCCACAATATCGCTAAAATAGATTGTTACCTGAAAATATCAAAAGAGCAATGTCATTTATTATAATAATTTGAAAAGTTTTGAAAGCCCAAATAAATATTAATCAATAAAAATACATAATTCGAGAAATATTATATACCTTTTAAAACTATATACATATATTCTATAAAATTTTAAATCAAATACTGTCCATACTACAAAACAATACAAAATAAGATCTTATAGGTCGGCAAAAATTAATAAATAAAAAAATAATACTTTTATCTAACTTACACAGGCTTAAAAATTGTTATAATAGTACAGAACTATCAAATCAAATTAAATTTTAATCGAAATTATATAAATGTTATAGGATGCATAAAAAATTAATTAATAATATCTTACCAGATCATAGGACACAGGTTCAACACCCTGTCCCATGGTCAGTTTTTCTGCCACAGATTGGGGCAGCATGCGATGCAGCAAATCTTCCGTTTTCATTTTCTCCTCGCAGAGCAAACGTGTACGTTCTGTGACAATTTCCTCCAAGTTGTTGGCATACTTTTCCATCATTTCCATCATTTGGTCCATGATGTTTTTGGTTTTTCCGCCTCTCATTTTCTTTAGGCGATTGCTGCATAATATTAAAAATAAATTTTGTTTTGTATTCCTCGATAAATAATAAGTATTTATGATAAGTTACATACCGTATGGCACTGAACTCGGGCCGCTCCTCGGGATTCTCGGCCCAGCAGTCCTTAATGCAGGCCAGCACATAATCCGGACAAGACTCGGCCTCTATAATGGACTCGACTTCCGGCCGAAATGGTTCCTCGCCCTTATATGGCAGCTGCTTAACTAAGTCCACAATTTGCTTTGGTTCAAAGTTCGTTTGTCCGAACGGACCCTTACGACTAAATATCTCGTACATTATAATGGCAAACGCATATACGTCACCCTTCTGACTACCATGCATGTGATGATTACGCAGCAGTTCCGGAGCGCGCCATAGTTGATCTGAAATTAGAGGAGAATTTAATAGTAATATTTAATAAGTGCCAACAAAATCTTAAAAAGTGGTTAAAAAACATAATATGTAACATAAACATCGAATAAAAAGAAAAACAAAAAAGAAACGGCTATCTTCGGCATGACGGAGCTATATACCCTTGCAATGGTCTTCTAAAAATTTTTTAATACTAGTTTGATTGTTCCCATCTCTATCCCATCTCTCTTCTAAAAAATTTTGAATACCCGTTCGATTGTTCCTATAGTCCAATTTAATTCAAACTTTATCAGATAGTACACAACACATTTCTAAAACGATATGGTGAGTTTGGATCTGATATAAAGAAAATCATAAAAGTTTTGCATAGAGAAACTCATTTTTCACACAATTGTTGCAATGACAGCTATTTAATATAGCAGTCCAATCAAAATAAAACTGTATCAGATTATACACATAATAATAACAATATATTGAGCCGCTGAGTTTGGTTGTAATACCTCAAAAAACAAAAATGTTTTTAATACAAGCACTTTTCATGAAATTGAGGTGTCTTCGATCGATCCTATGACAGCTATATAATATAGTGGCCCGATCGAGCTGATTTTTACATACAAACAACATACAATAACAAAATGCATCTGTGCCAAGTTTCATCAAAATAGCTCAAAGATAAAGCCAAAAAGTTTGCATGGAAACAGACGGACAGACAGAAAGACGCACAGATGGTGATTTCTATATTGAATCAGCTGCGTCGTCCTGACCAAAAATATATCTATATACATATAAAACTCTATGTCCTGACTGACTGACTCATCACGCCGTAGGCCAAATGGCTTGAGTTTTTGATATTCCCATTGGACGGTGCTAAAATGGGGGTCAAAGGGCAAAACTGCTTAGTAAGAAATATTTTTTTGTTTTTTTTAATTTATCTCATTGAAACTTACAGATGTATTGTTTACTCATTGTTACATTCTGTTGAAATTTGGTCAAGATCGGATGACTTTATCATATATCTGCCATAGTTGCAGCGAAAGCTTTAGAACGGCGAGCAACGAAAATGTAAATTCTCTATTAAAGGTTTTACTTTGAGCAATGCATGCACATGTGTCTGTTAAAACACGAATAGAGAGAATGGAGCAAAGGGAGCAACAAAAAAACTAGGGTTCGACCCAGTTCGCTTCGATCGCAACGACCAGGCGAGAAGTGTTCCCTATTTTCACTCCACATTTCTCCCCGAGATTTCAGCGTGCGTAGCGAAACGAGTAGGTGGCAAGCCCCCTAGTATAGTATATTTGTAATTGGAATTCTAGTATATAATTGGAAACAAACTTAAATAGAGACTGAAATTATAATTAATACAAGAAAGAAACGGATATCTTCGGAACGCCGAAGCCATATAGTCTTGCAAAGGTCTCCTAAGAAAACTTTGAATGCCAACTTTGGTTTTGATATCTTAAAAAACAATTAAGTTTTCAAACGAGCACTTTTCGATCGATTTTTACTTTGGAAGCTACAAGATGTAGTGGTCCGTTTTTCTTTAAACTTAGTCTGATTGTACAAATCGTAAATATGCATTAATATGAAAAGTTTAGTTTTGATATCCTGAAAAACAAAAAAGTTTTTCTCCGATTGTTCCTATATGATATAGTGGTCATACATTATCAAGCTTCATCTATGCCGAGTTTTTATCGAGATAGCTCAAAGATAAAGCCAAAAACGTTGCATAGAAACAGACGGGCAGACAGACAGACAGACAGGCGGACATGGCTATATCGACTCAATATATATACTTTATGGGGTCGGAGACGTTTCCTTCTATGCAATACACATTTCGAGACACAATTATAATACTTTTTTGCAAGGTTATAGAAACAGAACTAAAATAAAAATAAAATATTTTTCTACTTATACCATATAGTTTTTAAATCACAAAATAGGTGTATAATATAATATTGAGTATTTAAGCTAACACTTACTTCTATAATGCTGATGCTCGCCAATTGACTCGCTTTCGGCACATTGTCTTAGCTCATGTAGCCCAAAGTCGGAGACTTGCAGCATCCAGCGCGAGGTGACCACACAATTGGAGGATTTGAGATTGCCATGATAAATCAACTGTGAACTGTGTATATACATCATGGCCTGGCAAAAATAGAAAGGTAAAACCTATTGAAACCTTTAAATCAAACATTATTATCAACTAAACGGACCTTGATGAGATCATTTATGAGCGATGCTATAAACAGATCATCCAATTTAATATCCTCATTCTCGATGATATCGTACAGGCTGCCCTTCGCACAATAATCCGTGACTAGCAAAATACGTGTAGGTTCCACACAGGCGCCAATGAAGCTATTGATATTATCATGACGCAATTCACGCAGCAGACGCATCTCCTTCATGATCTCGCGGGAAATGTCGCGCTTGCGTGGAAATTTCAACTCCTTGATGCGCACTACAGCGCCACGTAGACGTGCCGCCGAGGTGACAAATTGATGAGACCAACGAGAGCCATAGCTCTGAGCGCTCATCAAACTGACCTGAAACACAACAGCAGTTAGCGCAGTCTATGGAATCAATTATTTTCTTGACTCACTTTGCTAGGCGACGAGACAATTTCATTGCCCGAATAGCCTTTGATTTCGCCAACATCAATCTTCCACAGCAGTCCCTCGATTTCCAGCTCAATTTTCCATTTGCGATAAATGCTCATAGTGACAACACCAGAACAGAATAGTAAAACACCCAGAACCACTGCTGCCACCGTGGATGTATAATGTGTATTATCCTTTTGACATAGTTCGTTGGCAAAACCACACATGGGTTCATCGGTGGGCTTCTCACCGCCCGAGGGCCAATCGATTGAACCATTAATTAGTTTATATTCCTGCAAGCAAAACAATTCAAGTATATTGTGATCCACATTTTTAAATGGGACTTAAAAGAAATGTGAAAAAACTAAAAAAGAGAAGACGACTCACTCACTGGAAGTTCTTCGCCTTGATGAAAATGTGCCACGGGTACCATATGGTAATTACAACGTATATTCTCCGATATATACCATTTATGCGGCTTATAAGCGAGCACAGAGAAATTACCCTCAGAATCGCCAGACTGATCGATTTTGATTGTGGAACCGGTGACGCCTAAAAGTATTTGAAATGGAAAGATTAGATTCCATAAAACTTAACTTAACTTAAACCTAATACTCACTCAAATAAGTACGATTTTTTATGATGGTATCTATAACGCGTGTGCCATTGCTAGCCACCTCGAAGATGACCTCATCGTTGAGTACCCGCGTTTCCATGCGCAACATTTTATCCAAAGCCCAGGCATACAACATAACGGAATCATATAAATAAGCCGCATAGATTGATATAAACTGCAATTATTAATTATGAATTATTAACATCGATGTCTATTTCCCAATGATCTTTAACTACCTTATTAAATTTGCTCTCTGAGAACAGTTGTGGCACTTTGAAATTGAACGGGGGTCCAGAACTATATTTGCGCACCTGCTCCGTAAACTTTTGGTAGCCTTTGGTGGGTGGTGTTGAAGCCACGACAAGTAAACTTCGTGCCAATTGATTAAAATTCTCTGTGCTCTTGCAGTTGGTCATGCGATTAATTTGATCCACTTTGCGCAAATACTTTTGTGCCTCACTGTAAAGGCATAAAAATACTAAAGATAACTGATATATTCTTTTAAAATTATTTTTGAAAAGTATTATATCAGTATTACCGTTCCGAATAGACCATCATATCCACAAAGATTACCATATATTCTCCCCGTGCAAATAAACCAGCCGTGTCCATAGAGCTCATAAAATCAGTTAAACTATTTGCCGATCCAAGGAGAACATAGATGCGTGTACGATTCATCGTGTTTTGCACTACCTGTAAAAGAACCAAGAGTTTGATAAAATTAAAAATAAAATTAAATAGAAATAACATAGTATACCATGAAATATATCTCATTGATACCTTAATGTAAATCCATGCAAATACCGTAATTAATAATTATGTCACGAAATCTGTAACACATCGCAAAAAAATCTATTCGACCAAATAGATATATAATTTTGTAAAAAACAACGGTCTGGATCAATATAGTCATGTCCATCTCTTTCTTTTTCTCAGTTTTTTTATTTAATTTTTTTTTATTTTTTTAACGATATGTTATTTTATTTACCATACCCACATATTTATATATATATTAAGTTTAATTGTCTTCATATTCTTCGTTAAATTGAATATTCAGATTAAAACCATTTTGTTCGTCATATTCCTCTTAGTTTTCAGTTTTCTTTAGTTGCAAAAGATTTTTACGTGTTTTTCAATTATTAAAACAACTCTGAATCAGTTGACTTTAAGCGAGCTTTAAATATCAATAGCGACCCGTAAAAATGCAATAAATACTTTTTATTTTATCTTGAGTGTTAGATTTAGAAAATCAAACAATTTTTCAAAATACCGAACATCAAAGAGATTGCATTTGTGTCAAGATATCGGACTTTTTTCCCATAGTGCATAGGTTTAAATAGTGATTAAATTTTAAAATCAAAAACATAGTTTCAAAGCAAACCAAATTGATTCGATCTAATGTATTATTGTCTATTTTTCCTATTTCATTAGCTCACTGATATACACTCCTGTTCCCAACTTCACTATGAGCAAAATTTGATTCTTGCTTAACGTCAAGTGAATTCAATCCCAACCTTATTGTATATGATTTCAAATTCCAAACAATTACTGTGAATGGAAAATGGTACACTTAGAAAAATATTAAATTTCTCCATAATATTTCCAAAAGTGAAAAGAGCATTTTAAATATTCTATGAGTAAATTATCAATTTGAACCGCACCTGATACCAATAGCCAGAACGGCAGCAGGGCATACCAAGTTCACAGCATTTGGCGCGATCATCGGTAAACGATTGAATATGATTGATGGTCATGTTCTTTTTGGTTGCCTGATCTTTAAGTAATTCGGCAACTGTGCCCCATATTTCCTCATAGAGTATTGAGAACTTATTCCAGGCATAATAGCGTAGCAATGCAATCACTGATTTGACAACCTGAAATTATATGAAATAAATGTGTATAAATGTAAGGAAACCTTTTGCATTGTGGCTGTTTACTAAGCCCACGCAAAGATAAAAGTAAATATAAGTATATATATAATAAGTAATATATATATATATATATGTAGTCCTGGCAGCTTCTGTCGCTACCTTTAACTCACCTGCTTATCGGGAGGTTCGGTGCGTGCAAATGTTGGTATCGATGATGCACGGTTTTCTGCGCATTTCTATTAGAAAATTGTTGAATAGAATGGGATAGAGAAGAAATTATAATACATTATTGTACAATACAATAAAGTTTAAGCTCTTACATAGGAAATCATTGGAATGTTGCGACTCTGCGATACTATAGCTTCCACATAACAGGACCCTTCTGGCCCAAATATGCTCGCGGTTCCATCGCATATCATCTCGGTAATAGCTTTGGTAGCCAAAACTGTATCGCCCTTGGTATCATTCCAGCGCAGCGCTAAAGTTACATTTGGCAACACATTTGGATTATTGTTGATCTGTTTATAATCAAAGTAAAAGAAAACAAATGGGGAAAAAGAATGTAAATTATAATTATGCACTTCGAAAGATATTTAAATACATATAAATTGTTCTACATTTTTCGAATTTTTTATTCACTAGATCATATTGCAATGTTATAAGTATTATTTGATTATAAAGAGTACAATATTTCCAAAGTTAGCATGAATTATTATTATAATTTTTAATTATTATTTACAATAAAAATAACTATTACTGTTATTATAAGAAATAAATAAAATACTAAGAAAACTTCGATTATCTTAAAGGTCAACTATAGAATAATTTTATCCAAAAATGAATCTGAATAAAAACAATTAGAAATTAAAAATTATTTAATATTTTTATATAAACATCATAACTAGGGGTGTCACTGAAACCTCTTCCAACCGAATTCCAAGCCAAAACCAATCCGTTGGTGTCAAAGCTCTAGTCGATGATTTCAAAATCTCTACTGTTTTAACTAGAGATTTGTTTAAATACACAGACAAACGATTTTATTTTAATAAAATTAAAATAAAAATTAAAACAAAACTATTTGTTATATTTAACTGCATTTAATTTTTTCAAAATTTAACTTATTTTAATTCATTATTTTATATTTTACAAATCTCTGCTAGCAGCTAAAACCAAAAATCAAAAGTGATGCCAACTTGTTTCAAATTAAGTTCGATGTTTTATTTTTATTGAAATGTCAATGATAAATTTACTATATAAGTATTATTATAAATGAAAAAAAATATTTAAGTCGGTTTTCTTTTCATTTTTATCTCAATTAATTGCGTTTTAATTGTATATTCAATTTTTAAAAAAAGTATATTTATAGCAGACCTATGTGAGATCGATAAAAATGAATTGCAAAAAATAAATTTTAACTTGTCGTGGTGTCATGTGAATATATCGGATGCGTCTCTTAGTCGCTTCTGCTGTATTTTCTCTGCTTTTTTTTTTGTGTTCTGCTGGGAAAATCAACGGTAAACAGACCGGCAATTGGCAATTTTATGGTTTCTGTTAATTCTAAAATGAATTAAACAGATTATTTTTTCCAGTCACAAAATTATAGGGATGTTATTGTATTGTTAAATTTGGCGGACCAAAAAAATTAAACATTTCAAATTTTTTTATTTTGTGTTAAAAACAATCATGGTTCAGTTCCATAAATATTTTGATTTTAAGAACAAATTAATAAAATTTCACATATTTAACAAAATAATTTTTTTTCCGCCAACAACCCTAGTAAGGCATTCCCACATGAAGTCAATCGAACAGTAAGCAGAGGATGTTTCGCGATGTGAAATCGCCACTGGAAGTTCGAAAAATAAAATCTCTCAAAGTTCTGTGACACCGACAGTTTTTACTAGAGATTTCAAGACCAGCCTGACGTCAAATCTTTAGAGATTTCTGTGACACGCCTTAATATAAGTTTTAATTTTTTTCTTGTATAATAAAAATTACAAAACACCTAAATTTATTTGTAAATTATTATAAAAATTGAATGTAAATAAGTATTACAAAAATTAAAAAACACTCATGATGTGTCGTTAAATAAAAAAATAATAATTAAAAATAAAAGTTAATCGCATTTTCAGAATAATGCATCCATAATTTGTATATCTAGAATTTTCCCATTCATTTAGATCATTTTATAAAGGTTTAATATTTTTTACCTCATTGCCCTTATTTGCGATCCGTGATTTAAAGAGAATTTAATTCTACACATGTCATAGATACCTGTTACTTCTTTTTATTGCTCAGGACTTACCTCTTCCAGTGCCATTGTCAGTGCACCAGATATGGCCAAGCCCTGGCGCTCCTTGAGCTCGCCAGTTAGGGCCGTTAGATAGCCAACTGTGAGGATGGTTTTATTGCTACAGTCACGTACTGCCACCGATAGCAATAGTAATAGATTAAAGGGCCAACGCGTCATGGCCCCTTAGGCCGGGGCCGTTCAGCGCGACGCCTATGAGTGCTAACAGATTTACACGCTGAAAAGATACAAAGATACAAAATGAAGAAGAAGGAGTTACAACATATGTATATATATATATATATATATGCAGTTATGTAGAGGGATGTTATGTGATGTTAACAATTGAAAAGTGACAACGACAGACAAGTTCCTTGTATAATAAAAAATTACTGCATATTTGACATACTTAAACATACAGACACACAATCGAAAAGATATATATATATATATACATACACAAAATGAAATATATATTCGAATTCTGTTTACAAAAGAAAAACGAAATGAAATTCTATTGGATTGCTGCTAGTAGTGTCTGTATAGTGCGATTTCCGGACTAGTTTGTCCGCTTTGTTGAATAGAAATGTCAAAAGTTACATTTAAATTCAATGTATATCCTGGCGTTAGCTTTGCAGTTTCGTATGTCCTGTATCTATAAAAAATATATTTATTTGAATGATCTCAATGATCTGAATTTTATATACAAAATACTGGATATACCACCCCCAACTTTAAAATCATTTGAAAACCATTTCTAGACACCAATTTAGAGATGGGATAGAAAATGGGACCATCGAGTTAGGGCTGATCACGGGTACAGGTTGGCACGTAGTCGGGTAAACTGGACTAAAGTATACTCGACTAAAGTTTTAGCTAATTCTCTAAAAAGTTGTCGCTTTTTTCATTGCCCATTTGCTCAGCTAGTAAACATATTTGTCCAGCTGTTAGCAACGAGGATGAGCGGCAGTAAGGACAGTATGTGCATCCTTGCGGGCATTTAGCATTGTCCTGCATATTGCTAAAGTGATTTCCTTATTGTTGGCATTTTAACGTTCATAATCACGCCTTACCCCTTACCCCTTACCCCACCCAACGCACTGATACACCTAACATAGCAAGTGCATTGTTTTAATTATGAATTCGTCTATGTTATCCTTATATAATTTCGTTTGAGGTATTATCCCCTTTGCTGTCCTTGGCTTGGCTTGTTTTAATTGGCACACATTTGAGTTTAATTCATAGATTTAGTTAAATAATCAAATATTTGTGAAACTTGCTTGTTATTTATGTACATACAAGTATAGATTTTGATAAATAAACAAGTTTCTAACAATTATTCTAGCAAATATTCAAAATTTAACGTGTTTTTTTTAAATTGAGATAAAAAGTTGACAGCATTGAGAATCCGACTGTTTGTCACAAATTTAATATATTTCACTAGTTTATACTAATTTTGGAATAGCTACTATATTTACTATTCGATTTGTACAAATTTATACCTGAAATATTCGTAAAAGATTAATCTAATATATAAAATCTATTTAAACGATTTTTTCGAAGAGCAAGCGAAATTCAGGGATTCTTTAAAAATAAAAAATCTTGCTTTCCTAACTTAAATGGCATGTAGTTCCGTTAATTCTTATTCGATTCGCAAAAACCTAAAAAAATGGCTATTTGCGGCTTTTTCGAAAAATTCTGTAAAAAAGAAAGTTTGTATTCTTAAATCAGCGACCCAAATACACAAAACAGTCTATGAGAGCCCAGATCCTCGATGAAGTTTACATTTGTAAGCTAGTGGTATTAACATAATAAAAACAATTGTTACATTTTACATAAACAAATTATAGAATATATATAAATAAAAAAAAAAACTGATTGAGATAGGTTTTCGTTTAATTAAATGATTTAGATTTGAGATTATCGAATATTAAATAGAAAAGTTTGTAGTTAATATAGGTATAATAAAAAGTTTATATATTCAGGATTGTTTCCATTTTCTGTTGATTTTATTTATAGCATTTCAAATGAAACGGCAACACGTTTCTCTTTCTTTTTCAAATAGTATACATACTAAGAGATCAGCTCATGAAAAACTATGCAATCCGAATACTCGATTATTAGAATCAAAAATGGAATGAATCATATTCATTAACCATATCCATTTGGTAAATGAGTACAAACTAGGCGAAATGAAATATATTCAATAACTAGAAAAGCTCTTCAAACAGGGAACTAGTTCTTTAAACTAAGAATACAAATAAATTTTGATTAATCCATAAGGCTAATATTTTTTAAAAGGTAATAAAATGGCCTATTAACCATCTTAATTAGATTATTCGTTTAGAAGTTATTGAGGATTGAAATAAAAATTATTAAAAAAATCTATTTTTCGTACAATTTTTTTCAAAAACTAGAATTTTGATTATTTTTGGTATCGCTCTTTGGATCAGTAGGTTTACTAATTCTTAAAAAACAGTTATACAATTTTGTAAGTATCGGTCGAAAAATGTAAATTTTCTTTTTTGATATTTTGGCTCCACAAGTAAAAAATAAAAGTTTCTCCTAAGTAATGGGAAGAAGATCTGTCGTCTTAACTTCGACGAGGTGCACTAAACTCGACCGGTTTTGGTCTGGGATGACTTATTTTTATTAAAAAGTTCGAGGTGACCATATTTTATCCAAACGGGATGCACCACGTCCAGCGGAAGCCATCTATCGGGCTCCAGAGCTAACACTATAGGTCGAATATTCTTATGAGAAACATTTTTTCTACTTGTTGAGCCTGAATATCGAAGTCACGTTAAGTGGACTGTACTTTTTTAAGCCATATTTCTTGGGCAGCTCATCCTTAGCCAATATAACCACTTTTGGATCCAATTTTGTTTTGTTTTTCATTAACTTTTTGGACAAAATGCAACTGCAAGGCCGATATTGATCCGATTTATCTCGAGTATAATGATTGGAATGATTTAGTGGACGGAACTGGGATCCATATTGACCATTTTAACAATTTTTGTTTTACTCCGTTCAGTTTAGAAGTGCATTAAAGGCAACTCATGGTTCTTTATGGACCAATCGCTAACAATAACTCACGCCAGGTGGAAAAATATAAATTAATGCAAAAATAAATTATTAATAATAATGCCCTAAAAGGTATAAGAACAAAATTTGATCTAAGGTGTGTGTAAGATGTACTTAAGATTTACTTAAAAACACGACTGCACGAAATAAGCTGTGAGATTTTATTTGGTACTTTTTTGATGTTACTTGATTTTTAGGAAGAGAAAGAATTTTCCACATATTATATTAACTTATTTGGAATCTAAAATTAATAATTAAACTGAATTTAATATAACACTGCAATTATTTATTAATAATTAAAGTTATTATTATCAATAAAAGCTCCTTTATTCCTTCCACTGGCTAAATCGGCCTAAAATATAGATGATAGCTTAATTTATTTGTATAATTATATCTGGTATCAGCAGCTTCTTAAGACACTCCCACTGTTAAATATCTGCGTTTGAAAAGACATTGGTCAATAATTACTTGTTTTTAAATTAAATCGAATTATAGACAGTTTATGGTCACATTTGAGGCCTGGTTAAAGTTGTGAGTCGATTTGAAATGCATTTCCCATGGACTAGCTTTTCAATACGCTCCAATGCAAAAATGCAGTATAGAATCAAAAAGAAAGTGAAATAAGAAAAACCATAAAATATCAAGCTTTCTAGCGGTACCAGTCCTGTTATGATCAGATTTTCAGATGTCGAAGGAATCCAGTGCAAAGGTATACTCCACATGTATGTATAGACTCTTCTTGGTTATTATTTAAAATCAAATATAGTTATATATATAGTTTTCTTAAACAAAATTCAGAATCTAGATTAACAATTGTTAAATTTACGATAAACGTCAGTGAATAAATTGCTACTTCAGGTATTCATTCAGTTTACTGTCTAGTCTCACACATCATGTTTGTTGTTTGTTAGAAATTCTTTTATTTTGTTGTTTTCTTATCAAAATTTTTCGTTTTCGTTTCAACACTCCTCCGGCAAAAGGCAACCAAAATTCAATGTTTAGCTAAGCAAAAAGAAAATACCGAAACGAGTAAGACTCACTCTTGCAGTGCAGTGTAATACAAGGTGACTAATGTGAAGTATGTGACTGCTGCAACACGAATTTGCAGGGGCCAGCGCACGGTAATAATCTGAATCCTGATGCAATCCTTCTTTCAATCTGCTTACCATCCATTCTACCATCCATTCTACCATCCTACTATCTCCCACCTCACCACTTTCATTTTCTTTAGACTTTAGCAACCCGACTCCAGGATGGCCATTCATGAGCAGATTGATAACCTGAACATCTGGTGGTTTCCACGTGATTTTTGCCAATCACGTTTTGGCGAATACCAGCAGAGTGGTACCAACTCCTGTACACTCATCTCACTGATCCTAGCCGATAAGGTGGCCAAGGCGGAGAGGTTCTATAATCGAGTGGCTGAGCTACCCACTCGCGGCTGGGAGCTATTTGGCAATGCAATGAATGATGGCAACAGTGTTTACCACAATGTTATCACAGCTCATACCCCGTTAGCCCGAAATCTCAATTTAAACATACCAGATGCCATATCAGCGATACGTTCACAGCACAAGATTAACTTTCGGCTGGAGGAGTGGTTCTACACGCACATGGAGGCCGATCCCAGCAATCCCATGTACAATCGCAATGTAGCCGTTCAGCTCTCACGGATCTTTCAAATTACGTTACAGGTCTTTCAACAGGCGGGCGGCAATGGCGGAAGGGATATGCCATCCCATTTATTTGCCGCCATCATTGCGGATAGTCGCACGGTGATGATGACCTTTGACTTCCGTGCCTCGATAGTCGCCCTCTTTGACTCGCATCAGCACGGTCGAGATGCTGGTGCCGTTTTCGCCCAGTGTACCTTACAGAATATGGATGATTTATTATTCTGGTTTATCAGCATGCTGCATAATGTCTACTCAAGTCGTCCTGCCCTCTTTGAGATATCGTTCCTCAGCTCACAACCGGGCGTGGCAAAGCGTTTACCGCCAGCGATCAAGAAAATTGCCAATGACATCAAGAAGCCAACAAAGTTACATTAACCAACAATCATCATCAAATGATATGCTATAATATTTACAATCCATACATTGCCATAGAGAAAGGAGTTTGCCTAGTTTACTACAAACAATTGGGTACAAAGTTGAAATTGTAGGCTCGAAAAAAAAGCAAGAAAAACAAAATCAAAAAAAAAAACGCAAACAAACCACCAAATTCCAAAGCTCAAATAAACAAACCTATTGAATACTAACCTAAGAAAAAGATTTATAAATTTCTAGTACACATCCAAATTATATGTTAAATTCACAAAATCTAAAAAAAAATGTATCTACAATAGTTGAATTGCATAAAATTGATTTCAAGACTTGTAGATAATACACAATGCAGATATGTTTCTAACGGAAACTGAAAAATACTTTTGATTATTTTTATATCTTAGAAAAAAAGGTATTATCCATTTGCACAATGAAAAAAAGTTAGAAGTCAAATTTTTGAAAATCTTGACTATATTTATTAAAAGAGATGAAAACATTCCACTCTTCCGATTAAAAGATATAAGTCAAAATAAAAGATGACATGAAGTCACAAAAATAGAAGTCGGTTTCGACTTGAAGTTGTAAAAACTCGTAACGCTCTGTATAGTGGGCAAGCCTTTACGCATATAACATTTTTTTTAACAAGATTTGGAATAATGTAATATATACAAAAATTAAGTAACTCAAATAAAAAAACTTTACTTATAATTTGTGAAAATCGATGGCAAGGTTTAATTGAAAGAGGTGCGCATACAATGACGTGACGTTACACTTTTAAAACTTTCTATAAAATAAAAGTATTTATTTTGAGACCCGATTTACTTTGATGCATTAAACTTTGTTAAAATTTGATCACACTTGTGATCAACAGTGCAGATGTATTGATACGAAATGCTGGTTTCGGTGATGAGACGTTACATTAGAGTATTAGTAAAAATAAATCAAAATTTTAATTAATTTTTGTTCTGTTTCTGTTTGCATTTTTTTTCGATGAACTGTTGATTTAACATAAGTCTTTGCGAAAAAAGTGCACCTGCATTATTACACTAAGAAAAAGTAATTTTTAACAGAATATGCTCTTAGAAATCACAAAGTTGACCAAAACATGATTTTTGACTTTCAGGCACGATTACTCGTCAATGCAACTAAAAAAAAGCTTTGAACTCTTAAATTTATTAAATTTTGGACATTTCCCTTAAATAATAAAAATTTAAAAAAAATATTTGATGACTTTTGATTTTGCGGTCACGGTAGACCTGCAGAAATACCCATATATACTCCTGATCGGCGTGATTAGCTGATCTGACATAGCCATGTCCATCTATATGTTTTTATGTAATCTGTAGATAAATATGTAAATACATAAGTCGGAACTGACCGCATATGATGCGGTAGAGAAATCGGTCGAATATTTTTGTTAAAGCTAAAATTTGATCAAATTCAGACTTCTTTATCTTAACTGCCATTGGAACAATTAGTCAGAAATAGGTTTTATCCTTATATTGCTTATATTTTTTTCGTTCCATGTTGTGTTCAGTATTCTTAAACATTTGAAGTACAACGCAAAATCTTTAAATACTTCATAAAGTGCTACGACAAATGTTGTAAATAAGCTTTAATAAGTTTTAAAATTGTTACTTTAAAGGTGAAAATACACTGTCATGTATTATGATCTATCATGCTTTGTTTTTTTTTCATATTTGCTCTTGTATTTTATATAGCTAGCGCACATTTTCATTACAGTTGGATAAACAGGAGGAAGTTATATTTTTTCTGGGGGTGTAGTTGGGTGTGCACCTGACTTTTCCACTCGCTCGAACATACATATTTTTGTAACTGAGTTTTTTGTTGTTGTTTTCCTACAACAACAATAAGAGGCAGCTATTACTACTAAGCGTGTCTTTTGTTGTGCTTTTCTCGACTGCTAATCAAAATGAGTTAAATAAACACATAACGTAACCTATTAAGAACTTGGTACGTGACAACAATTTAAATATTTTTAATGTAAACAGAGAGCGAGAAATGCGCAAACTAAAAGGCGAATAAAAGACCAATGGTCTAAAAATAGAAATCACATTGCAAAGAAAATATGAGAAAAAAATAACAAATCAAGCAAAGCAAGAATCAGAAGAAGCAAGACAACTAAAAGTAAACTTAAAACGTAACGACGACGTGATAAAACGTTTAACAAAATCAAATACAAATACAAATGCAAATGCAAATGCAAATGCAAATACAAATGCAAATGCACACAGAAAGCAAGTGGGAGAACGGCCACAAAACAGACCGAACAACGGATGCAACGGAGAGCAGGAGAAGTATGAGAGTTTGTGTAACCAATCAAACCAACAAAAACATCACGTAGCCGCAACGTGCAGTGGTCACACTCTGCCACAGCATCACACTCGCGCGCACACACACACACAGACAATCTATATTTCATATGCACTATTAATGCTCTTTCTTGGGCGCTCTCGCGACGCAACAAGTTGCAAATGCAATAAGGCGGCCGCCTCTTTTTATTCCGCTGCTTGCACTTTGTGCAGTTATATTTAAAGTTGTTGCTGCTGCTGCCACTGCTGCTGCCGCTAGTCTAAAAATAAAGGTTTTGCACTAAAAATAGACACGACGGCACGACGGATAAACTAACACGACTTTACATATTTTTACAAACAAACATGACAAAACACACGAACAGATAGCTAGAGGTCGGTTGCAGGTAAACTGCAGCGAACATACTTACATACTAATGTGAATACAAATATATTAAGAAATGACAGCAATGTTCGGAATACCGAATATTAAATACCCGTTGCTAAGCTAGCGCTCCCAAAAAAACAAAAAAAAAAAGCATTCTAGGTACGATAAATTTGCCACAGGGTAACGTCCACCAGGACCGAAAATTGTAATATCAATATTGATACCTAATTATAAGTTTTTAACAAAAAAAAAATGTTAAAATTTTATTAAATTTAACAATTTACAGCCTAGTTTAATAACCGTCATGAGTAAATCAACTGATTCTATCATTTTGATCCTCTTCTTTCTTTAATATTTACATCGTCAAATGAGAAGATACATGATGATAATTCTTCTACAACATATTTAATTTCCTATGACAGCTATATGATATAGTCATCCGATTTTCTTCAAATTTGGTCTGATTGTAAAAATTATAAATCGACATGCCAAGTTTGGTTTTGATATTACTTATCATGAAAATGAAGTGTCTCCGATTGTTTCTATGGCAGCGATATGATTAGTGGTCCAAGATCTATATAAATTGTAAATGTTCATCCTACTTTATTTCATATTCGTAATTTCCGGGCGAAACCGAGAAATAGTATTGGTTATCATTGGATATTATTAAGTAATAAATAAGCACACTAAGCGTTGCAAAATTTGTTTCCAAACCAAGTTTTGTCAAATAATAACAAAAAAAGTCAGCGAAAATTTTATTTGCATTTTTTTACAAATTTAAAGTTGATCCCGCGCAATCCATAAGTGAATAATAAACAAACAAAAAACAATGTAATAATTTTTTTAAATGTTCTTAAGCAGTGATGGGCGCGTCATAGTTCACCGGACTCATGCTGCTCACACCGTTATTTTTCAAAACTGTCGCCAGACTGTCGCACACAAGCAGTCGAGCACACAAAAACAAAATACATTGATGGATTTTTCCATGATAAAATTTCTGCAACATGCATTCTTTTTGATGCATTTGGGGCTCCAAGAACAATTTAGAGTGGTCAGTTCAGCAATTCATAGACACATTAACAAGGCGTCAAACAAGGTATCGTTCATTATAATCCATGAATAAATGGCAAAGTTTTAGACATTTATAGCCAAAATACCTATCACATTTGCTCGTTTAAGGCCTCGCGCAAGTAAATGCATGCATTTTACGTTCAACTATTATTCTTCTTCCTCAGCATATTAAAAACTTTTCAATGAGAAAAAGCGATTTTGGGTATGTTTTGGTTAGGTTGGGTTAAGGGCTATAATTTGGCCATTTATTTATAGATTTTTACAAACGTCTTTGACGCGTTAGGATCGGCTGACGGTTGTCAATTTATTTTTTTAATTTTCCAAAGATTTTAAAAATATCATAATCTCCCCACATTGGAAATTTCTACATAAAAATTAAAAATTTTCATTTTCCACTCCTAAGCTAATAACTTCTATACTTATTAAGCCTACAGATTAACAGAGTGATACAAAAAACCAAATTTTTACTTTTCGACAAAAAATTTCACTAAAAAACTTTTTTTTAAATGGGCTTACTTTTAGGCAAAATTTTAATTTCAATTCACAATCTACAATCTCCACTTTTAACCGAATTATCGAATTTAAAATGTCAGGTTGATAGTTCATTTTATTACTTTTTCAAATATATAAACACTTTCAATTCTTGAACATCTTTTCTACACCCCTACACCGACATAGACTAAGGCATTTAGGAAGCCCCTTCTTAGATAATATAGCTGTATTATCTAGAATCCGCCCAAAACAATTAGCAGACTTTATAACTGTCACCAAATGGAACCCCATCTAAATCTAGGTCTCAGTGCGGAGAAGAGTCTTAAGATCCATGGAATCACAACAATGGGCCAACTATGGCCCAATCTTTGAGCTATCTTGATGAAACTCGGCACAGATGAAGCTTGATAATGTATGTAGTTTATATATCAAAATCAGCCCGATTGGACCACTATATCATATAACTATGGAGGAAAAATTGAAGAAACTTCATTTTCATGAAAAGTGTTTGTATGAATAACTTTTTTTTATACAATATATCAAACAAACTTGGCATATCGGTGCATATTTATGATTGGTACAATCAGACCAAGTTTCAACAAAATCGGACCACTATATCTTATAGTTTCTATAGGAACAATCGGCAGAAAAGTGCTGGTTTGATAAACCTTATTAATTTTTTAAGATATCAAAACCTAAGTTGGCCTTCAAAATTTCCTTAGGAGACCTTTGCAAGGGTATATAGCTTCAGCTCACTGAATATAGCCGTTTAAATCTTGTTTTATTTTATTTTTTTCGATATCACTGGCCTATTTTTCATATAAATCGATAATTAAAAAAAATCAGAGAAGCTTATAGTCGTTTTAAATATATAAATATAAATTGAGCCGCAATAACAATATAAATTACAATATTGGCGATATTGAATAAATGCAATCGGTTACAAATAAATTATGAATTTATAATTATCATTTTTTTAATGAATCTTATATTTTTTTATATTCATTAAACACGTTATTTTTTACAAAAGGATTCTGGGTTTTACTTAATGAAACTAAATAAATAAGATTTCTGATTATAATATTCGCATAATAAGTACTAATGCCATTTATCTAAACCTACATATATATAATATTCAATATTGCAATAGTACTTAGTCTTTACATCCGGTATTTTACGGTTTCCTAAAATTGGGTTTTAAGTTCCTTGACTTTAATGATTTCATCGTCCCCAGAAATTTTAAAAGATTTTACGTCGGGCTGTTTTTGATATCTCTAGTGAAAACCGTAGGTGTCACTGAAGTTCGAGATTTTATTTTTCGAATTTCCAGTTGCAATTAATGTCGAAAAACAGCACTTGCCAGCTTTTGCCTTCCTAGGGTTGTCAGCAGAAAAAAAATATTTTGTTAAATATTCAATCGTATTTTATTATAACTTTCGATGAGCAAAATTGAAAAGATTAAATGTTATTAAAATTTTTGAAAATTAGAAATGACAGACCACAGGGCTGTTTGCCTAAAATAGCTCATTTATGTGTAAGACTGCTTATTCTGCGTGATATTGTGTGTGCCTATCAGAAATCACCAAAATATTAAAATAGATTTTAATATTTAAAAAAAATTAATTGACAATTACATTTGAATATTTTATTGCAAAAAATAAAGCAAAAGTGTCTCCGAGACGCATAAGAGAAACACATAGACCTACCAACTTGCTTGGGCCAAAGTATATGATAAATGAACATTTTTTAAAATTTTATACACGCCCACATATCAAAGAGAGGATCCCTAACGATTCTAGGACCTTACGCAAATATTTAATGTCATCATTCATCAACAAGTTGATGAAGCCCATAAAACAAACACAGCCGCGCCCAATCTCCAGCTATCAAACATGGTTGACATAGTTCGCAAGTCCTAAGTCCAAGTATAATATGAACCGTGCACCTCCTCCTCCCCTGAAAAATAAAGCAACTAAAGGGTTCAACGACCATTTGGCTAATGTTTCATAATGTGGTAGCTGCGACGCAATTCGACAGGATTATCAGACCCCTGAGTGCGATTTAGAAGCGATTTGTTTATTGAAACCAAAAAAACTATTGATTACAATTAACTAAAGGGACATTTTCATAATAAATAAACAAAAGCAGGCCCATTTAGTAGCTTTACTGTGCTCAATGCATGGAACTTGGTGTCAAGTGGCGATGATAAATGAAGGGCATTGGTCATACAAACTTACATATTTATATGTAGAATGCTTGCAAGGATATTGCGAGAACAGAAAGAATGGAACTGATGTCAGAACGATTTCATTGCTTTGCCCGTAAGTGACAAAGGTCGAGGAAAACCGAACCGAGAATATATAAAAAAAAAGAAAAAGAAAGACACGGCTATATTCAGCCCGCCGAAGCTATATACCCTTTTGTTCGGAGAAAATGTTGAATACTCGACCGATTGTTCCTATGGTAGCTATATGATATAGTGGTCCGATTTCAGTCAACCTTTATTAGATAGTACAGAACATATTTATTTATCGATATGGTGAATTTGGTTCAAGTATCTAGAAAATCAAAACAAAATTTTGAATAGAGAACTCATTTTTCACCCAATTGTTCCAATGGCAGTTATAGATATAATGGTCCAATCTGAATGAAACTTTGTCAGATTATACAAATAGTAATAAAAATACATTGAGCTACTGAGTTTAGTTTTGATATCTCAAAAACAAAAATGTTTTTCATACAAAATTAAATAAAAATAAAAAAAAAAAAAAAATCAAAAAAGTTTTGCACTTTTCCTATAGCAACTATATGATATAATAGTCCGATTTTGATTAAACTTGGTCAGATTGTAATTTGGTTTCTTTAAAAATAAATTTTTTGGTCCGATCGTTCTCATGGCAGCTATATAATATAGTGTTCCGCTCGGGCTGATTTTGACATACAAACTACATATATCTACACAATACATCCGAGCCGTTTCATCAAGATAGTTCAAAGATAAAGCCAAAAAGTAAACATAGAAACAAACGAACAGACAGACGAACAGACGGACATGGCTAAATCTACTCAGCTCGTCGTCCTGATCTAGAATATATATACTTTATGGGGTCGGTGAAGTCTATGCATTATACATTTCGAGACAAAATATAATACCCTTTTGCAAGGGTATAAAAAGAAATTTTACTCCTAACACATTTAGCATAATGTCTCAACGCTCGGGAGAGCAACTCGACAGCATTCAAATCAAATTACAGGGCAAACGAAGTATTCAACTGTTGAAAATGTGTTGCCTTGTTTTATAGACACCTCAGCCACCACCCAAGGCAAGTGCCCAAGTGCCTCTCTGAACATGATGCAATAGCTGGTTGGACCCATTGGTCCATTACCATTGAACATAACATTGACAAAATGGGTGAACCATTTGCCCCTCTAACTGTGTTTAACATTTGCACAATCTGTTGATTAGAATATTGTTTGGAGCAGGTGGTGCGAAGAGAGAATAAGGGACCAAGGCACCACTTCCTTTCTAAACTAAATTTTTAAAATAGACATTGAAGTCGAACCTTATTGAATTGATTCAAAAAAAACTCTAAGTTTTTAAGTTAAAGAGACGTTTCCAATCCCATAAAATATATGTATGTATTCTTGATCAAGATGATGAGCAGTGTTGACTCGTCTGTCTATTTATATTATGTTTTAAACCCTTGCAAAAGATATTGTACTTTTGTAAGCAAAACGATTGCTTAACATCAATGAAGACCGCAGAACAGAGGTCCTTGTTTTCCATGTTGATGATGAAAAACAAATTGATGGTCAGAAAGGGCAGCCTAAAATGAGCTAACTGCCAACGAATCGACCAACAAAATTCTTTCAAATATTTTGGAAAATGCTGGCACCAAGCTGATTGAATTCCTGCCAGGGATCCTTAACAATCACTGCGTTGGGAAAAAGCCAGAAAGAGAATTCCCTTTTTAGAAACAGCTTTAACTATTTCACCATTACCACCGTCGTAGCCCGGAACCCTTGTGGGCTTTATCCGTACTATATATTCCATTTTATAATGAACATTTTTTTTTTTTTAAGATATTTCGAATCAAATTTGACAAATCGATGAAATAATATGATCTGAGCAATCAGACCAAGTTTCATCATAATCAAATGATTTATACATTTTAAAATATTTTGTGTTTAATGAGTTTAATGATTCTCGTGCGTTCATTATATTTGTTATTCATATAGATTTAAAAATTTTATATTTCTTAATAATTTCTTCCTTCTGCTCTTTCCTATTGCATAATTTGTTTATCTTTTCCATCCAGGACCTACAAAATGCTATCAAGTCCTTAAGTCGTTGTTGCATCAAATGCGTGTGGCAACAAAGAAAAGCTGCAACAACACAATGTCAATGTTAATGTGAAAAAGCTAACGTCGAAAAAGGGGGGAGGGGATGGACGCAGCGCTACACGCGCTACAAAAAAATTTCACTTTCAACAACGAAACAGACTTTGGGAGGCGGCTGATACCGTCGCAGTATGCCACAAAAGCTTGCAGAAAACTGCAAACTGTTGCAACTTCAGCTGCAGCAAGCCCATCATCATCTAACCAAAAGGCGGCGCCGCTTGTTGCAGCATCCTTAAATGGAGGCACACGACAACGTGCAACATTATGGCATTTCAACTGCCGCACGAGCGGCACAGAATGTTGTGGCAAACGCAACTGAAGTCTACGTCCACATCCACATCCACTTCCATTCAGTTAACAAATCTTTGGGCCTGGCCAAAATTGGCAGACTGGCTCGGTGTGTGAAAGTGAAGGGCTCGTGGCTGCACTGATTGAATGATTGAATGACAAACTGGTTGAATATGAATGAATCGTGCCTGCAATTTAAGGCTGTTGCCTAAAATATTTACTAAATACCACACACGCACACATAAAAATATGAGATTGCAACTCTAAAAAACTGAATCTCGAGCTCTGCTCTAAAACATGCAAAACTTCAGCATCTTGTTGTTGTTGCTTTTGTTGCTGCCAAAAAACTGGATTTTCTAAAAATAGATACATTGGGGAAATACTTGAATGCGCGCCACATGTGCAACAACGGCCGCCAAAAGGTAGCAGACATTTGTTTCCTCCTCGACTCTGCCACAAATAAGCCTCAGCCTGTGTCAGAATGCTGCTGAGCGGCCCACAAAAAGGTTGAGATTCGATGTTCGATTGAAGCACAACAGACAGGAAATACAATTTCCGTTTCTGGCAATGCTATCAAAAAAAAAAAGTATATATTCAAGAGATTCCAATCGCAATGCAATTGGAATTGAACGGTTGAGTCCCAAAAAAAAATTGTTGATTGAGCAGTGATATAGTGTATGGAATTTGTAGGTATAAAGGTCAAAATAGAAAAGTGATATGTGTAAAAGAATAAGAAAGGGAAATCCAGAATGATTGAATGATCACCATATTTGGGGCCTTCTAAATCACACAATCATAAAAAACTCTTTTTTAATTTTAGGTTATATGGTAATTTTTCCACAGATTCCACACTTTTCGTTGATCTATAAACCTGTTGGTGTTGGTTCTTTCGAAAAACCTTCTTTGGCGAAATTGTTCTAAATACTCCAAAGTTTAACTCTTATTTACAAACCAAGCCTTTAAATTGAGATCCTGTAGGTGCCTTGGGCTAAAATAATGGAAATTGCGTTTCATTTCGGCGTGGTCCGATTACACTATGCAACAATTTGAAACAAATTCTTGTATCCCGAACTTTTTAGAGAATAAGATGTAAAATGGGTCGCTGATTCCGAAAATTAAATTCAAAAAATAGGTTGCCGGGACCGTTTTCGAGATAATCGAAAAAAGCTATATTTTCGACTTTTCAAAAAGGTAGATTTGGTAAAGTTAAATTAACTCAAATATAGTTTATTAATATGAAAAGTGTATATATTTTAAAAAGGTAATAAAATGGCCTATAAACCTGCCATATAACATTATTTGATTCGCTTTTTCGTTTAAAAGTTATTAGAGACTGAAATGGAAATTTTGCATAAAATATGCCCTTGTTTAAAAAAGCTCTTTTTTGTGCAATTTTTATTTGAAAATTAGAATTTTGGTGTTCCAAAGCTGTACGCTTATTAATTCTTAAATAAATAGAAAAAAATAATTTAACTATTGGTCGACAAATGTAGAAGTTATTAGCCCATAAATACTTCGTAGTGTTGGGTAAAAATCGTTTTTTACGGGTTCAGTGATATAAAGCAACGACCAACTATTAAAAATGTTTGAGTCCCGAACATTTTGCAAACATTTCTTAAGTAAAAATGCTGATTGAAACCGAAAATTAAGTAAAAAAACAAAATTTTTAAAGGGTTTGCAAAAGGACACTCTGCGTTTAAGTACATCATTTTTTTGAAATAAGGCTGCAGTTCGATTCTTTTTGATGCATTTGGGTCTCCAAGAACAATTAAAAGTGGTCAATTCAGCATTAATTTCATAAAGATACATTAATAAGGCGTCAAACAAGGTACCGTTTATTAAAATTCGTGAATAAATGGCAAAGTTATAGCCATTTATAGCCAACATACCCATCAGATTCGACTCTAAAAAGGCAGGGATATAAAATGCTGTTGCATAGTGTTATTATTAAGCTTTGTCAAACAACATATTTTTTTATACCAACTGTCCGATATTGATAAAACTTGATCAGATTAAATAGATTTTATTGTCCCTTGAATTGTTTGATGTTCAAATTCTCATTTGCACTGCTTGATTTAGATGTATATGTATGCATATGTATATAATCATTTGTATTGGCAGATCTCTGACTGGGAACAGGGTGTTCCGTAGTAGGGTATACTCGACCAAAGTATATCTATATTAGTTTATTTACTTTGATTTGATTGCATTGTTTGTAGCAAGTTTAAATATTTAACAGAATAGTATACTAATATAATATAACTAACTAATATAACATAAACAGAAAATGACTTATTTAATTATTAAGTATACGCCGCATTGTGCAAGTCTTGAGTTTGTTTGTATGTAATTGAGTTCTTGGAATGCTGTTGACAGGTCAGCCACATTGGATAGGAGAATAAACTTGACTTAAAGCAAACTATTTTTATATACAGATATATGTATAATATATATATATATATATATATATTTATGTATATAATATATATATTTTTCAGTTTGCATTACTAATATTATTAATAATACCAGTTAGACTACTTTTGCGTGCAGCGGTAGACAACGAGGCAGCCAACAGCTGCCAACATTGCAGCAGCTAGACGAGAGCCAAAAGACGAGACCAGGCAGCAGCAAGTTGCCTTGCCTTGGTAACTTGTTAAACCCATCCACCAGCCACCAGCCACCAGCCACCTTCCAGCAGCCCAATTGGCAGCCACCCAGTCACCCAAGTGGCCAAGGCAAATACCAGACAAGTGTCGCGAGCATTGACGACGACGCATTGGCTGCCTAGTATCTTGGCCTGGCTTACTGAGTCTGGCTGGTTGCCTGGCTCCTCAGCTCCTCAGCTATTAACTATCTATCTCTCACACACACAGAGATGAAAGGAAAACATTAGCATTGCAAGCGGACTGAGGCACGCTGCTGAGGAAAAAGTTCAAATTTGAGTTTAAGTTGCATCTGTCATTTTCAGGAAACAATTTTAAAAAATGGAAACACTATTTATAACTCATTTTAATAACATCAAACAATCAGGCAAACATATTGATTAACTTGCAAATAAAGTACAAACTACTTTGTATAATCTTAATGAAAATATTTAGTTTGAGCAAAAACTAATTTTAACTATGTTCACTGATGGCAATAACTGAAATATCTTGCTCTAGGAAGCTACAAATATTTTTTTCTAAAGTTCCCAAAGCAATCTTTATAACTATCTTAAACTACAGTTGTGCTATAAATATTTGGTTCGGTTAGATAACTGTTCGGTTTAAAGTTCCTTCAACCTCGATTCGAATAATTTTCCGTTCCAAAAAGGTTTGCATCTTTGACTTAAATATCTGAAGGAATAGATGGAAGATCGACAAATGAACGTTTCAATTTTATTGCCTTTCTAAAACCCTTCGCGCCTTAAAAGATACTTCCCTGCGCAGTTGCCTGCCAGGTTATTGACGCATAAGCGATCTCGGCAAGATATGGTTTTGCCAGTTATTATTATCTGATGATAATAATTTGGTTGGGAACAAGTCATTCCCGTCACTGAATGCCTTTACTGGAGATGGCCTTAGTTCGTTGGCTATCTATGACGATTCATGACAATGGGGTTAGGGACCAAAATTGATTACTTGACTGTTAATCGCCTGGGATTTATGTTGTATTTTTAAGAACGATTGATTTGATTGATATTCAAGTACAAAAAAAAAAACAAGAAAAAAGGGGCTATCTTCGTCACATCGAGCTATATACCCTCGCCCACGACCATTATTATTACGCTTGGAATGATCTATTAGAGGCCTCAATGGCAATTTCGATGTGTTTGTCTCAAGATAGTGCATATATGGCAGAACTAGTGCAACTACAGCTCGACCGCCAAGTGCTAAAGCAGAATGTATATCTTTAACAAGATAAGGATCAAAGGATCATTGCTCAAGCACATTGAGACATAAGATTAATTCTACATTTTGCAGCTCACGCTTCTTCAGTCTCTCGCGCATTGTCCAGCTAGCTTCGCATTATCGCTTAGTTCAGCCACACTGTTTGCGACACGTAACGTAACTTTACACTCTCCAACATTGGAAAACCTCGTTGGAGAGCCAGCAGCCTCCAAAAGCCTGTGACACTGTTCCTCGGACAGTATAAGCATAGGTCCACGCTTTAAAGCCCATTTATATCAGTCTGAGTCATAAGGAACTGCATCACAGATATTAATTGGTATTTTTGGGGTAATTCACAATTGAAGGAGTACCACTGTGATGTGTCTATATTTTCCAAAAAAGTATCATTTTGGAATTTGGCGTGAATCCATAAGAGGTAATAGAAAATTATTAGTCTGTATTAAGAAAACAATCAATAGACAATTGATACAAAATTAAAATTATTTTAATATGTTTAGCGCCATTCCAGAATTTGGCATTTTAATAAAATACTGTACAAAATGCTGTTTTAAATCGTTTCAATAGATTGGCAAATTTGACTAGGAAATGTATTTTTTAGGATTCCTTTGAACTGTTCATATTCGTTGTCAAAAATTTAAGTTCGCAAAGTCCCCCAAACCTCCACTGGATGATCTTTTTAGACATTCTTCAAGGACATGCCAACATGACAATGCAACATAATCATACTGTTCGACTGACAATATCGTGATTGGTTAAATTTCATTTATATAGTTTAAAATAAAAATATATTTGCATTGTAAAAGTAAAATAATGACACTGTGCAACAACATTTTTATGAAGTAATGCTACCCGAGTATAGTATTACTGCATACTGGAAATTTTCAGATGACTCCCAAAATTTGGAGTTATGGCCAAAAAACGTTTTCGAGTTACTTTTTACACTTAACAGCTAATTGCATTAATTATTTTTTAGCAAATGCATAATACTTATCAGACTATGAAAAGAGATAAAACAACCCTTCAAATGATATATATATATATCCATACTATGTATTTACTACATTTTTTTGACTTTAATCGCCATTCAGTACAAAACTTCCCTTCGCACTAATTTTTTAAAAAAAATTTAAATAATTCCCAATCAATTCTGTGTACAACAACGTTTTACGACCGATTGTTTCTATGGCAGCTATATGATATAATGGTCCGATGGGCTGATTTTGCCATACAAACTACATACATTACACTAGTTTACAGCCAAAAATGGCTGGAATAGTGATGAACAAAGTGAATTTTTGCTTGGGTGTTTTTACTAATTGCTGAATAACTACCACATTTACTAACCGATTTGGACAAATCTATACTTAAAATATTCGTAAAAGAATTGTCTAACATTATAAATCTTAAAAAGTATTTAAGCGAATTTTTTAAATTTTTAAAAAACCAATTGAAATTCAGCAATTTTTAAAAAATGCAAAAAAAAAGTTCACATTTTTTAACTTTGAGGACTTGCAATGGCTTGCATTCTTATTTGATCCGTATAAACGGCATATTGTTAGAAAGGGGATACAAATATCTGTTGAATTGTGTAACATTATTTAAGATCAAATAGTATCTGATGTAGATATGAACAAATAAGTTGAAAGACTGCCAAAAAACTAGCTATTCGCGGTTTTCTCGAAAACCATTCTTTGAAAAAATAAATGGTTTGCATTTTTGAAATCAGCGCCCAAAAATACACCAAAAAAAGTATATGGGAGCCCAGCTCCCTCGATCAAAAAAAAACAGACGGACAAACGACTCAGCTCATCGTCCAAATCAAGAATATATATACTTTATGGGGTCGATGATGCCCCCATTACATTACACATTTGCTTACGTAAATAACACTATGCAACAATGTGTAAAAAGTTCTTGTATCCTGAAGTTTCTAAAGTCGATGTATTAAAAAATTGGTCGCTGATTTCGAAAATAAAATTCAAAAAATATGTTGCCGGGAAAGTTTCCGAGATAATCGACAAAAGTTAGATTTTCGACATTTCAATAAGGTAGCTTTGGCAAAGTTAAAAAAACTCCGAACATAATTTAATGATATTAAAGACGTTTATCATTTTGAAAAAATACTAAAATTTTAAATTAGATTTCTTAATTAGAAGTTTTTGAGGATTAAAATAAAAATTTTGCCTAAAAATATGCGCATTTTAAAAAAAAAACTATTTTCTCCAAAACTAGAATTTTGGTTTATTTGAATCGTTTTTTGGATCTGACGCTGACTCATTAAAAAATAAATATAAAATTTATTATATATCAGCCGAAAAATATAGAAATTATTAGCTAAGAATGTTTTTGTTTATATAAATATAAGTTTTTCCCATAAGTTGTTACAAACTAAATAATATTTTTAAAATTAAAATTAAAATTATCTACAGTTTGCTTGTAGCTGAGAATAGCTAAGAGATGTGTTGTTGTTGTGTGTAGTGTAATCTATTTATATAAGTCTCTTCCAGCAGACTGACTGACTGATATAATCTAATCTACGGGTAGCGCATCTTAAACCTTGGCACAGGGTTAGGTATATACATAAATTTACTTATTATAATATGTTCTGTTCTATCTAATAAAGTTTTCTGAAATTTGACCACTATATCAAAACAATCGGTCGAATATTGAAACTTTCTTAGAGGACCATTGCAAGGGTCGCATCTTACTTGTTTTTTGTTTTTTTATGTTTAAATTTTTGTCTAGCATTTACAAAACAAAAACTCAAAAAACTGTGTCCAGTTTTTCAGCATTAATTAAAGATCAAGTTAAGATCAGGTGCAGCTACCTTGTAAGCAACAATAAAAACAAAAACTAGTTAGCTTGATCGACTTATTAAAACACATTGCTGTGCTGACTTTTGTCCCGAAGATCTTATCCAGCGTAGCTCCGTTGCGTAGTGGTCCAAGGCCATTTAAAAATACTTTCAGCTAAAAATAACTTTTGTGTAATAAACCACAAACAGACCTGGGCGATTTACTCGAAATACCAAAAACCAAAATATAAAATATAAAATATAAAAAAAACCGACATATGCAAACAGCAACCTGAACGACTTGTTCTCTGGCAGAGATTGTCTTGGAACAGTTCATATTTTAACAAAAAAACGACTGTTTGCGGCACGCCGCAGCTGTATACCCTTGCAATAGTCCTATGGTGACTATATGACATAGGGGTCTGATGTTACTCAAACTTGACCTAACTTAAGAACAATTTTCTATATCGATCTGTTGAGTTTGGTTCTGATATCTTGAAAACAAAAAAGTTTTTCATAAAAGAATATTTATTGATATTTTAAAAGAAAGTTTTAATAGCCTTTTACAGGGGTATTAAAAACAAGAATTAGCCATTTTCGGCATGTGGAAATTATATACCCTTGGATAGGTAAAAAAAAAAAAATGTTAATATTCAACCGATCGTTAAATTAATTAATTATAGGATAATCAAAAATTGTTATTATTAGAAATGGCAAGTTTGGTTTTCAAACGACACACATAGTAGTTAGTCCGGTTTTGTTCAAGCTTGGTCAGATTACTTAGAGACTAAATAATTAATTTTCTAAAATCTAAATTTAAGACTAAAATACTACATCAAGCTGCCAAGTTTTGATTTAATATAATTTAAATATGATATTGTGTGTGTCCGATCCGCCGGACTCTTAAATATGTACTATCCGTAGCAGAAAGAAGCAGACAAATGGACATTAATATATCGATCGTTATATATAAATATATATATATATATATATATGGGGTCGAAGACACTTCTGCGTTACACATATCACAGCAAAATATTAATACCCCTTTGCAAGGGTATAAAATCAACGCAGACTCAAATTAGAATTAAAATTTAAACATATGTTTTATTAATGAGCTAAGCGGTCTGTCCCGCCTTTGACTCTCTCTATGGCTTATAAATAGAAATACAATTTCAATGAAATTGTCGCGTTTTAGTTGTTCAGTACTATTAGTATAGCTACCTTATTCCCCCTTACCTCCCAATCCCAAATGATTGGAATATTTTTCATCATTATTATATTTCCACTTATAAATGTTATTTATAAATAGTAAAGCGGCGTCTGCGTTTCTCGCTGATTGCAACTCAATTTATTTTATAATCATATTGCAGTTGGCTTTACCCAATTTTCTAGGGAATTTGCCGGGAAATCGATTTTGCTTTTTAAAAATAAAATGAATTAAAGTCATCTGACGGCGATAAGTAAATATCCTTGTGGAAAGATATTTGTTTAATAGAAAAACTTAATTTTGAGCAACAATTTTGATTGGTGATTAAATGAAGCTTTTCCAGCATATGCAGCCAATTAAAACATGTAACAATATTAACATGTCTGATAAGTGAAATGATTGTTAATCGTGTGTCTATCGTGACTGTTTTAATCTTAAATCTTAATATTCATGGAGGGGCAGGTAGGGCATAGTAAAATGACCGCATTTTTACCGACCGATTGTATGCGAGCTATAAGATATAATTGTAGTATAGCTTCCAATTTTGATTTTGAAAATAAAAAATAGAAATATAATTTAATTTAAAAAGTTACAAGCAATACTACACTGTGTGACAAATCGGAAGAAAGTGAAAGATTTTGGGAAATATCCGTATGAACGTTTTAGTCCTACTTGAGTAAAGTATTTTTTTAGCAGTCATACCCAAATTCTGGCGTTATGGCCAAACGGGCACTCTGAAATAATTTTGTTAAAAGTATATAGGAATGTGGCTGAAAAATGAATTTGAAAATTGTATTAAAACTCAATTGGAGCATACCCGATGGCGTAGTAGGCGGCTGCTACAATCACAGTAACACATATGTGTTTCATAATACAAAGTAAGGTATAGTTGATCAATAACGATATTCCAAATTTATAACTCAACTTAATCGGTAACAGCAACCAAAATCGTCTCTTAGACTCTACAACATAGTTTCAGTAACATGTCTGCAACAATTATTACTCCAATCCGATACCTAACACCACCGTCTCATCGAATATTATTTTTTATTAGATTTATCAACGCGTTGGCAGCACAGCCACAACTCACACAGTTCATTAAACAGTAGACAACAAAAATTGAATGAAATGCAGCCAAGCAATCAAAATTCATATTGATTTATGTGAAATAGTTTGTCAAAAAGTGAAAATGATGTTGATAATGATGATTGTGCTGCCTCCCTGCAGCTCTTAACCAAGCTTTAGGTGTGTCAAGTGGGACATCTTGTGGGGCTATAGTCGCACCCATTGTCTCGATGCGACATGGATTATTCCTAATTGGAAATGTGGCTTGGTTCGCCTGAACAAGGATAAAAACAAGAACCAGAAGCGTGATAACATAGTCATAAAATAATTGCGCAGAAAGAAGAAAGAAGAAAGAAGCGCCTCGACAAGTGTTGAATGAAAGAACAGTTAATTGGTCTATGCCAAGTTGTCGGCTATTGTATATATTTATTTAGTTATTAAATAATAAGACACAAATTAATGCCATTTTGTTTACTCAACTCAGGAGGTGGGCTCAACGGACTCTCTTAATTAACCCCCCACATAGATAGCGTCAAAATGTGAGACAAAAACAAAACTTTTTCCTCTATAGTACGAGTATATTGTATTAGTCATTGTCTGGCCACGCGACAACAAAAATTCATATTCTTCATATTCTTTTTCTTTTTTTTTGTTTTTTTGAATGCTAAAAGACATTAATTAAAAGACCCCAAACGATTACCATAAGCACTTACCGGGTTCACCCATAAAAGAAGAAAAAAAACCGAGATGTGTTGAGAACGTGCTCAGCCACAGCGGCGGCATCTAAAGCTACAAGCAAAATTCAAATATTAAACCTAATCTATATACCCTTCCTATGCCATATACCATATGATATAGTGGTCCGATTTTGATCAAACGTTATAAGATTGTACAAATCATAATTCTATATACAACTGTTGAGATTGATTTCGATATTTAAAAAAAAACAAAATAGTTTTTCATTCAAGCACTTTTTGTCATTTTGTTCCTATGGGAGCTATATAGGTATATAGATACAGACAGTCCCGATCAAGAATATATATTTACTTTATGGGATCTACACATTTACACATTTCGTGACAAAATTCAAATACTCTTTTGCAGGCGTACTATAATAATACGCTAAAGCAGAAGAACAAAAAAAAATAGCATTATATAATAAATTGTTTTATTCTGCTGTTGTTAGTTTTATTGATAACCAGTTTTTGGAGGCATCAATTAATTGGAAACTTCTTCAAGCTAATTGGATTTATTTCCATATAATATGCAGCTTTTAAAGGCCGTTAGGAAACATTTATAATGACCATTTGGCTAGTTTTGTAATCTTTGTTTAAAAACCTATAGAATTTATTGATATAGGCTTTAAGAGCGATATTAAACTGTTGAAAAATTACTAAACTAAACAATCAAAACAAATAAATTAAAGTCCAAAGAAGACATTCAAAATTGGATTAATCATAAAATCACCTAAATGATTATGTCCGATTAAGTGAAGATCATAACAGGTGCGTGGAAAAAGGGGGCACGGAATCATCAAACGATATATTTTCTTCGCAAAAGCATAATTCGCATAATTTAACAATTTTATATTCTTAACGATTATATAGTTACAGTTTATAAAATGTAAGATGTCTTCCAGTACACCAAATTATAGGGAATAACATAATAATCTATTACTTCCATAAACTTTCAAAAACCCGGTAAACTCATAGAGCTACCGAATACAACTTTAAAAATACATATATCATAACCCCAAAGCACAACAAAAGTTCTTTAGAAAATCATGCGGAAGTCTCACACCCCGAAGGTATACACTCGACATATCGAGGACCATTAACCGAGAGTCTATCTTGAAATTTTGAAAGATTGAGATTGTATCTTGTATTGTCCAATTGTCTGGCCACTTACTTGGATATAAGCTTTTGAATATGAATTCGAATTAGCTGTCAATATTCACTGGGCAACAAATATATGTATATACAATAAATGAATAATAATCCATAAGAAAATAAATTTGTTAAACAACAATTAAACGTCAAATGGCCGCACTTGAAGCGATTTTTGAGAGCGTTACCAGTTTTTATAACTGGCATTTTCAAGTGATTAAATTATTAAATGTTGTACAAATATACAATGTGTGTTATTTATAATGTGCGCGTGTGTGTGTGTTGTTGTGTATTGTCGACATGAATCGATTTGGTTATCTTGGGGCAGTTATCAATTGTTTCACATGTTTTTTATGCCCTATACTCATTTAATGTCTAAAGAAGGGTATTATAAAGTTTAGTTTATACATAATATAAACGAAAATTGATAAATCATCGTGTATTGCTAAATAAATGTGAATTATCATATGGACTCAGCATAATATTGCTTGGGTTATATCGATATTCAAGTTCATATTTTAGGCATATACGAGTTTTTTGATATTGGGGAATGTAGGCTCAATTTAATATTAACTAACTTCAGCATAAACTTAATAATATAATGCGAAGCCCTATTAAAAACCCTCATTTTAACAGTGAGAGAAACTGATGATTTAGCAACGATCAATTGAAATTTCAACTTAAATCTTGAAGTCAAAATTGTTTCGTAATCGATTAGTAATATATGCGATGGGCCAAAAACACTTCTCGTTTCGTTTTTCTTTAAATTTTCGCATAGCTTTACATTTTTCGGAAGCTTTACTTCCCAACCAATTTCCCTTCAATTTTGACCATGAAAATTTCTAAGATAAGCTGCAAATTTTCGCATATTATATTTAAATTAATTCTATATCATTCACTATTTACGGTATGACATATGAAAAATTATGCTCCCAAAAAACTTATGCGGTGGAAACATACATCGATAGCAATAAGATTTTGAAGAAAAAATTTGTTTGAAGACAGTGGATGCTCTTAAAAAGCTGTGCAAATAAAAAAAATGTTAAAAAATTAGAAATGGATTTCTGCAAGATTGAAAATATCTCTAACGTGCTAAATTAAATTCCAAATGTTTTTTTTAAATGATAGACTATATATAAAATTTGCACAAAAACAAAAAATTAGTTCTATATAAAATATGATTTGTGGTATATTCAGCTAAAAAAAAAATTATCCGTATAAAAATAGCATAATTTTTACAGAAGATATTAATTAATCGTGTAAGGAACTCCATTAAATTCCATAAATCAAGGACGAGATATGAAACCATCGGAAACACTGGAAATGAGTGAAAGAATATAAATAGTTTTTAGAGTACTTGGTGGATTCCGTTCCAGTTTAAAAAAAAACTTATGCCGCATATTAAAATATTAAATTGATTTTTTTTTATATTTATTAAATAATTAATAGAAGTCAGGTGACTGTATGTATTTATCAAAAATCATTAGAAAGATTAAAAAAATTTCCTAACCCTTATAAAATAAACTGGTATTTTTCTTAATTTTCTGGGTTTTTAATTTTCGCTGCAGGGTATCTCCGAGTCAAGCACTGAGTTTAAGTTTCTGTTTATTTTATATTATGAACGTATTGTTGAAAGTATTGATATCGATATCATTTGAACTGCGAGCAGAAGGCGCTGCGTTAATTAGCTTAAAACACGTATGCCACAAAACGAATATGATGAACAATTTAGCGCCAGCTCATCAATCAATCATCAATCAAAGGCGACAGTTTGGCTGACTTAAAAAAACGGGAGAATAGGATTCATTCCAATCAATGTCATTAATGAATGCCAAATGAGAATTGTAGCTAATAGTCAATGAATGGAAAACTTTTGCGTTACTTTTTGAATGAAGAGCATTTCAAGTGAAGTCAAAATGATTGCATTCATGAGTTAAATCGATAAATATTATGACCAATGGTGAACTGTTGACATAAAGGTGAAAATCTAACTGTTGTTAAGCTTAAATTTAAGGAAAATTTAAAAAAAAAAATATATATATTTTTAATCTTGAGATAAAAATACTATATTATTAAAAAAAAAAGTAAAGAACCTTTGATCTTTAGATGAAAGTAAAGAACCTTTGATCTTTAGATGCAAACTAAATGGATATTGCAAAAATGAAATTATTTCAGGCTTCATAAATCATTTTAGTTAGTTAGTTTAACCATTTAACGACTTATATATGTTAATCTTTTAGATGATATTTAATAACTAATAAGTTTCCATAGGCAAATATCATAATCAAATGAGTTTTAAACACTTTATGCATATATCTATTGTTCTACAAAAAAGTCATACTATTCTCCTACTGTTTTCTTTTTCTATTATGATTCACAATAATAGCCTCAAGCTGATGTCAATCGATGGTTTGTGTTATTAATCTCAATTCTGTGTAACGTGCTTGTCTATTTTTAAAACAATAATAGCAACAACATTAAACATTGAACAACAAACGACAAGGCGTACCAAATTTATTGTTTATACAAATGTTATCTTTAAATTATCATTAATTTATCGTGCCTAATAATAAAAAGAATATATAATATTTATTTACATATATACATATACACTTACACTCATACATACTATATGCGGTTTTTATGCGGGTTCTATAAATAATATATGTATGTGTCTATCTGACTATATAATACCAGTTTTTTTTTTTTCAAATGTGTGAATTAGTGCTTCGTCGTCAGCTCTCATTTCTCAGTCTAATTGTAAGATTCTCTTTATTATTGTTTTTTGTTTTGTTTTGTGGGCAGATCTGATCTTGATCTTTCATTAACACCAAGATCAACAGAGAAGACTAGATATATAATTCTATGCGAATCTTGCTTAATTACTGTCTACTTCCTTAACATCTTAACTTTTTAATTGTACTTATACATCTAAGTACACTTTGATTGTCAAAGCTAATGACTTTAATATGTCATGTGCTTGTCAAAATTTAAAAGGCAGTTTATCTGTATGTTAAATACACTATAATGCATAATGTTTTTACCTCGCTTGCAATTGACAAATAATACAAAATTTAAACATTTTTTTTAGTTTATCGTCAAGGGACCTTTTCTGTTAGCCATAATATTAAGACTTTATTTAAAAAGAATGTGAAATAATTAAAAAACTAAATATAAACTTAAGTCAATTAAGTCGATAACCTTATTATGAAAATAAGAAAATATTTTCCTGATTCATAAATAAACGTTTTTCGTTGCGAATACCTCATAGTTTTCCACATATGACAACTATTACATCTATTAAGCTTAGCAACAAGTTAGTTTACTTTTTTATTTCTTCAACAACTTCTTGGCAAATTGCCTAAAAAATGTATAACGAACTAACGAAGTTTATAAAAACAAATTTCCAAAGTTGTTTGGCATAATGCCCGTGGCTTGAATACAATGCAAAACCGCTGAATCAGCCGTTAAATAAGAGAATTATATACACGATATAAGCAATTACACGTATATGTATATAGAAAGCCAAACGAGCAGCAGTAAATTGCATTGTTATTCATTATATATTTATTGTATATATAAAACATTTTAAGCTAATGATAAATGTGTTGAATTAGTTCAAACTATTGAGCCACTGTTCTATATAAGATGATATAAGACCATTAATATAATAGACTATAAATAGATCTATTGAATAATATAAAAAGAGCACAACATTGTATTCTCAAAAGCAAAATTTACATAAAAAATATAATTTACTAAATAAACTAAACTCATGTACATATATCGTAATTAAATCAAAGTTGTTAAGGGAAAACAGAAAACAAATATGTGTGCATGTATTATAAAATATCTAATATGATGTTAACTCATTTTATTAACTTACTTGCAGTCAATTTATATAATATAATAAAAACAGGCTTTTAAATTATCCACTTACTGTTTGCCCACCTTAAACTTTCTTTCAATTATTTATGTTATTTAAAGATGTAATTACAATATTTGCAATATTTTTTCAGAAAAACATTTTTCAATAATTATAAAAAATTAAGTGAAATGCTCACAGAAAATATGAAATGGCTATGGAAATATAAAGAAATATTCTTTGTACATACTTACGCGATTTTGTTGTTTGTATTTTGTTGTTGTTTTTTTTATTGGGTACGTCTTTGTTGTTATTGTTGTTGCAATAACAACAACGTCTACTTTTGCTGTCGCTGCTCTACGAGTTGTTGTTGTTGTTGTTGTTGTTGTACCTGTTGTTTTTAAGCTTTTTGTAATTGCCGTTACCTTTATGCTTGTATAATCGAATTTCTTGTTGTTTTTTGTAGCTTGTTTCTGCAATGTTTTTTAACATTTATCCATAGCTGCAAAAAAAAAATAAAACCAATGCAAATGTTAACTTTAACGGTTCACGAAATCGAATTAAAAAATGTATATACATATAAGTTATATCATATATGTATATATCTTAAATAAATCAAACGCATGTTTAAATAACATTGTGAAAAAATATAAAATATTTTCTGACAAGCTGCGTAAAAGAAAATACATATAAAAACGAGTAAGAATTCTATAGTCGAGTATGACCGACTACAGGACACCCTATGCCCAAATACTTTCATATACATATCAAGCAGTGCATAGAATTGGAATATCAAGGTTTCTCGATCCTCAGTTTGTACAGTGTTGGTTGTTCGATAGCTTCGATATTAGCTGACACACACAACAATTTAACACACAGCATCCTAATGCCTGTTACATAAATTTGCGCAGATTTGTAATCCCCCGTTTGCCATTTTAAAAGGGTACAGAATGTAAAATTAAAATAACAAGAATGCTTCAGGCGAGTGCGCCCAACTGAAAGATACCCTGAAGCAAGCAATTCAGCCACAGCACCTTTAATTACTCGCTTTATTTAAATTAAATTAATTAAGACCTTTAGAAATTAATCAATGGAAAAGCAGAAAATTGTGTGAGCTGAAATCAAGACTCTAATTGTTGTGGAATTTATGCAATAAAATAAAGTAAAGTCTCTATTAATATTTAAGAAATTTAACAGCGATCAAATAGCCCTAAAATCTGAGCAATTAGCCAACTAATCCCCAGACACAAGTTTAGCATCTCTGGCTTTTCTTTTTGAGATCATCATCAGAAGATGAAATAGAATTTTTATCGACTTATTGTAGTATAATCAAAAATATAGTTATTCTCAATATGATCTATAATAACTCCATCCGACATAGTCCACAGTACCTTTTACATACTTCAAATGATTATAGGATATATCACAACATTAAATGAAATCATGATAGAAATTCCAATAAATAGGTTGAGGAATTTTAATTTTCGGAGAAAGTAAATAAAGTAAATTTTTAAATGAAGTATTTTAATATTTAAATTAACATAAATAAATCAAATGTGAAAATTTGCATTTACGAAGCAGAAGCAACGTTTTTCTATCACAATTTAATTAGTTTTTCAGTATTCATTTCGAGAAATGCAACAAGATGGCAAAATTAAGTTATATCATATTAAAAAATACTTTAAAGGAAAACTGCAAACATTCGACGGTCAAGCGGTCGAGCGGTTGACTATCCTTTTAACAGTCCGCCTGCCTCACTTTATTGATGGGCTGATTGCCAATCATTATTTCATTACTTAATTCTGAACGTGTTCGGTAAATATAATGAGAAATATGAATAATAAGCCTTTGTTGACAAAAAGAATAATAAATCCTGGAGAATCTTGAAAATTAAAGCAAATAAATGTCAATCGAAAAATGTGTGTATATAAAGTTTACATACTCTTACTCTCTTTAGAACATTACAATTGCAACTCTTCTTTGTGTTTCATCGCTTATTGTTTTAAGTTCTAAATTGACACAATCATTTAATTAAATTTAAAAAATTTAAATTTTTATTGTCGTAACCGTCTTACCCATGACCCTAGGGTATTTCACAGTACTTCACAGCAACTAATAAGATTATTTTGTCTACATAAATATTAAAATTACAAAAGTAACCCCGGTAATCTCCTTTGCTGGCATTTGAATAACTTTATCTGAATTATACCTCGACTCTGTTCTACTGAATATGTCAATTAGGAAAGTATTTTTCTTAAGCGCTAAAGATTGTGCAAAGATGAAAAATCAGCCACTTGGAAAAGTCCTTAATAAGTTACACACGGAAATGCACCTCACGCTTTTAATATCCTTATTTTTTACATAGCCAAGGATAATCGCACTTGGTAATTAAATGGCAAGGAACCAACAACAGCGCATTCAAGTCAACACAATTTTAATGAAGGAAAATACATTTAAAGTTGAAATTTTACATAAAAAGCAACATGAAACTTAAACTCTGCACAATAAATTGAAATTAAATCATAAAAAGATTCAAAGGAAATTCATTAAAGCAAAAGCAAGGCAGGTAGACAGAAGCGCAATAATTAAAGTGTTAGAGTACAGGTCAAGGATTTGCAAAGATTCAATTTAAAATTTAAAATAAAAACAAATATCTCTTGAAACATTTTACATTTTTTAAATTTAACAGCTTAAGACCTTCTTTGTAGGAAAGTAGAATACAGAATGATTATATTATACTTAATGCGTACTTTGTTTCGTAATATTATATTATTGTATATACTACTTTCCAATTTGATTGTTTACTTTTTTCTGTGAGACGGAAATTCCTTCCCATAATCCACATTGTGTGGCTACTTTACAGAACTTCGACTATACCCTCTTGCATTTTGAGAATAATCAATTTGTGCAGCTAATAATAATAACTTTACTCCACTTGATGATATACTATCTAGTGTCTGCCCACAAAGTGTCTACCCACAAGTGTCAATCTCTCTATAATACTTAACTGACATTGCCACAGGTTGCAGCACCTAGAACAACTTTCTCACATGGCTGTCAATTGAAATAAATCAAGTGCATAGGAAAAATCTATAAAAACACACACAGAAAAAAACATGTAAGAGTGCTATAGTCGTACTAAGAATCGAAGTAATATCTTCAATATTTTGGCAATAAATCGTAATTATTATTATTATTATAATTATATTATATTTATTATTAATAAATATTAACGGAGGTAAGGGGGATTGAATCAAAAATTTGAAATAAACTCGATGTGTGTATAATATACAATAGCCTAAATACAAAATTTAGTATCTCTAGCTCTTATAGGTTGGATAAAATCGGCTACTGATACTGATCAAACCTTATATGATCGGAGATGTTTCCTTATGCCTGTTACATAAATTTGCGCAGTTTTATGATTCCCTTTTACTCAAATTTAATGAGTAGTTTAAGGAGTATGGGCAGAGGGTAGAAAGCCGCACATCACTAGTTCACCACAAGAACTCTACATTTTGTTTTATCTTTAGATAGTCTTTAAAAAATTAGAATTCATCAAACGATAGCTTCTATTTCATAAATATGTACATGTGATTTTTTACTGCACTTTTACATTCTTTTCTTTCTGCTTAATCGAGTTATGGAATCAAAGAAATTTAATTACAAAAAACCCATTTTGTACTATCTTACTAGTTTCTTATATTTTGAAAATTTTAAAACTTTGTAGACATATTGGTATCTCAAACCAATTAAAAATATGTTGCTGGATTTATGAAAAGACGTCTTGAATACAAAGTATTGCTACAGAGCACCTTCAACTTTATATTTTAATAAATAAATGTAAGTTTTTAAAATTAGAGACAGAATTTATCCTTATTTTTTCACAGTGTAAAGAAAGAGAAAATGGAGCTTAAGTGCATTTCAGCGCTGCATATGTTGTCACATTATTCAATAAATTAACTGAGTTACCAGCAGCGGGGACAGAGATAAAATATAAAATATATTTACTTTGATCTTACTGTGAATCGATATGAAATAAACTTTTATAAATATACTATAACTAATTTGCTCGACTTTCATTTTAACAATAAGGGATAAAAAGAAATAAACATATAAAGATAAAAAGATATCTTGAAAAAAAATTTCTTTAAACTTTTGTTTCTATGCCAACTCATAAAGTGGTCCGATCCTCTTGTTTTGGGATATGGACTGCCTGCAACAAAAAGAAGCATCTGTACCAAATTTCCTCAAGATAGCTCAAAAACTGAGAAATAAGTTTATAGGGAAACATACAGACAGACATGGCTATATCGACTCAGCTTTGTCGTCCTGATCATTAGTATATGTATATACTTTATGGCGTCGGAGACGTCTCCTTCTATTCATTACACACGTCGCGACAAAGATAAAAAAAGAAAAGTCCAAAAATCTATTTTTAAATTTTTAATAACAATGTTGCAATAGTAATTCTTAGGAATAAGCTTATGCATTATGTGACCTAAATCAAACTTAAACTCACACTTATATAGGATTTTCACCCGCATTGTATATTTGCATGGATTGTGATGTGGGCGGGAAGGGGCATCAGCAGATGCTCACATTTCTAATTTGTCGCTCACTCTCAAAGGCTAATTAAGAATTGAGAATTGAGATTGAAAGAGCTTGAAAGGAAATGTTCGCTCAAAGTGAAGCCACTAAAATATTGCAAGGAAATTGCCCCTGAAAAGTATACTATGCAAAGTGCAGACGCTACTTACTGAATTGAGTACACAAAAGTACATATTAAGGTGTTATGCAGTGGAAAAAGTATCTTATCTTTAACTTCTAGTTTTCATACATTTAGTTTACTTTCTGTACAGTTACACGCCCATTTAAATGCTGAACAAACTTGGCCATAAAATAAACGTCAAATACATTTTTGCGTACACAAAATTGCAAAACAAACAGTTGTTAAAACCGATCCAAAGTCGTAAATTTGCGGTGTCTAAAGGTATGCGCACATACACACACACACTCACCCTTACACTAAGGACTATTAATGCTAATAGGACTTGCCCTAAGGAGAAAACTCTTTTCGACTCGCCGACTCTGTGGCGTCGTCGACGTCTTTGGTTCCAGTTCCAATCTACTTATTTGTTGTTTATTAAACAAAAACACTAAAATTATTGGCGACACGCCCACACTGAACCAAAAAAGCAACCAAACTAGCTAAAAGCAACAACAGGTGCCACAGAAACTGCCCCAGATAAAATTGCAAATGATGATAACACAATCATCAGAATGCCGATGATGAAGACTGTGAAATATCTAAGCTATTTTGCGTAGAAAAGTTTTTAAATATATATCAGACACCATATTTGACAGAATACCCTTCCTATGCCCTTCATATGATATAGGGGTCCGATTTTGATCAAACTTGGTCTGATTGCACAAATCGCAATTCTACATCGATACGCCAAGTTTGGTTTTGATATCTTGAAAACAAAAAAGTCATTCATAAAAACACTTTTCATGAAGTGAAAATGATGCCTTCGATTTTTCCTACATTGCTATATGATATAGTGCTCCGATCGACCTGATTTTAACATGCAAACAACATACAATAACAAAATGCATCTGTGCCGAGTTTCATCAAGATAACTCAAAGATAAAGCCAAAAACTTTGCATAGAAACAGACGGACAGACAGACGGACAGACAAACGGACATGGCTATATCGAACTCTGTTTTTTAGGCCTGACTAAGAATATATATACTTTGTGGGCTCGGAGACGCCTATTTCTATGCCTTAACACATTTCGAGACAAAACTATAATACCCTTTTGCAAGGGTATAAAAACCCTGAATAAAAACGAATTTCTTTGATTTCATTTTACATTTTGGACTTAAATATTCTATTTTTAATTTTTTAAACTTTGCTAGAAAAGCTGTTATTGAATTTCAAAATTCAGGATAGCTAACAATTACGAAATTAAACGACTTTCATTATCGAATTGAATTGAATTGCCGTCGATATTATCAATTAACAAAACTAATATCGTTCCTCATAAGAGTTATACAGTAAATATCTCCAAGCACACTGACCCTCAAAGATTGTGTAAAACTTTTCAACCTTTCTGACTGACTCCTTGGCGAATCATCGACAGACCAAGAGGTAGAATTATTTCGTGGGTGGTGAAGGGTTCGAGATATCTTCAAAATTTGTATTTAAAATCGTACAGATTTTAATGGAATTCAGAATGTATGTTTATTTGGTCATGGGAAAAATTTGTGTGTATGAATGAACTTGGTGCGAATCGACTCAATTTTAAAATGTATGTATGTTTGGACACGAGAAAATGTTGTATGTTTAAGGTAGTCGTATGCAAAGTAGTCGTTTAGGTTAGTTTAGTCTACAATCATAGTGACATTGCAGAAAATGATTAGTTTGTTTTTTATAGGAGCGTAGAAACTTGCGCCGTCTGTTCCTGTTACAACAAATACTCAGTTTTATGGTTCCCTTTTACTTATTATAAATGGGTATAACAATAAGAAAATAGTTTTGATTTGCTTATGAGTTCCAGAAATATTAAATATCAAATAAAATAAGAATCCAAGAAAAGTTAAATTAAGATTAAATTAAATTCAAGAAAAGCACAAATTTATAGAAATACAAATTTATAAAATAGATACATATTTCAATATCATTATAAATATTCTAACCAACTCACATATATCATTATACCACAATTTATACAAATATTATGGTACTAAACTTTAAGGGTCACATGTTTATACTAAGTGTGTGTGTAATTTTATTGCGTGGGTTGGCAACTTAATTTATGCGTATGCATCACTCGGTGTTGACAGTGGCAACACTGTAGCCAATTCTGTGGCATGAACTACCCGACGGGGAACAGCAATTGATATGGCAGTAGGGTCTGAAGTGGGACCTGAACTGGCATGGTTATGGGCTACGAAATAACGCTTCCGGTCATATCGACAGCAGCAACACAGTTAAAGTCGGAAAGAGTCATTAATGGCCAGGCTAAAACAACATAATTTAGTGCCCCGGCCTTTGGCCTAAACATAAACAATACCCACGATAGCAAAAACTACAAAGCCTCATAAAATGAATGAAGACAACGTCCAAGCGTTGAACGCTCTTTAAAAGGCAATTTAGAAATATCTGAATCGCTGGAATGAAAAGGGGAATTACGTTTTGGTAACTTTGTTGCCAAGTAAGAAGGCTATAGTCAAGTATTCCCGAATACGGGACACCCTGTACCCTTCCACAATTACTCTTATACACATACACATTAAAATCAAGCAGTGCAAATCAGAATTTGAACATCAAGCAAATCAAGTTATCTTCAATAAGTGCGGAGACAACTATATCTATAAGAATCTGCGTTTAAATCATTTCTTTTTTTAAATATATTTTTTGCTCAGTCTTAAAACCCCTTTTACCAATTTTTAATGAGCACAAGGTGTAAAAAAAACTATAGCTACCAGATTAGTTTAATAGTGTTGTAGTTAATGTTTGTTTTGAGTTATTTTTTCATCGAAATTAATTTTATTATATGCGCGGTATTTTAAATAAATTATGGTTAAGCTTCCACAAATGCGTCACGTCGCATTATTAATAATACCACAATGACTTGTAGAAATGAATGAACCATCTTATGAATGGGTAAAGAATTAATAGTCAACAAACTTCTTGAAAGAGTGCAGAAAATAAACCCAAATATGAATGAAACAACTTATGAATGGTGTAAGAATAAGAAACTAATTAGCAAAATTAGGTCGTGAAAACTATTGATTTCTTTGCATCAATATTCTCTATACTCTTGAAGTTGGTGTATTTTGGGTTCTTAAATTTCATTAGTTTTTTTTATTTTACAGTATTCATAAAAATCGATTGCATTATCAAAAGGTTCTATTAACTTTGATACAAGTATACTACCATAAAAACTATAATTGAAAAATTGTAATTTTCAACTTAATTATAATAGTTTAAGAAATATATATTTAAAATATAAAGGAACAAAAGTTTCATTGAGAAATTTAACGTTCTGATTTTAGGTACTAAAATGTTTATAAAACTAGTTTAAGAACAGCAAGCTATCAACTGATCCTGCCCCTAGTCTATTTCATTTTTCCGTTATTATGATGCCGGCCAAAGAAAAAGATCTTTCAGGCGCTGCACCAATAGCTGGTATTGGAATGGAGTTGCAATGCTAGTTTTGATAAGTATGGGTATTTCTGCTCATTTTTATCCCAATATTCCATCAAATTAAAATTTTCAGCCATTTCAACTATATTTTGAAAAAGAAAGCATATTTGCATATATCAATTGAATTTGAATCAGTTCCATCATTTCAACATACATAAATTAATACTTTAGATGTGGCAAATCATCTGTACTAAGTCTTATAAGCATTCTTTAAATATTGGGATATTTATTAATACAAAGATAGAAATTTAACACCAGAGATCTGCAGTGAATGCACTCTAAATGTATTGAAACATACACGAAATGAACGATGTTCACGTTCACAAAGACATAAATTTTACTCACACACACAAGCAATGTTCACTAAGTATTGAGTATGAGTGAAACACTCACTTTACTCACTATCACTCAACCAAATTTTAGTGAAAGGCTGACTCACTCATAATTCACCCTTAAAAATTGTGAAAGTTAAGTGAATCTTTCATTGAATGGTTGTGAACGGTTCGTTTGTCAATGGCTGTCTGTCTTTTTCGCTCTAAGACATAGGACATAGACATATATATATATATTATATATGCGTGTGAGCAATGCTCAATGAACATGTGACGATAGCAATCGCCGACCTACATATGTCTATGTGTGCATATGCGACGCATAATGTAATCAAATGTAATTTTGCCATACTTTACGTTGATTCATATTATGTTTTAATATTCTATGTACGCTTAATATAAATAAAGTCAAAAATGTATTTACTTCTTATAATATGTAAATATATGTATTTCTACAAAAAACAAATCAGAAACAACGATCTGTACTACACAACAACATTTACTAAAACAAACTGTCGTTAAGGTGCAGAATGTGCTTTTTTTTGTACAAATTTTTTTTCTTCATGAAAGTAAAGTATTTTACTTCATTGTAAGTGATTGCCTTTTTTCATGAGCTTATTTCACGTTCACGGTATATATTGTGAGTGAAGCTGCTTGATCGTTCACATTCATAGGCCACTCACTCGCGTGAACATATGCTTCAAACATAAGTGAGTGAATTCATGAGTGAACATGAATGAAAACCTATTCACTCAAATTCACTGTGTATTGTATTGTATTGTATTGCTTTTTATTGAGTATGTTCACAAGCGCGTTTTGCCCACTCAATGCAGATCTCTAGTGGGCACCAGTGATTCGAACTGAATGTTCGATTTGAACACATTAGCAACCGGAAAACTCTATGCATTGAACTGTTTGGTTCGAATCAATCAAAGTGTATACATGATATTAAATTCGAGTATAGGCTCGAGTATACTCCAAAATTTATATACCCGTTGCAGTTCTCTGATACGTATTCTATCTCAGTTAATGATGAGAATCGCCGAGGAATTCAATTATCACAAGATCACCAATAATCCTATTATTCTAATCTCTTCCATGAAATTGCGAGAATCAGGGAATATGGCGCACTTTATTATAAAGGGGTTTTTAGTCGAGCACTTCATGGTATTGTGAGAATCGTCGAAAGAGGCCACCACTGATGATTTGACAACACTAATCCCATTGATGATGCTTTTCAAATTTGCTTTTATGTGTATAAAATTGTCTATTGTTTTTATTATAATTTAAAGTACTTTTGCTTGAATTACAATACAATTATATGTAAATACTATTAAGTCTTAGCGTAATAAAATTTAAACCTGCCAAAAGAGGCAGTGGAACTCAACCCGCATAATTAATGCTGAACTGGAAGACCAAGCTTTGATAACATACGGGTAGTTTATTTTCGCAAATATTTTAAACAGTTAAGTATCTAATTTTTGATCCAAAAATGTATTTTTGTTAAACTTATAGCCATGTTATTCACTTAATCTCTTAAGTGCACGTAAACCTAAGGCTGCCAACATATACATATAGATAAGCTATTGTCCTATTGTCCTATATCTAAGAATCAAGTATTCTAAGATACTTGAATACCCTCAACTTCTTTTATTTATCATGTAGAACATCAAATAAATTTTACTGAAATATCGATAGTGCACTTTTAGTTCTTTGTTGAATGTTTGCAATTTTATTTATACATTTTACTTCTGAAATGAATTGCTGATTGTATAATATTTCAATAGTTTTCACCTATATACATTTTCTTATGTTAGATCTTACAGAAATGTGAATATTGCGAAGATAACAATATTAACAGCTAGGATCTATGACTATCAATATTAGACTGTGACTGGCTACGACAGTTAATAACTGTGACTGCTAATAACACTCGTGATTTCACTCGTGATATTCAATCACCATCGGATACTATATTTCTAGATCACACAATATTTTTCAAGCCACAGACCTAATATGTACAAATTCTTGATCAATACAACAATATACGATGTTTTGTTTGTTTTTATATAATCTTTTCGGTTAGGTTCAAAGACTTTCTGATGAAATTTGGAATAGAATTGAAATTGTGTCAAAAAGAAATATAAGCGATTGTATAAAATATATACTACATACATGTACATCATTGTTGTTAAGACTTGTTTATCTTAAAATTAATTTTTAGCTCATTTTATTTTAGTTTTTTAATTGTATAATACAATTTTTAAACATTATACTCGTATAATTACGTAAATAAATAAGGCAAACAATATTGTTGGAAAATAGTTAAAAGCAAGTCAGCAACAAGTGAAAGCGAAACAAAGTAAAGATAAGGGATAAAACGAGCCAGAGAGAAAGAGAGAGAGAGAGACAGAGGTGAGAGGGACAAGAAAAAATACTTGTTACTTGAGCAATGAACTGTAATGACCTTGATTTTGTTTATTGGTATTGTTGTTGTTGTTGTTGTTGTTGTTGTTGTTGTTGTTGTTGTTGTTGTTGTTGTTGTTGTTGTTGTTGTTGTTGTTGTTTATGTTATGTTCTCAATATTCTTCAGTTGCTGCATTTGCAACTTGTTGACTGCATTGTTATTGATTCGTGTTATTATTTTTGTTGCTGCACTTGAAACAGAAGTTGAATAAACTCTGGCCTAAACCACACCAAGAAAAATTCTTTTTTGCGACAAATTTTTCATCATTTTTTTTTTAATAATAAAATTCCATGGCTTATCAGCAGACTGTGCTGAGCTCAGAGACCACAGAGATAACATAACTGTCGATTTTCTTCTCCGCTAAATCCAAGCTACGCTCTATTCTTACAATAGTTAAGTTAAGTAAGTTTATTGAAAGTTTTATATTTTTGAAAAGGTAATAAATCGATTTTGATACATACAAACTACATACATTATCAAGCTTTATCTATGCCGAGTTTCCTTAAGATAGCTCAAAGATAAAGCCAAAACACTTTGAATATTATAATGTACCTGCTCTTTATTTATCTTATACAAAAATGTAGTTTTAATTTTGGTTAGTCCAGTCAAAAATATTTTCTGTTTATCAAAAAACAACATTAAATCGTGGCTTTATAAGCAACATTGCTGTTTTAGATTTTTCATCTCTTTTCTATACAATTTTCAAATGCATTTTTTACGCACTTACAAACATATTTTAGACTTTTCCCGAATTTTTCAGATATAATAAAAAAATACGATATAATAGGAAGCTATTGTAATACAGGTTTCTAGCTTCTACCGTTTGGCCGATCCACAAGGGAACTCTTAAAACATTTAAAAAATTGGAAAATAAACGAGAAAACAAACAGAGTTTATTAGGTACAACAACATTAAGATCAGAAAATACCAGTTACTTACACTCAAAAAAAAAAGGATCTATTTTACTAATTTTATTCAGAGGGAATAAAAGAGAAAACGAATAGAAAAATGAGAGAGAGAGAAATTAAAGTGCAATTATTCAATGATAGCAAATGTGTTCTAATGTTCATTATCTGGTTTAAGCCCAAATTCTTGTGCTTGACTGTATTTGGATGCGGATGCGGATGCTGGTCGTCAAAAAATATTAACCAAAATTAGCTGCTTGTTTGGGGCTTTGGTTTCCTCAAAACCAAAACCAACTAAAGGGACAACACAGCGAATACATAATTAAATTAGGCATCCTTGGCAGAATAACTTTTGTCAACTTGGTCAGTTGGTGTCCAGCTAGGATGCGTGAGTATTTAGCACATGTCCTTTTGTATATTTTGTGAATTTCCACATATGCGGGCATCAGGCTGAGGGGCTGAGGGGCTGAAACTTTGGCAACAATGAAATTTCAACTAAAATGCGAACAGCAACGAGTCTTGTGAGATTTTTCTATAGCGATGAAAGCGTGACACGACTACAAATTTCGAAAAATTTTCTTTTCAATAAAAAACAACTGTAAATCTTAACTTATATTATATTCAATCCTATAAAGTTCATAAAAATTTCAGATTTCTAACGTTAAATAAGAAATTTAACTTTAACACGATTTTATGTTTAATGCTCATGTTAACTAATCTGCCTGATAATTTAATTTTTTATTTTGTTTAATGTACAATTGTATACCAAATTTAACTAGAATAAATTATTACTTTTTAATCCATAGTAATATATCTTCTTGCGATATAGCCTGTAAAATTGATTTATTTTTAGGACAAGACAAATAATAATTGATTGAATAATAAAAACAATATTTATAATGGACTTGAGAAATACTTCAAATAACAATTTTAGTAAAAATTTGTTAAAATAATAATCTCTATTGTGTGCACAAGTTCAGCTCTTAACTTTATTCTTTCGTTGTTTTCTGAATCCAAGATAAGTTAAGTCATGTTTCAAACTTTTTAATTTGTGCGAGTTTATAAACAAGTTGAACAAAAAATTCACTTTTAAAAGATAAGTGAAACAGCAGCTGCTTGTTTTTTATTTGTATGCAATTATTTTTTAAACTTTAAAATAATTGTCTGCACTTAACCCTAAATTCTTCCCTTTAGTTCAGCCAGATTTGATTCATTTTATGAAATATCATATTTATGGACCACTTAAATAGCTTTTGCTGCTTGAAAGTTGCAACTACTAATATATTTAAATAAACAACGAACATTTGAAATCTATATAAAAGAGATTTTAGCCTTAGTCTAATTCTTTATTTGTACTGCCTTTATATATTTATTTATTTATTTAATTAGTGCGACTGAAAAACAGTTTTTTAATTCAACATAAATTTTCTATTGTCAGCTATGATTAATTTCTAATTTTAATTTATTTTACTACATATTTAATAATATTATAATTTCATAATTATTTTATTTTATTATTTTTATTTTAAACAATTGTAAATATTTGTTATATTTGTAAATACAAATTTGTCAACATTTTGTAGAATTATATCAATAAACAACACCAATAATAATAACAACAACAAAGCTCTTTAACTCACTTATAAAACACAAACAATCAATTAATACAGACACAAACACACATTAAATTAAACAATTAAACAACGATTTGTTTTGTTTAACCCGCGTTCAATTTTTGATCGCCTTTTTGAACTTGAGCACAGTTTAATTTCATCAACAACTTAATTGAATATGTGTATATGAAAATGTACCCATAAACTGTTATGGTATATGGTAGCAGAGGGGAGGAGATATCATCTTCATCAGCCTTCAGTATAAACTGACAAAGTGAAATAAAGTTCTTCACATACGCAAGAATTCCACAAAACTTGCACAGCACAAATGAAAATTCATGGAAAGTACTTTCACACTTTCACAAAAGATATAGCATTTCATATGGCATACATAGTGTGTAGAACTTGTATAATTGTACTTTGACTTGACTCAATATGACATATTTCTGCTTTCTAAAATGTCATCAGAAATGTCATTTTCCTTTCAATAAATTCTGCATGATTTCTGCATTTTGCAATTTGTCAATGCACGAAAGCTGCTAATTGGAATTGGAAGGTAAAACAAAATTTAAGGTAAGGAATGCGTAAAATCAATTGTTCAAAACAGTTGTAAATTGCAAAGGACTGAATAAAATAGAATAAAAGGAATAAATTTAAGTAAATGAAAAGTCTTCAAAAATGCTATTGATTAAGTTATTAAATAAATTTGTTCTAGCAGTATAATAATATACAATAAAATCTAGACTAAAATTTAACAAAGTAAATATATTGCATTTTTAAAGAATCAGATTTAATTTATTCTATCAGAAAACAAAACAAATGTAAAATAAGTTAAATTTCAAATTAAGTAAGTATTTACTAATTGGTTTGGTTTTGAAATTTTTAAATAAAAACCCTGAGCAACTGTTATAGTAGAAAAAACAAACCTTATTCCAACCAACAGAAAAAATTTTCCAATATTTTTCTCCTGTTCGTTTTTTGTTAAAAAAAAAAACAAATTTACTTGGACCATTTATATTTTTTTTACATTTTAACCAATTTTATTTTAATATTCAATCGAAGCTCTTGAATAGTTAGAAATGTTAATTTGAATTAATACAAATATATGGATTTAAAAAAAAAAATTATATTTTTGCTTTTCTTGGAATTTTAGAATCAGGCAGCAGAACTTACAGTAAAAACGAAATGAAATGCCGTGCAAAACCACATGACAAATACTTCTATCATCAATTATCCACATGCCGCAATTTAAATTGAAATTTCATGACTTTGGTCACTTATTATGCAACATTACAAGACCAATAGCAAAAGCTATTTAATCCACAAAATTAGAGTAAATTCCAAAATGCAGAGGGATTTATATCACCCACAACTGCACGTTTAACCATAGAATTTGGTGTCGATTACGGCCATTATCACAAAATACATATTATATACATACAATATTAATATAATACGTTTTGCAGGGAATTAAAAGGATAGTTTTCAGGATGTGAGGGGTATGAAACGGTTTTTAGCAATGGATTAATTCAGCTGATGGTATTCGGTGGTACAAAGAAGCCGCCATGATAACGAACAAAATTCTGTACTCTAATTTAATTATAAAGGATTAAAACGATGCACATTTCATCAAAAAAAAAAACTACATATTGTGTTACATTTTTACGTTAGAACTAAAGTAGTAAAGCAACTGAATTTATTTAAAACGAAACATTAAATTACCAACATTAAAGGATAACTTCAATTTGCATAGAATTCAAATTACCATTGCTATCAGAAGTATCAAGATAATGTCCATCAAATAAATTATAAACGAATTTCAATTTGTGGTTATTGGGGAGATGGCATTGATTAAAAAGTGAGAGTTCGCGATTATGGATTATTTCAAACTTCTGTAAAATCAAAAATATTTTCCAAAGATTTGCAAAATCAACCGACTCTAAAATACCTTGAGATTTCCATGAAATGATGTTCCAATCTACAAAAAATGTTTTTAGTTTTTAAAAGAGTGATTATAATAATGTTCAACTGGAATACAATATGCAAACAATTTTTAAAAATGCTTGTATACCGAACTTAACTGAAAGTAAATTCATATGTGAATCGCTCGCTAATCCCAAAAATAAAAATTCAAAAAAAATTTTGATGAGACCGTCTTATAACTTCTAACACAATATAATAATATTAAAATTGTTTACGGTTGATGCTAAAAACCTTCCTATTATATCGTAGACTCCATAAAAAACTTTTTCAAAAATATGTCCTTAAGTAAAAATGCATTTAAAAATTGTATAAAAGTCTCTGTACGGGAGAGTACAGGAAAAAATGAGAAATTTCTCTCTTATTTTAAGTTTATTTTAAGTTTGTATTTAAGGTACGATTCCATTGAAATTCAGAATGTATGTTTATTTGTTCATCAGGAAAGTTTTTGTGTTAGAATTGACCCGGCGGTTGGTATTGGTATTTCCAAAATTCTTATTTATCGTGCGATTTGACTCTAATTCAAAATGTATGTATTTTTGCATATTAGAAAATTTTGTATGTATGTTTGAAGAATATGATTAGTTTGTTTAGATGGGGTAAAGCAACGCAATCTAAGAAAGTTTATAATAGGTAAGTAGTAGTACTAGTAGTAGTAGTAGTATTAAACAATTGCTTTTGAGACAAAACAAAAAAGTTAGCTAGACAAATCTTTAACTTTTAATTTTCAGCATCACAAATTTCTCTTTCGATTGAAGATTCATATGACACATGTGCCTCAAGTCAAGTGCAAATCCAGTCAAACAAAATTTCGAAATGCAAGTTCTATGAGTTTCCAATCTTTGAATTTCACATCTACTTTCAGCTTGGGGCGATAAACAACTAATGACATTGAAAGCTCTACTCATGATGGCTTTAAGCCAAGTCATTTGTCTGCCATGTTTTATCTATGCTATGACCAAGAACTTAAAGTGTGAAATTATTTATTTATCCAATTTTGTTACACATCCTCCACAACGTCCAAGTACAAGTCAAGAAATTTGTGTAAAAAATATACAACAACATTTTTAATAAGCAAATAAATATGTACGACCCATAAGTCATCGTTTAATTTATTAAAAGTCCACAGTTCGATGTTAACTGTTTGTGCAAATAAAAAATCAAAATAAATAAATAATACAAATAGGAATGCTACTCTCATATACATTCGCGTTCAAATCAAGCAGTGTAAATCAGAATTTCAACATCTTGCATCGAAATTTGAAAATTTAAAGTTGCTTTTATCTGTGTATACAGGTAAACAGGAACTTTCATACCAAATTTTGTATCTCTACCTCCTATCTCTGTCTTTAGCCTCTGAGATGTCTGTGTTCATACAGACAAACAGATGGACAAACAGTCAGACTGATAGACAGATATACAGATATACAGATATACAGACGGAGGGCTGGATCAACTCGGTCGTTGATGCTGATCAAGAATACATATACTTCATATGTTTAGAGATGCCGCCTTCTTTCCTTCAATTGAATTTTTATATTATTGATTATTAGTTTACACTAGTTTACAAATTTTATTTTAATCGAGGGAGCTGGGAGCAAACCATTGTTTTAAAGAATGGTTTTCGAGAAACCGCAAATAGTTAGTTTTTTCGCAGTATTTCGACTATGTTCATATGGCTGAAAAGGTGATGAACAAGGTGAATTTTATCTTGGCTGTTTTTGCTAATTACTGAATAACTACCACATTTACTGACCGATTTGAACAAATTTATACTTAAAACATTTGTAAAATAATTATCTTACATAAAAAATCTTAAGAAGTATTTAAACGAATTTTTTAAATTTTTGAAAGAGAAAATAAAATTTAGCAATTTTTAAAAAAGTTCATATTCCATCCGCATAAACGGAAAGAGTATACAATTATCTATGGGACTGTTTAACATTTTTCAATATCAAATAAGATCTAATGTAGATATGACAAATTCGTCGAAATACTGGCAAAAAAAAACTAGCTATTTGCGATTTTCTCGAAAACCATTTTTTGAAAAAAAAAAATGGTTTGCATTTTTGAAATCAGCGCTCGAAAATACATCAAGAGTAGTCTATAAGAGCCCAGCTCATTTTTTGCTGTAATCTAGTGTTATTATTCTTATTAATATACTTAAAAGTCTGAAAAACGAATAAAGTAAACAATTGAGCCTTGTAAATTTATACAGTGTTACTAAAATATCTTTAAATTTTTTCGCGCTAAATTTTTTATACAAATTATACTGTGTGTCCAAGGGAAAAAGAGTATGTTAAAATTGAGGCAAGTAGGAGCCAACTGCAATGTATTTTATTCGATAACAAATAAATCGAATTTCACTAGCAAAAACTTTTAAAGCTTCACAATTAAAAAAATACACAAAAGTGATAATTATACATAAAAAATATTATTATTAAAATTTAAATTGTCATCGAGTTTGATTTTTTTTTGGCTCTTCATAGCTTGAATTTATTTGTTATGAACTATTTCACATTTTATACCCTTCCAAAAGGGTATTATAATTTTGTCTCGAAATGTATATACATATATATATATATATATATATATATATATATATATTTACATTGTAAATCCAGCATTGTTATAAAACATGACTTTTTTTATAACTATCATTTAGTTTAAAGTTTATAATTTAACTATAGGCGTGAAATTTGTTATATGCCGAAAAGTTGACATTTTGCGAAAATTATTTTATTTTTATGAATAATTCTAAGAGTTAGGAACTCAATGAAAATCGCTCAACAGCAAAAAAAAAACTTAATCATCAATTTAATCCTTTGGGTTTATTTTTATATAAGAAATAAAACTTATCTTTATATCAAGAGTATTTGCAGAAATGTAAATATAAAAATAAACTAAAAAAAAAAAATCTACAAAAACGCATTCAAATTAAATATATTCTTTTAATAAATCTCTAAACTATGGTATCCTTGCATTTTTAGATTTTTTTTTTTAAGTTGCTTGAAAATTTAAAAGGATCCTTCCTACTTAGCCGAAACAATTGCCATGTGTAATTTTGATTTTGGGTACTTTTCTCAAATTTTTTAGCCATTTTAAAAAGATATTGACAATAGATATATTTATATTTATAATATATTTATTTCTAAGATTAAACTAGCCAACTGCGTTAGTGCTATTCTTGTTGCCGACACTGTATATTTAAATAACTTAAATATTAGTTTAGATAAACGCATCTAATTTTAATGCTAAAAATGACCTTGTCAAAATACTTCTGCCCCATATAAAATTAACTTATTTTTATATTATTTAATAAAAAATCGTAAAAAAATATTAATAATGATTAAAATCGCTTTAGATAAAGAACACCATTCTCCACTATAACGAGTTTTTTCATATTTTTTTATTGACTAGGAACGGAGATATCATCATGGTATAACAACCCATTTCTTGATCTTTAATATGAAAATTTCTATTTATATAAAACGGCTTAAAATTCACACAACATAGCTGAGATATAAGACGGGATTTCTTTTTATATTACCAATGGAAGGGGTTAAAATGGGGGGGTCAAAGTTCAAAATTGCTTAGTATGAAAACTTTGTTTTTTGAGCTATCGAAACTAACAGATTATGTATTCCCTACTCATCGATATATTATGCGAATAATGACTTTATCATATAGCTGCCATAGGAACAATGAGATGCAAATTAAAAATTTTATATGAAGAGCTTTGTGGTTTTTTGAGCTATCTCAACCAAATTCACAGATTGTGTATTTCTTACTCATCGTTACATTCTGAGAAAACTTGGTCAAGATTGAATGACTATATCATATATCTGCCATAGGAACAATCAGATGCAAATTAACGTTTAATATATTTAATTTTGTTTTTTTCTAAGCTATCTCAACCGTTTCACAGTTTTATCTCGAAAAATCTGACAATTTCCCGCCAAATCGGAAAATTTCCAGACAAATCTGATATTTTTTTCCCTAAAGTCAAAAGTCTAATTGTATCAAAACCTTTAGAACGGCGAGCAGCGAAAATGTACAAGCCGCCTAGCAATAATATTAATATTATTATATTATTCTACATTGCATTAAATTTAAGATTTGATTTAGATCAACTTGATGTAGATCAATTGCATTTTGGGAACCAATTCGTATTTATTAATGCATTACACTGTCGGTGATAATTTAAATAACAAGTGAATAACAAATTAAAAGAGAGAGTGATATTGGAGCAACTTACAGTTTAAACACAAAAAAGTTCAAATTAAAAAAATAAAAATAAAAGAATTAGATTTTAAAAAATAAGTTAAAAATAAAAAACTAATAATTAACAAATATAGTAAAATTAAAATAAACATTGTATTTAATCATAACATTATTAATAATATATATTAATTATGATTAACAACAAATATCATTATTAATATTTATTATTTATGTTATGTTTAGATTAAAATAAGTATTATGTCTTGTGATAACTAGTATCCCAATAATTATAAAATTTATTTGTTGTACTAGAATAAGAACGCATTAAATAAATAAAACAATAAAATCATAGTTACTATGATTTCTAATCAGCTAAATCTAATCATAATATATATTAATTGCATTTTGAGAGACGATTTATCCTATATCATGAATTTCTTTTTTTTTTGGTTTTTGCAGTATTTTACTGATATTGCAATACTTTATATGCTGGCATAGAATATTTCAAATACACAAAATACACAAACATGGCAACAAATTGAATTAGCAGAGTGCTAAATGATCACACGGTCTCTCTAACAATAATGTAGAAAAAAAAACACAACAAAAAAAGTTTTGGTTAGCGAAAACTTTGGGGGCGAAAAAAATAAAAAGATACACCCCAAGTATATATTGTTTACTGAGAGAACAGATACAGATATATGTAGATACTGAGATACAGATAGAGATAGAGAGATAGATAGAGATATAAACGTAGATATAGATATATAAAGGAAAAAGGTTGGGCGCGAAGTTCCAGAGACACACGAATAGACAGACCGACAGACCGACAGACCGACAGACCGACATACAGATACAAACACACATATGGAACCACTCAGGGGCGGCCAAATCTATTTTTAGCCCATTAGATGATAAGATTGTCGAGCCGAACGCGCAGAACTTTGCGGTTTCGGCGTAAGCAAAAAAAAAATTAAATAAAAACAAACATTCAAAATGTATATGTATATACTATATATGTAAATATACCTATATATATATTTATTTAATTTTATGTATATGCACGAGCCACAAAACAAGTTTATTTAAGCAATATATAGAGTTTAACACCCAGCAAAAAAAAAAATAAAATTCACAAAAAACTGTTTCAAAATCACATCAATTTGTATCTTCTTTTTTTTTTTGTATTATTGACTAAAACGCGTTTTTGATTTACAGCTCGGTGCACAAAGTTGTCAACTTGTTATTGCCAGTTGGCGCTGGTTTTTCATTTATAAATATAACTTTAATTATATATATATTAAATGTAGAGCTACTATTTTCGGGCAAAAGCTTTAATTAAAGGCTATATGTATTTTATTTATATAAACAAAGAATTAAATTGAAATTAATTAAAACACAACCAAAAGCAGGAATATTTACAAATCTGGCAAATAATATTTTGACATGGTAATGAGAAATATTTTAACATTATGTATTTTCAAACGAAACATATTTACTTTTATATATGTATTTATAAATAAATAGTATAAATCAGACCTAAGTAAGACACGCTTATCCAACTCGTCTCCTGACCTAGAAAGTTGGAACATTTGGTAACGCTATAACAGTTTCTTAATTTCTAACAGTCTATTGCTGCAAAATGATTCCAGATGGTATTTATTTAAAACCAAGACACAATATTACAATAAAGTTTCTATTAATGATTTCTTTAATTAGTGTTTTTGTAAACTTCTGCGGAACATACCAAATGAATTGATAAATTTAGTTGAGAATTCTTGAAAAACCAGCAAAGTATTTATTACATCAATTAGATTTTATGCCCATAATTCCATATTTCATAGCGATCAAAATTAAAAAAAAAAAAAGATAGATCGAGAACATAATATTACTTTTCTTTTTCTATATTATCTTATTAAAAAAATATCATATGTAATATATTATAAAATAATGAATATTTATTATACAATATTTATATATATTTTTTAATATTTATTATACAAAACTGTTTAAGTACCAAAAAAAGTTGATTGTTTACCTTTGTCTTTGAGCTAACTTGATGATATTTTAATTAAAACCGGAAACTATATCTTATAACTATCGGTCCTATAACCTTTAACTATATAATCGATAGGAAAGTGTTTGTACAAAAAAAAGGATATCTCCACCAAAATTTCAATTCAAAGTTTGAATATCCCATAAATAATCTAATAAGATCTGATAAAATTGCTCGACTCTATCATATAGCTACCATACGAACTATTAGTCGAATATTTAGAAAATAGCCGTTTATTTCTAGTTGGTATTGTTTTGGCCGTTCGATTGATTTGAAACAAACATTTTGTTAAGATTTGTAAAAAAAAATCATCATTCATTGTAAGAACTGTCTCATCCATTAACCTAGTAGGTTTATGCATTATAACGGGCGAACTTTTCTAGACATCCATTTATCCATCACTTTGTTAAAACGAAACCGATATTCATGAAAAGTATCTTATTGAATTCGATTTAGCATCTACATTTAGTTGACATAAACACTTTATTAAATCTTAAATCATGTAATTAAAAAGGAAGGATCTGTCCAGAAAAAGGCTGAGTTTGCAGCACTGCATAGAATCATATGAAAAACAGATAGATCAACTCAGACCATTGATGCTGATAAGATAAAATGAGCACAGAGATATATCCCTAACTTTTACTATATTATTTCCTTTATTCATTCATATAAATTGTCAATATGAGTATAATAAAAGAGTTTCTTTTTTTTTTAATTTTTTAATTTTATTATTTCTTCATTTAGTTTGGGGTTTGATGTTCTTAGTTTGTACTTCACCAAATTTATTATTATACAATAGGTCTTAAATACTGTTATTTTTCGTTGCCATGAAACATAAAAAAACACCTGTTCAACTTTAGTTTTTCGGTTTTTTTGATATAACAATCTCTGACGTAAATAATGTTCAGCTGATTGGATATAGACACATTTATTACCTAATATTTGTAAGCAAACATGACGCTTAACAAATAAAGGCAGATTGCTATCATTTGTCGCAAAATTCGATTCCAAAATTTATAAAAATTTAAAAATTAATTCCACATCAGCAGATTTTCGAGCACAATTTACATTACATTACATAAACAAATTTTCTAAAATTGCACAAAAATTTAATATTGTGAAAATTAAATACAACACGGACCAAACATCTCGGAAGTGGAGCTGCAATTAGAGGAAATCTACCCACAACATAAAAGCACTATCAAAGTTCCTTGAAATAAATCCATCTTCTAACCAGGCTGCTCCCTTGATTCGTCGTCTTAGGCATGGGATACTCAACTTGTTGTGGTTATAATTCTGGGAAACTTTAATTTAAGTTTAATTTTAAATCAAATACTTCAGGTATTTGACTACTTACAAGTACATTAAGTAAGATGGCAAATAACTTTTAAAACTTAGATTCAAAATTGGATTTTGTTGTTATACATTTAAAGATGTCTTGATAACAAGTTTCTGCAGGTGATTTTTAAGGTACATAATATGAACTGAATTTTTATTTAAATATAGTATTTGACATTAATCAAAATTATGCAAAATACATTCCTTGATTTATTTTATTTATTTTTTTTGATATATAAGATTTATGAGAATTAAACTAATTTCAGTTGCAAGAGGTTTGTGGTAGTCTTTTGATTATTAAAAGGGGTGAAAAATTATAGTTTATTGATATTGTGTGTTTTCAATTAATCAAGATTATTTATATGATGTCAAAATCTGTTTAAAGTTTTCAGTGTTTAACCATTTATTTATATTTGCAAAAAATTTAACTTTGAATTGAAAGCAAGCCATAAAGTAATATTTTTTTTAAAGATACGGTTACTGTAATATTCTAATCAGAATTAGTATTTAAACTATCGGTTATCGATATTCGAATATTTTATTTTTTAAACACAAAATTTGTATAGTGTTTTGTATCGAATACAGTAGCTTACAGCAAAAAAGGAGCGGGACTCTCATATGCTTTTTTTTATGTATTTTGGGGCACTAATTTCAAAAATGTGATATTGATAGTTTCGAGGATAATTTTTAAAGGATTCTTAGTATTTTTCCGTTTAATTTTTAGCAAATGATTACTTAGTTACAAGTTTTAAATAAAAAAATATATAAAATATAAGCAAAGGCAAGAGAATTTATAAGTAGAAACAAAGGCGTATGGGTTACTCACATTATTGGATGGCCTTGTGCGTTTGCTTGGCACGATCTCAGAATTTTTGCGCTCTCTTTCTCTCTCCCTCTCTTCTCTTAGAGCATTGCGACGCCTCCCACGTTGCTGTTTTTTTTCTGTTGTTTTACAGTTAGATAAGTTTTCTGTTAGTGTTTTTGTATTTGTTTTTCTTAATGTGATTTACATTCGTATTTTGCGCACTGTGCATTTGTTGTACATTCTACTAATTGCTTTGCATTTTCATTGTTTAACACTTGTTCACTTTTATTGCGGCTTTTGTTATTATCGCGCCGCATTTGTTGTTGTTGTTGTTGTTGTTGTTGTTGTTGTTGTTGTTGTTGTTGTTGTTGGTATTATTGTTGTCGTATATATTCGATTGGAATTTTTTTATTTATATTTTTTGTTGCTTTGAATGAAAAATATTATTGTAAATTTTAATGTTGTATTTTGTTTAAAGCACACCCACAGCGTTACACACATACCCAAAGAAGAGTAGACAGAAGGAAACTACGCTAATAATGCATTAAGCGGTAAATTGCAACGAAGGATGCAAGTGGATAATAGAAACAGCGAGGGAGAGAGAGAGAGAGAGAGAGAGTTACTCTCTTGAAAAGAATATTAAGAGTATCAAAAAGATGCCAAATTTGAAAATATGTTCACATTTATACTATTATCGGTTAAGCATAATATATATTGGAATATAGGGTATATATATAGTAATGCAAATACAAATTTTATTAGATAACTGTTTGAAAGTATGTAAGTGCATTTTTCTTTTTAAGTAATTATGGTTTTTGTATGTACATATCTACTTGTTATCCCATTTTGTTAAACTAATTGCTTATTAAATATTTTGTTTGATAAATAAATTTGTAAAATAAATATATTACAAAAATCAAAAGTAAGAGTAGAAATTTTTATATTTATTCTATTTTAATTTTAATAATTAGTATTTCATAGTTAGAAAAATGAATTCCATTCTAAAGATAAATTGCCAAAAAAAAAGAAGAAGAATATACAATCTAGCAGCCCCCGTAAGATATTTCCCTTTGGGGAACTTGACGAGTGTGCAGTACAATATGTACATATGTCATTTATTATTATAAATACGCTGTACATATGTAAGTAATATATGAGAACATTTTTTATTTTTGCCTGGCGATTGCAATAACTTTTTTATAGCCCAGATAAAGATGCGCGGTGGTTTGGTTTCATTCGGATTCGCTTATCAAAAAAATTCTGTTATCTTTGCAATTTTTGTCCCGAGGATTTCTTCTCTCGCTTCATTTAACGGCTCCACGTTATGCATTTAAGTATTTTTCCCCAAACGTTTTCCGAATGCTTTGTGATCACCACATACAACATGAAAAGATCGCAATGAGAGAAGGAGAGAGAAAAAATAAAAAGTGTGTCTATGTGCGGATAGTAAGAAAAATAAACTGAATAATAATTTTCACAATTTTTTGTAGACTTGCAAATATTCTTGTTAACACATTTTTTTTTTGTTTGCTTTTTTTATAATATTCATTAAAGATATTTCACACATCAATATACACACAAACGCGCAAGCGTACATGAGCCGCTGAATATTTGAAAACTGTTGCATAAATATTTTAAAATGTGTCTACTTTGTTATTACCGTCGTTCCAGAAACAAGAAACACACCGAACTATGGCGCACTCTTTGCACCAATACAATCAACAACAAAAAAATATTATAAACATACGTACATGCGTACATATGCATATGTGCGTATGTATTTCGGTTGTGTATGTATGCGTGCACGTGGACTGCAATCCGTGAAGACAAACTTGAAACGCAGGCGAATAGAATAATACTGAAAAGCGTGGAGCATAACGAACGATGAGTTGGCCCCAAACTCTCGCTCTTTATCGCTCTCACACTGAACGGGAGAATGAGCGCGCAATCACAGACAGGCAGGCAGATCAAGCAAAGTTGTTGTTATTGTGTGTGTGAGCAACTTTTTTCCCTGCTGCTCTCTGACACAACAAAAGATACGTATGTATTATATGCAAACATACACATATACAGACAACAGGCATCTGCAGCAAAATTCTATTTTTAAACTTAAATTAATATTGTTCTTTATTTTATCAGCGGCCGCGCGAAAATAAAGCGCTGACGGCGGCTGCTGCGACAGCCTCTCTCTATCTTTCTCTTTCTAATTTACAAATGAATGTGTGTGTGTGCGCATACATGTATGCATGTATGTGTGTGGGTGTGCATCAGAAAAACCAGAAAACAAATAAATAGTACTACGAAACTAGACGCGCTTTTGTTGTTGTGGCTTAGCTAACGCTAATCAGCGAAGTCAACGACAACGCGTGAGATATCAGTGCCCACTAAACGAGTGTATATATATATGTGTGCGTGCGTTGTATGTGCTTTTGAGCGAAACAAGCAAAAAGCGAAGCTCAAATGCTCGCTCTGCTCTTTGGTTGAATTGTTGTTGTGTTGTTTCTTTGGATGTCGTCTGCGCTGCTATCAACGCTTGATAAGAAATGCGTTAATCTTTATTATGCGCGACGAAAGCAGCGCAGTTAAGCTGCATACATTTGTACATATGTATGTAAGTATGTTCATTTGAATGTGCGTATATATTAATGTCTGCGTACACATACATATGTATAATGTTTTTCATTTGTTGACATTTCCGCTAAGAATTTGCAATAGGTGACAAAATCAAAAGCAAATGTGATTTATGCGCATAAAACAAAACATAAACAACAATAGCAGCAAGAAGAAGCAATTAAAGCAGCAACAGCAACTTGTTGATGATTCAACAGAAAGGCGGCCCATAGCAAAACTATAGAAATAAAACTGCAGCGACAACAAAAATTTCTGGGCAGAGGACGGCTCAGCTGTTTTGTCGCTTCTCCACAGCAAATTCAATACAAGAAACAACAAAATGCCGCAAGAATTACTCACACAGAGATCAGGCAAGAAAAAGAGAGAGCAGCAAATACGCTCCTGCTAGTGAGAGTGATCTGTTACTTTATCAGTGACGGGCGGCTATTTTTAGACAAGCACAAGCCCAAAAAGCAGCAAAGCACCCAAAATACAATAGACAATATTAAATGTGCCAAAATATATAGTAAAGTTTGGCTTTGCCTTTGTCAAACAATTTAATTTACTTAAAAGATTGCAGCCAAGAAATGCAGCTGTTTGAAGTATGGCAACACTGGCAGAGACCAACAGAGGAAGAGAGAGCGAGAGAGATGCACAACTGTTGTTGTTGTTATTCTGAATGAATCGCAGGTTGCACGTTTGTATATATGTTTGCATATGCGTGAGAGTATGGAAGTGATAATGCACATACAATGCAACTGGCAGCGTCAACGAGATAAAACTAAGCTAAGCACTGGAGCGCAGATACTACAATAACAATGAGCAACACAAATCATTTAGTTATCAAAAAAAATTATGGCAATGACAGAATGCAAAATGCGCTTGAATTTGTACAAAAACTACATATGCAAAGATAGAGAGTGACAAACGAAAATTTTTTGTATAGTTTTTATTACTATGTTATTTTTTAGAAGCGATCACACACCAACACAAACTAGTAAATTTATCTTGTCTGGACGTCTTATTCACATATGAATTACATTTAGCTAAAATCAAATATAAGCTGGTCGCAGCTTCCACAGGAATTTCAAAGCATGATCTCTAATATTTTTGTTATATTTTAATAGTTGCATATTTTTAAATGTAGCACTTCTTGAAATAAAATCAAAACAATAAAACTCAGCGCGCACACAAGTCACGCGACGACGACAGAAGGAAGCAAACTGGCAGTTACATTTTTTGCACCGCAAAAAAAAACATTAGCACCACTATCGACTCCGCGCCATATATCGATTACAGTTTCGATTGTTTGCGCCCAAACTGAATAAAGTATGGCAGCATACGACAAATATAAAAATATACTGCATTAAAATATTACGAAAAATTTAAATTGTTTATTTGTTTTAACTTTTAACAATGAATCAAAATTCTGATGCTTATGAACATCTTTGTCAACAAACGAATTCGAAATTTCTTCATTCTATAGGTTAATTTTTTTCATATAAAGACAATCAATCAATGCACCATCTATGGACTTCAATTGAAATTTATTGCGGCAATTTAAAACATTATGTTAAATGTTAAATTAATGTTAATTAATTAGTGGTTTGTGACTTTGCTAACGGTGAATTGTTGCTGATTTTGTTGATGTGCTGAATGCCAATAAATATCGTAGCGATAAGCCGATGTTACAATATCAATTTAGAATTAATATACAAATTATAAATTATTTTGCGTCGTTTCAATTTGCAGTAAAGTTCATGAGTTTCTCATTTGTCGTAATTAAGTTGTTTGTTGTTTAATTGAATTAAAATAGAAATGCGTTTTCTCTCAAAATAAGTAATAGAGTTGATTAGTGAGTTGATTTTCTTATATTTTTAGCAAAGCAAAATAATTATATATTAATACGACTATATTTTTACTTATGTTTATGCTTTATTAAAGCCTTAATACACAAATTTTTTGAGCATTTATACATTTATAATTCACGTATTAACAAATTTTGTGCGCCTATTTGTCACATTAAGATATTATTAATGCCTGTTAGCATAGGCCGCTCCTTGGGACCTTGTATAAATTTACTCCACACCTGTAGAAATTCACTTCGTCCGCGTGAGCTCGTTGGGCGCATTATCCCAATATTTATGTGCTGATCCGATAAGTGCAAGTTTCCACTGATATTTAAATGAAAATGGCTGTGTTTAATGTACACATTTTGTGTTACTGAAATTGAAGACCGTTGATCAAGACTCTGTGCCACCGAAAGTCCACTAGATTTCAAACAATCAGACTGCTTCCACATTATCACACCAGCGTGATCATCGTCCTGGAAACTTTCGGTTGATGAATGTGAGGTGCTGAAACTACAGTTATATGAATTGCAGCATGAATCCATGCCATTGACAGCCCGCAGTTCCTGAAGCAATTCCAGACAGCGTGACTGCAAATCATTTAACCGCTCTTTCAGCTCGATGTTTTCCTGGGTACATTGAGGCAGCAACTCAGGTGACTTTTCTTTCGCCTGCGTCTTCACAATCTTGTTGCTTTCTTGGGTTAGAAAGGGAAGTGAATTTTCAGTTGTAAAACTTTCAACATTGTTCACTAGATAGATTCTAGTTTGCAGCTCCAACCACTGCAACAGCTTGGATAGCGCAACGGTGGTGACTAGGACGATTCCATAGCTTATGAGCATTTCATATCCACGATTAGTTAAATTTGGCTGTGTATATGGACAATACAGCGGCACATTTCCGAAATTGGGACGCTCTGAAATGAAGTATAATTTAGTATCCATTTAAGATCTTCTTTTTAAATTACCTGTATAGAGTTCTACGTTGTAATCGTTTATTTGATTCGGCTTTATGCTATGCAAATAGCATAACACAGACCAGGATACAAACGCCAAAGCACACAAAAACGAAAAACTTATGTTTTGAAACATATTTTCCCTTAAAATTTTTAACTGTATGTATGTATGAGCGTTTTAAAATATTTAATTCAAGAGAAGGAAATTTTTAGCCAAAATAAATGACAATCAAGTAAAAGGTAGTTTAGTTTATTATATTTAGTACTTAAATTGTTTGTTACAGATAAGTAAATAAGTGGGTTTGCACTTGTTAACTTAAATAAATAATTTTTCGAGTTTACAAATAGTTTTATAAGACAACAAAAACAATTAAACTAATTAAATAAATTTTACGACACAAATTTTACTTTTGTAGATTTGATAGTTATGCGGCATAAATAAACGATAACATTATCGATATATCGATTAGTACTCTTGTCGGCGCATATTGTGAATGTCGCTGCAGAAACGTGCTGAAGGTTCTTTTTATTTTTTATAAACACTTTAAAATGGAGTTAATGGTAACTTGGCGCAACTTTATTGTATTTAAACACAAACTTAATACAAAACAATTCATACACAGCAAGGTGCATCTTTGCTCTCAAGACCGGCGGATGAGTTCGGCAATGATTCTCTGGTAGAGGAAATGTGGGCGGCCAAGGCACTGGAACATGCTGAGGTGCATTTTAATGTAAGTATAAAATTAACGTATACTCTGCAAATAAATAATATTAATTAACATATTCAAACTACCTTTTTACATAGCTACTAACCAGCGTACCACCCTCGGAGCTACGTTTAACGCCCTACGATGATCAAATCTACGCCACCTTTCGTCAAGACTTTCCCGATCTTCAGGTGGCTCGACTCTCAGATGATATACTCAAATCGGCGACAGAGAAATTGAAGTGGCGCCTTTTTGCCGAGAAGTTCAACAAAATGGATGACTATTCATATGGTACTTTAATGCGCTCCGATGCCAGCAAGGAATTCTCACCGGACAACTCAATATTTGTATTTCGCGTTCAATTTCTGGCAATAGAAATAGCGCGTAATCGTGAAGGCTTTAACGATGAGGTGCACAACAGGCATAAACCAGCCAAAAAGTCACAGATCAATTCAAAGGAGGATCAATAATGCAGCTGCATTTCAAAATTGTGTCAGTAGTTTTTAGTATTTAGTTAATAAAGCGAATGAATGAAAATATTTATGTCGCAGTCTTATGTTTATAATTAAAATTTAAAAGTTAGTCAGTTAAAATGCATAACTCGATATATATAAAACTGTTCAACTTGACTGATTGGCGATTCACGAGCAGTAGAAACGGTAAAAGCTAGAAATCTGAAATTTGTGGCAATAGCTTTCTATTATATCGTAGGTTGGCACTATGGAAAAATTTTATTAAAAATATTTCGGGAAGTGGGTGGAAAGTGCTTTTTAAAATTAAATGAAAATCTCAACTGGAGCATATACAATTGAAGAAAGTTTGTGAGATATAAAGATGTTATGTAAGAAGAAAATGAGGAAATTTAATGGTAGTTAGAGAGAAATCACTGACCCAGTTGAGGAGGTACAGTAGCCTGTCCGACTAACTAAGCCTTTAAACACAGCTAATTGTGGGCAAGGATTTCTTGTAAGATGTAGGGAAAGATGGGATTTTAAGCAGGGAAGAGAGAGTTAGGTCGTGATTACGTTATAAAATGAATTATAACACTAGTTTACAAATTATTTTTTGATCGAGGGAGCTGGGCTCTCATATACTTTTTTTGATGTATTTTTGGTCGCTGATTTCAAAAATGCAAACCATTTATTTTTTCAAAGAATGGTTTTCGAGAAAACCGCGAATAGCTAGTTTTTTGGCAGTCTTTCGACTTATTTGTTCATATCTACATGAGATCTTATTTGATCTTAAATAATGTTACACAATTCAATAGATAATTGTATCCTCTTTCTAGCGGTATGCCGTTTATGCGAATCGAATAAGAAACAAAGCCATTATAAACCCTTGATGTTGAAAAATGTGAACTTTTTTTGCTCTTTTGAAAAATTGCTGAATTTCAATTGGTCTTTTAAAAATTTAAAAAATTCGTTTAAATACTTTTTAAGATTTATTATGTTAGATAATTCTTTTACGAATATTTTAAGTATACATTTGTCCAAATCGGTCAGTAAATGTGATAGTTATTCAGCAATTAGTAAAAACACCCAATAAAAAATTTACCCTGTTCATCACTTTTCTAGTCAAATGTATACTTAAAATATTCGTAAAAGAATTATCTAACATAATAAATCTTAAAAAGTATTTAAACGAATTTTTTAAATTTTTAAAAGACCAATTGAAATTCAGCAATTTTTCAAAAATGCAAAAAAAGTTCACATTTTTCAACTTCGAGGGTTTATAATGGCTTTGGTTTATAATGGATACAATTATCTATTGAATTGTGTAACATTATTTAAGATCAAATAAGATCTCATGTAGATATGAACAAATAAGTCGAAAGACTGCCAAAAAACTAGCTATTCGCGGTTTTCTCGAAAACCATTCTTTGAAAAAATAAATGGTTTGCATTTTTGAAATCAGCGACCAAAAATACATCAAAAAAAGTATATGAGAGCCCAGCTCCTTTTTTGCTGTAAACTAGTGTAATTTACATATAACGCGAAAAAAAAACTGTTCAAAGCGAAAATAACCCATGCCAACAGACTTTAAGATTCATATAAGAACTCATCAAATAGTTCCAACTGGCAGCAATAAATGTAAACACTCGGAAACCTGTCCAATTGAGATTATTATAAAAGTGATATGATTTTCTGAGTTCGAAAGTATTTAATATTAGATTGACGTCAATAAATGAAATCTACAAAATTGTCAAAACAAATTCTTTCTTCTTTAAAAGTTGAATATCTTGCTGTAGAACAAAAATAAAACAAAAAACAATACAAACAGTAAGAGCTTTTGCTTGGGTAGAAATTTCTTCTTTTCTTTTTACCGATCCCATATGATGTAGAGCTCGAATTTTAATAAAAATTTTTCCTAACTAAATAAGGTAAGATGTATATATTCTATAAGTTTAAAAAATACGTCTATTAATGCTTTACACAATTCGTGACAAAATTAATATTATCCTCTGAGCGAATGAGAAAAATCATAAATTTCAGCATATAATATAATATATATATATGTTCGTATATATTTGTGTATATAATATATATATACATATACATTTAAATATAAATATATATATTGATGTATATAATTATATAATTTATAAACTAAAACTAAGTATTGTCCGCACTAGGCGCAGTTTGGCCCCTCCCCCATTAATGCTGCCATTCAGTCTTGCATTGTGTCCCACGGTGACTACAGTCCATTGCTGTTGCACATCATCAGTATAAGGGGTATCAATGAATCAATTTGCATTTGCCCAACCAGATTGGCAAAGAATAACTCCTCAGTTAACTCGGACTCGAGACCACCGAGCGGTAGCAAGCTAGCAAACAAGCCATTGGCGCGTTCCTCGCCGCCGCTTTGACTGCGCAACGTAGAAAGGGCAAAGAGCTGGACACGTTTTACATAGGCTCGCAACGAACGTTCACGTCGATTCTGCTGCAACAGCATGGGATTAAAGAGAAGCACAAGACGCAGCAAACCAAATTCCAAATCTGTTACATCGAGCGTTTGCAGCTCCTGGACAAAGTCGTGCAGCGTGCGTGTTATTTGCGCCAGCTTTGCTATCTTTTGTGTCTCAATTTTATCAATATCCGCCAACTGACGAACGCTCTGGACCAGCTGGCCAATTATGGTGTGGACGGCCAATTCACGCTGTGATTGGGCCAGGGCCACAGCCAGCAATGAAGGCCAAGAACCGCGCAACAGCTTCATCTGTGTGTGTGCGTCCAGCAGCTCAAAAGCGGGCACTTTGCGCAAGGTGTGCACGGTGAGAAAGATGATTCTGGCGCCCGTCTCACACACATAGTGCATATTGAGACAGGAATGAACCAGAGCCGGTGGCTGCACATGGAATGCGCACTGCGCCTCCGACACGAACAGATCTTGTGCAAAGATTGCCTCATTGGCCACAAAATCGCCGCGATTGCAATAATCAAAGTCGAGTTCCATGTGCTCTACCAAATCCGCATCCACATCTTCAGTGCCGCTGTCCTCAGCGTCCGAATCGCATTCAGGTTTGATGCTCAGCAAAGCTGCTGCATTGCTCTGAACGCTCTGATTCCTGTCCAGCTGCTGTTGTATGGGTTGCAGAAGCTGCAGTGCCTTGTCAATGGCCCGCTTGTCTAGTGAGCTTTGTATAAGGCCCACCGTGGCGGGTGTGGGCAGTGTTGTGGCATCAGCTGCAGCGGCAGCAGTAGCCGCTGCATTATAATTCAAATGCTGTGAATTATTGTTGCTGGCACTGTTGGCCAACAGCTGCAAGCAGAGAGTGCTGCTGTTGTCCATGGAATCATCATCATCCTCATCCAGTTCCGCCTTGGCCAGCTCCGGTGAGTAACAATGACTGGGCGCATTGCTGCTGGCCGCCTGCTGCTGCTGTTGCTGCTGCTGCTGTGAGGCAAGCACTGTAAATTGAAATTGAATTTATTTAAATCCAATTAAGCGCACTTGCTGCACTTACTCAGAGTTTGTGTTAATTCCGCAAAGTTAAGGCCCATGGGAAACAGATTCTCGCCCAGGTTAAAGGTCGTTGTGGCCGTGCTTGCCACGGGCGGTGTTGCTGCGTGTTGAAACAGTGCAGCGCTGGCCGCCGAAGCGGCTGCAGCAGCCGCAACCGAGGCATGCTGTTGTTGTTGTTGCTGCTGCTTGACACGCACATGTTGATAACTGGACTTGGCTGTCGATGAACTGCTCGACGTGCCCGCCGAAGTGGAGGAGCCCCCAACGCTGCCCGTTGCGCTAGAGATGGTACCATCTTTTCTATCCACAATGGGCTTTCTTTCGTGCTGCACCGCTGCAGATGTGCAAGAAATTAACCCAGAAACAAAACAAAAAACAAAGAGAAAGAGAAGCAATTAGCGGGCGTTGCAACTAATAACGGCACTTGTATGTGACTGTGGTAGTGAGAGCGATTAGAGCGACGTGTGTATGTGTATGTGGTATGTGTAAGTACCAGTGGGATTTTAGGAATTAAAGATGTCAGATTTTCTCACTACTTCTTTCTGAAGAAGTAAGCATGCATTAAGTCTTTCTGTCATGCTTCAATTTCTTACTGGGTAAGCTTATGCATGTGTGTTTTTACATATGTGAAGTTAACCGTATTAGGACAATGAAGTTCCTTCGTGTAGTTTTTGATTTAAGAGCAGGCGACCTCTTTCGGTAAAAATTCATAAAGAAAACTTCATCATCTAATTCACAAAATGGATTCATTTTTTTCTTCATGGCTGGATTTTGGTTGATGAAGTTAAATCAACCAAATTAACTCTTGATGAAGTTAAATCAACCAAAATCCATCTCGCTTTTTCACTCTAAATTCTGGCGTTTACGTAAGGAGTTTAAGGGGTGGCAAGAAAATATTTACATCAAGTTAAACAACTTTATAATGAAATCTAGAATAAGTGTAAGCATATTTTCTATATTAAGGTTATGTATGACACTTGCTAGTTTTAAAACAAAATTTACTTCAAATAAGCTTGTTTTTCTAATTTAAACCTTTTTTTAAGATTAGACAGGATATATGAAAAGAAATCTGTTGCCAGACAGTCAAATTCCAATCGGATTAAATGTATCCATTCGATCTATTAGTTCAAATTCAAATCTAACAAGTGTCATCCCATACGCATGTGTGCATTTTGTGTGATTGGATGTTCTGTGTTGGGTGGTGGTGGGTGGGGTGCAGTTTTTTTTTGGTTTTGAGACGACGACTTAAACGAAAATTACAATCACTTCGCATGCCGCTGGCCAAACACTTCTGCAGCCGACAGAATTGACACCTGTTGCGATGGTGTTTGGTCACCTCACAGTTCATGGCCCCACGGCATTGATAGCCCAGTTGCTTGCGTATGGAGCGTTTGAAGAAGCCCTTGCAGCCCTCGCAGCTAATGGCGCCATAGTGACGCCCAGACGCACGATCACCGCATACCAAGCACAACTCCACAGATGAGAGGGATGCAGCGGCAGCAGCAGAGCTAGCGGCATTTCCTGCTGCAACGGCAGCAGCAACGGCTGCTACATTGCTGCTATTGCTGCCGCTTGAATGGTTTAAGCCCATTGCTCTGGGTTCTGTAACAACAACAACAAGAACAAGAAAAACATCATTACAACATCAGCAGAGTTAGTCAGACAAGTTTTTTTTTCACCTAAGCTTACCTTCAGTTTTAATGCCGCTACTTGTGCCCATCATGAAGCCCAAGTGGAAACTGCAAGCTGTTGCTTCTTTGTATTGGATTTTCTTTCTTATTAGAACTTGTTTTTTTGTTGCGATTGTGTTTGTGTGCGCGTGTGTGAGTTCGTACGTGCGCTGCTTACTTGAGTTTATAAAAACGCTTTAAACATGTTTTAGAAACATTGCTGTTAAACTAAAAACATCACTTATTATGTTCACTTTGCACTTTGACCTTAAATATATCTATTTTATAATTCGCGAAGCCATTTAAAATAAGCTTTCGTGCAGAAGCAAAAAATTTTCAGCCTTTCGATAAATGAGCCTTGACCAAATGGCAACGCTGCGATGAATCTGTGTGACCACAAAATATATATCCAAAAATACCTCTAATTGCTGAATATCGATATTCAAAGGCTATCGATAGGCTTAACAGAAATTTGATTGAAGCGCGCCACTTTTTAAAAATTCCTATTTAGGAATATTATAAAAATGCCAAAGAATCTGTTTATTAAAGCAAGGACCGGCTGAATAACAACAAAAATTTTTTTATCATTAAAATAGGGTCAAAATTCATAAAATTGTATTAATTCTTTAGACATTTCTGGAAAGTAACAATCCAGCGGTATATATGTTTCTAGATTTGTTTCATATTGTGCTTTTCATTTATAAAAATACAATTTATTTTACAATTGAAATCATTACACAAAATAATTAAAACATACATATTACTTATTTAATTATGTGTTTTCTGTGAAATTAATTACACTTTTTTTGGTCTTACAATCGATTAAGCCACAAATTGCTTTCTTTTAATAAAATAGCTGATTGCAGAGAGAAAGGAGTCCAAAAATGGAAAAACAACAAGCGTGGGTAAAAGGTGGAAGCGCACACAGTCAATCTAAATATGTTTTTAGAACTACAGATCAGCTATTATTACATTAAGATCAACTACAGTCTGTTACTTTTTATTTTTTTTTTAAGCCCATTGCACGTTTGGTGGCGCGTCCAAGGAAAATGCCTGTCAGAAAGACCATGCCCGTGGCGCTCATTAATATCACAAGGAAAAACTTTCGGGCCGGCGATGTAACCACCTGTTGTACCAGTTGTTGCATGTCTTCCGGCGGCTGGGCTAGCGCATCGTCCGCATTGCGAAACATTTCGATGCGACGCTCCAGCTTCTCACGGCAGTCCAACTCCAATGACTTGGGTGTTTCACGCAGCAGTGTTCGCAGGCAACTGAGCTCTAGATGTGCGAAAATCAATAAATATTATTTGAAAGTTTGTTTGTCGCAATTTTACTTACTTCGTCCATCGCCGCTAATAACTTTGGCACAGTAACGCAATAAATCCACTGTGCACGCACCCTCCAGTATGGGATCCACTTGTATATCCGCCTTGGCCTCGGCTATCAAATTGGCCACCTCAAGTTGACACTCGCGATTTATCAACTGCTTATGCAGAAATGCAGCCTTCAGACATTCCTCCACCTGGCCATGTTCATCCGCATCCATATTCGCTTTGCATAATTCCTGTATCTCAGATTTACAAAAGTGCTGCAGCACAGGATTCAGTTTATAGTTTAATGCCTGCTCTTGTAGTATCTTAATCATTTCCTTAGCGCATGGTGCATCCAGCTTTGATTGTCGGAATTTAACTTTTAAGCATTTTATGACCTAGAAATGAGAAAATGCTTTAAATTTCTGTAAATCTTGCAATATGTGAGCAAATTTTAATATTTTATTGATTTTTCTTTTTTAAATTCAACTGTTTTATATTTTTCAATATAATAATAAAACAAATATATTCTCTTAAATAGATATATCTATATATATTAATATATTTCAGTTAAAAGCTAAAATGTAGCTAAACTCTGTACATATGTGTAGATAAATCAGTTAAGCACAAAATTTTACGTAAATAGTGTTCACTGTAGTATATTGAGGTCTGATAATTTTAGTGAAAATAATGCTTTCGCCATGTTTTACGTGAAGAACTTTGATTGGCTTTCTAATTTTCCGATTTACATATGTATGTACTATATATGGAATTAACTCGGCAGGCATCACAGCTGATAGAGACATGTTCGCAACGATAACGAACCGTAATAAACGATCGCGATTCCCTCGTCTGCTGCTTGCTCGTCAGTATAATCTAATGCGTCGCCGTGTCGTATACGTGATGTTAGCATTCTGCGGCCTTTTGTGTGCTGGTCTCGCCGCCTGGCTGCTGATCGCCATGAGCGCCCAAGTGGATGCAGCAACTCCAATGTCAACAGTGACAGTGCAATTGTCAGGACAGGGCACAGTTCGTGGCAATTATGGCCAAACGGCCTGGACCTATCAGAATTTTATGCAATTTCGTGGTATACCCTATGCGGAGGCGCCCATTGGTGAGCTGCGATTTCGGGTGAGTTCAAGAGTCTAATTATCGTCTAGTGCAGAGTATTATTTGCAAATTGATAAGCAATATGTATGACGTTAAAAATTGTATCCCCCAATTAATAGCCACCTGTTGCCCGTTTGCCCTGGACTAAGATACACGATGCTTTGGACTTTGGACAACGCTGCCCAGTGATAACCAATTTAGATGCTCAGACGCCAGATAATCAGTTGGAGGATTGCCTAAATCTGTGCGTCTATACAAAGAATGTGAGTTTAAATTAAAATAATTAAATTATCTTTATAAAACCATTTAAGTATATATACTTATTATATTCAAAAATTATAATCTTTATAGCTAAACTTATTACTCAGCCATTGTTTGAAATAATTGAAATATATTTGCAATAATCTGCAGATTCATATTTCGCTTACTTTATATTGACATCTTTAAGTACTACAAAGGCTTATCATAGTTTATGATTAGCTTTAGGGCGAACTATCACTGTAAAAACACTTTTAAGCAATTTCATCATTTTGATAAAAGTTTCACTAATTCACCAAGTGAGATTTTATTGCCACAGCCTTGTTAAAACGGAACCGATATTCATGAAAAGTTTATTTTCTGTTTTATTGTTTAAGCCTCAATATTGATTTGACACCAGCATTCAATTTTTTATAGTAATTTTTATTGTCGTAACCATCTCATCCCTGACCTGTTTAAAAAAAACAGACTTAATATCAATATGATCTAAGTGAATACCCAAATTTATGACCATATTGAACAGCTGTTTTAGAAAGTTCATGATCCCCCCTTCATAATAAGTAATACTATATATATTCGACATAAGTTATAGTAAGAAGTTACCGACTTCTATATTTGGCTAAATTAATATATATTATTCAGTAATAAAAGCAAAAAAATGAAATCCACAAAAGCTTTTCAAAAGTGAAATGAAAGCATTTTGCCGTTAATAATTATTTTTATATTTTAATTTAAGAAATAATGTACTTGGAAAGAATAGAATCACATTCATGATAATCTACACTCATTCATTGTGATATTTATATTGTTGAGTTTTACGTTTTTCTTCAAATATATTAATATTAGGTTTTTTAAATACAACTCAAAATTAATGATATTTTCTTAAGTAATACAAAATAGAAACCAAGATATTCTTGTTAATATGTAAACCGAAACGAACTGAAAAAATAATTTTTAAATTAAAAAAAAAAAATGTTACCACATTTAGTTATAAAAACGCCATATAATGATATTAAGTTTTATTTTTTATCAACAAAATAACATCAATCAGCGATTACACTATGCAACAATTTGAAAAAAATTCTTGTATCCTTGTATCGATTGATATGTAAAATGTGTGGATCATTTCAAAAATAAAATTCAAAAAATATATTTCCGGAACCATTTTCGAGATTATCGAAAATAGCTAAATTTTCGACTTTTCAAAAAGGAAGCTTTGGTAAATTATAAATAACTCCGAACATAGTGTAATGATATTAAAGATGTTTATCTTGTTGGAAAGATCAACTTGCAATACAGCAATTTTTAATTAAACTTATCGGTAAGAATTTATTGAGGATTGAAATGAAAATTTTGCCTATTTTAAAAAGAACTATTTTTGTGCACTTTTTCTCTCGAAAATTCAAATATTTTTGAAATAAAATTTCATTTATACGAATAGAAAGACGCACATAACACAACCAAAACATAATTTTCCAAAGGAAAGGGGAATCGAATATAAATAAATAATATCGATCACATTTTCTTTCAACCGTATAGCTCATGACTCGTCAGCCAGTAATGTTTTATATCTATGGTGGTGGTTACTACAACGGCTCATCGGAAGATCATCCACCTGATTATTTGCTAGAGGAAGATATTGTGCTAGTGGTGCCACATTATCGCATCGGTGCACTGGGCTGGCTGTCCACCTATACTGAGGAGTTGCCCGGTAATGCTCCCATTGGCGATTTACTCTTAGCATTGGAGTGGGTGCAGCAGCATATTCACTCATTTGGCGGCGATCCCAATCAGGTGACCATAGTCGGTCAAAGTGCCGGAGCGGGCGTGGCCAGTGCTTTGTTGTTGAGTCCACGCACAGCTGAGCATTACTTCCAACGTGTAATTGTGCAGTCGGGTTCAATATTTGCCGGTTGGGCGATTACAAAAGATCCGGTTAAACAGGCACGTCGAATCTGTGCTTCATTGGGTTGCCAGAAGTGCGAGCAGCAGGAGCAACTGCTACGTTGTGTGCGTGAGGCAACAGTGTTACAGCTACTTAATGCCACCCAATTGGAAAGCTTTTCGCCCATTGTGGGCGATCTGCAGGGCATTTTGCCGCTGCAGCCACAGCAGCTGCTCAAAGATTATCGAGGTGTGCCACTAATGACGGGCTTTACACAGCACGATGGCTCATTTGTGCTGGCCAGTAAGTTGATAATTATCACTAATCATATCAAATATTAAGCTATTCAAACAATTTAGCGTATTACGATGCCTTGGCTGCTCAAGTCCCTAATATAAGTGCTCTGAGTGTACGCCAGTTCTCACAAGGCTTAATCGATATGGCCAACGATGCGACGGGTCTGACAGATCAGCTGCTATATCGCCTGCTCTATACTCCCAAGCTATTGAATAGTCATGCCCACCGAGATGCTTTGCCTGCGTACTTTGATGTAAGTTATTGATAATTTTAGACGAAGCACCCATTAAAACCGTCTTAAAGGGGTTTATAAAACTGTGCAAATGTGTAAAGTAGACATAAGGAGGCAACTCCGAAAATATAAAATATATATACTCGTTCATAGGCCAGTTAATTATGGAAGTGCCCTCGTATGTAATTATAATGTCGTATAAAAACGGATCTGCAAATTTCGTAGCAATTAGATAAAAACATCAAAGTTATTTAAGAAAATAGTTTTTAGGTAAATGCTTTTCAGGCTAAGGCTAATTTTACAATATTTTACATAGGTCACGTCGGCGATTTTCATGAAATCACCCGTCATTAGCCTGGCCAGCAAGCTGCACATCCAACAGCCGACTGCTCCAGTCTATGTCTATAGCTTTAACTACGAGGGTCAGCATACGCGCTTTGGCTACGAGTTTGGCAACTCACATTATCCATTCAATGGCGGCGTGCATCATTCGAATGATAATATATATCTGTTTGCCACGCATTCACTGCAGGGTATGGACGAGATGATGGCCAAGCGTATGGTCAAGTTATGGACGTCATTTGCCATTAGTGGTGTACCTGATGGTCTGCGCAGATTAACTAGTCCCAATGGACCTTACAATAATCTGGGAATGAACATATTATATGGTGAAGATTTGTTAGAGACGCTAACAGCCACACTGGATGATCCGGATAACGATCGTTTACAGCGTCCGGATGTGGAGTTTTAAAGGAGTTTACTATAGAAAGCTTACTTTTAGTGCTAATATCTTAACATTAATTTGATAATATAGTTTATATAGATATTCAATAATAACGTTCAATATAAATTAAACGATGTATGGTTTTAGATATCTTTGTAAATAATAAAATGTAATAATATTGAAGTATTTTAATAATTAAATAAAAGTGTTTGTTGATGCAATACGAATTATATAAGCATTAATAATAAATGCGCATGTTTATACTACGTAATTCTTGCATACAGAAGACGTGAATTTTCTATTTATATCATGACAGCAAGCCCAAAAAAAATTTGGCATTGGGATGGTTCTGTTCCTGAAACTTATGAACTTTGTAGCCAAGTTTTGTTTTGTCACATTTAGTTTAGTTTGCCTAATATTGATTTGACATTTAAACGATGCTGATTTTTTAAATTAATACTTATTTGGCTGATACTAGACTTCAAGTTCTGATAATATTCTAACCAATGAGTCAGGTAAATAAAGAAAATGTTTGGAGCCGATTTCATATAGATTTTAAATACACAAGAATTTAAGCATAATGCAAATATGTTTGTTATTGAGAGCAATGCTTACCTTGCCATTGAGTTCCTCATTTGGCTGTGCTGTGGCCACAATATTCGAGCAGTAGCGATCAATGTTCTTGCCACAAGCGCCCTGTAGCGTCGGATTAAAACGGTAATCAGTATTTTGTTCAATCATGCGATTAACAACGACCAAATGACAACGCTGGTCAAACTTTGGATCATCCTTGTATTCCTTTAGACAGTCTAAAATTTGCATAGAGTCTGACTTAGGGCAGAACTTATAGACCATTTCCTTGCACGTATTCAACAGTGTGTAGTCTGTGCCACTGTCGCCCAGTTCCGATTTTTTGATCATAAAGATGGCATGATGACAAGCTTTGCCAAGGCGCGGTGTTTTCTGAATGAGACACTCCAAAGCCTGTTAAAAAAATATGTGATTTATTAAATGTTCCAAGTACTACAACAATCAATTGGTATTAGTTTGTATGGTGTCAGGCGTGTTATTGGGATAAGAATGGTTTGGATGACTTGCATTTTTATTCACCTGACCAGGGCCTGTTTGATCGGCACAGAACTGCTCCAATTCGTTCTTGCAGGCATTGCCTAGCTTAGGATCCAGTAAAATGCTTTCGCGCTGCTGGTAGAGCTGTGATTTGACCTGCTGTCGACACTCCTTGGGTATCTGATGACGCTGGGCACGTATGGTATCGTTGCGCATGACCTCGCTTAGGCAGGCAACCACCTCATTTTTAGTAGCGCTGGCGGAACAGTGGCGCGACACAAACGGGCGACACGCCTCCTTGAATTTGGTGGTAAAATGATAGCTCTTCAGCGATATAATTTGAAAGTGCTCAATGGCAGCCCGACAGCGTAAATCCTTTCGTAAATCAGCATCGTTTTTGTGCGAAATAAGACAATCCATCATGTTGCCTGTAAGGATATTAAGAAAATAGCATGAAGCTCAATGTAATGCTACCAGAGTTTAACTTACCATTATCCTTGCCAGAGTTAAGTATGTCCGAGCAGTGCTGTTGCATTGCCTCTGTGCAAACAGCCATAATAACCGGATTTAGTTCAACGTTGGCTGCCTCCTCCTCTGTATATTTGCTGACCACCGCTTTGCATTCGGGCTGCAGCTTTTCGAGTCTGTTTTGCAGACATTCCATTTCACTGCCCTTCTCTGTACGCTCCCCGCAGAACTGCGACAGATCTGAGAGACAATAGTCCTCTACCTCGGGCATTAGATCCACAGAGATGGCGCGCTGGCGCATTACACGCCTCACCTCTCTGAAGCAGTCCTTGCGCAGCGTCTGATGCTCATCCTCACTGTAGGCCATGCGATGCAGGCAGGGCAGTATGAGGGGTCCGCGTTCGGGATCCATTTGCACATCTTGTACATCATCCCATTGCCGCTTGGCGCGACAATATTTGACGGCATCGTCCCGACAGTGTTTATAAAGCTGTGGATCCAGCTTAAAGTCACGTGCTACAAAGTATTCAATGATGAGCAGTGCCTGTTCGCATTCGGGACGCATAACGGTCGTGCCAATATGTTCGATAAGACAACCCATAACACGCGCTTCGCCGCCATCCACATCCTTGCAGGCCACATCAACAACAGGCTTGCAAGCGCGTCTTAGTACGGGATCTACACGCCAATCCTCGCCTGCATCGCTCACCTTGATGAGAGTTTCGAGTCCACGCTGACATTGCGCCGTTACACGTCGCTGAGGCCGCCTGGCGCGCACATGATCCAACAGACAATGTATAATTTCGCCGCCACTGCTAGAAAAGCCATTTACCAGCTGGGCCTTATGCTCGTCCGGACAGAACTTGGGTATGTCGTCGGCACAGTCGCTGAGCAGCTCCGGCGACAGCTGATAGTCGGTCATAAGCATGCGTCGATGATCGGTTAGCTCCACAAGGCATTCAGGCGCCAGTTTGGTGCCGTTCTTCGACACCGATTCCAGGCACAGAAGAATTTGTGCCAGTCGCACCTGTTTGTCTTCGGAAACGCCGCGTCGGCAGTGATGCAGCTTGATGTCATCTTTGCAAGCCTTGGCTAGGCCATGCGAAACACGATAATCACGTCCCATTTGCTGATCTCGCAGCGTTATTTGCCCTGCACAGGTACTGCTTATCGATGGATCATTCTTGTGCCGCACCAGACACTTGAATGCGCCAGGCGAGCCGGTGCGTTCCTGGAAAAGTTAAATGAAAAGTTTAACCAAAATCTCTGCGTTTCTATTCAGCCAATTATACGTGTTCTTAAAGTATATATATATGCCCATCATACATACATACTTTAAAAAGAAAAATTTACCCTTAAATAATTATTTTAAAAAACAGCACAATGATCTGGGACCGGCTCTCAAAAGAATTTCAAACAAACCAAGGTGTCAAACAAGGATGCTTGATGAGCCCGATTCATTTTGCACTTTATTGTTGATGATATTGCAACGGAACTTACAGGAGGTGTCAAAATTTGAAACCTTAATCTTAAGGTCCTAATGTATGCTGATGATATGGTTGTGCTAGCAGAGAGTCCTGAAATACTACAAGTTATGATAAATTCGATTCAATGCAACTGCGAGAACTGGAATCTACATATCAACAACTAGAAATCAAAGGTTCTGGTAGTACGAAATAAAGAAGGAAGACTTGCTCCCAAAGAAAAATGGAGCCTTCCTGGCACTTGGAAGTAGTTAAATCCTATTGGTATTTAGGGGTTTCACTCTCAGGAGGAAGTTTGAGAAGTACTTAGAGCTGAAGCTTAAAGCCACCAGATTGGCAATCACCTGTACATGGAACACAATTTATAAACGGCGAATGTTACAAATAATTGTAATTAGTAATAAAAATGATTGTTTAAAAATAATCAAAAATAATAATTTAATTAATAAAAATTGATTGTTTTTCGATAGTCAAGACCAAGATAACATTTGTGGTATACGTACATTATCTGCATAATGACTTATTTAGTTTAATAGTAAAGTATAATAGTAAACAGAATGTTTCAAATATATAAAATTGAAAACGAGAAACGGGCCTAATTATTTGTATATAAATTGCCACTAACCTGCGAACAGAGTGCTGCTAAATCCTGGGAACAAACTCGAAACAGCTCCAGCATACCGCGTTGCTGTTCGATGGAGTTGATGGCCGCCTTACAGTTGCCGTCAATGGGCGCTGTTGGGCTCGCATGTGCCATCAGACATTGCACAGTGCCCAGCTGGGAAAGCAGAGATGGCAAATGCTCCACATTCATACGTCCACATTTTTGCTTCTCCACCAGCGTACCGCAAGCTGAATAGAAATCCCCGATATAGACATAGTCCGAACCTAGTGTTGCGTGTGCCCGCCGGAGCTGCTGTTGGCAGCTGTTGCTCTGTGGCAGTAGTCGACGCTGATCTTCTAGACAGGCCCACATATCGATTGAGTTTATACAATTTAACAGTTTGCCTTGCTCGGCAGCACAATAAGTGGACAACAGCGTGTGTTCAACCCAAGAGCTTAACTGCAGCTGACGTTGTTGAATCCAGAGTGCATGTTGACAGGGCTCTGGGAGTCCCTCCAGCTGACTTGAACTGAAACTTAAAACGCATTCCAGCATGGCCAAATTGTCGCTGGTCTTCTGATGATTGCAATATTTCCGCAAATCCTGGCAGTCTGGTAGATCAATGATGCTGTGCATCTCTTGCACGCCATCACCCTTGGTGTCCACGTCAATTGAGGCACGTCGCAAACGAGGATGGCCCAAGCTATTGCTTGAGTTTGAGTCACCATCGACGGCTGCCGCCCACAGCAGCCACGACAACAACAACAGTAACAAACACTCGCATTTCATTCTTGATATTGTTTTAATACTCTGATGAACCTCAACTGTACATTTAAACGTTTGCTTTAACTAGCCCTACTGTGTACTAAACAATCACAATATTAAATATCAATTCGTTACACGTTTGCCATGCATTAAATAAGAATTCTGAGTGCAATAAGAAAAAAAAAATGACAAAAGGCCGGTAGAAAATTACGCGTTTATGTTCTTGTCATTCTTTAAGGCAAACAGTGAATATTTGGTTGGGCTTTTTCAGCTACTTTATATTTCGGCAGCATTTAAAATGCTAATATCAGCACTTTTTATGCAATTAAGCATAAAATAAATTGTATTACTTTATTTATTTCGCACTAAACTTGTACAACAGCTGCGCAACAAACCAGCTAAACCCATATCGATAGGTTAGCCAAAAATCGATAGAAATTGCGCGCGTAATTTGCATTTATCGAATATGTAAAATGGTATTCTTTGACATGACCAAAATGAAAATAAAATAGTTTATGCCATGTTCGTACAATATTTAACACTAAAATTGATACTGAATAACAATATGAGTTATCAATGAATTGATAATTTGATATTCTGATAACCAGTTTTTTTTGTTTTACTTCTACTGTCCTGTTTATTTATTCGATACATTTCTGTTGCTCATCTCTAACAGTCTATGAGTCGTTCGCAAAACGCAAACAAAAGAAAGTTTTTATTTGCTGCAAGCATTTATTATTTTTACCACCAATAATTGTACGTAGTGCACAACATCATCATTGAAACTCATTTAAACAATCAACAATCATCATACTTACGGTCTACATATTGCGAACTTTTAAAGTAACTTCAAACAACTACGGCATCAAAGTGGGCGTCATTAAACGCTGAGGAGGCGGCGGCTAACGAACGCACACCGCTCATGGACGCACACGTCAATACCTCGTCGTCATCAGCATCAGTAGTGGTGGCGGCGAATGGTGATGACGGTAGCCTGAGCGGCGCAACAGAGCGTTTGGAGCGTCCTCCAAGGCGGCAACAACAACAGCGTAGTAATTATGGTTCCAATGGCCAACTGGGCAGCAGCAATGCCGATCAGGCGGATGGGGTAAGCTTGATAGTTAACTCTATGCCACCGTATGGTTACAACTCTAACGATTTCAGGCTGTGCTTGCTGTACCCAGTGTAGTTATACGCGATTCCAGCGCACGACCGTCAAGACTAACCGCAGGCGGCGGCGGTGATGGTGATCCTGGTCCATCACAGAATGAAACTGAAGAGGAACTTGGTCTGAAATATGGTGCCCAACATGTTATTAAACTATTTGTGCCCGTTTCGCTGTGTATGCTGGTCGTTGTTGCCACCATTAACTCGATTAGCTTTTACAACAGCACAGATGTCTATCTGTAAGTAAAAACTAAAATTTTGCACAAATGCGCAACCTTTATCATGGCTAAACTGATAAAACTTACCATATTTGTCAGTCTTTACACGCCTTTTCACGAGCAATCGCCAGAGCCGAGTGTCAAATTTTGGAATGCTTTGGCCAACTCTTTGATCCTTATGAGCGTGGTTGTTGTTATGACCATTTTGCTTATTGTCTTGTATAAAAAACGCTGCTATCGCGTCATTCACGGATGGCTTATACTCTCCTCCTTTATGTTGCTATTCATCTTTACGTATTTATATTTGGAGGAGTTACTGCGAGCATATAACATTCCCATGGACTATCCAACGGCAGTGCTAATAATGTGGAACTTTGGCGTAGTTGGCATGATGGCCATACACTGGCAGGGTCCATTGCGTGTCCAGCAGGGTTATCTAATTTTTGTTGCCGCGTTAATGGCCCTGGTGTTCATAAAATATCTGCCGGAATGGACTGCCTGGGCGGTGCTTGCAGCCATTTCTATTTGGGGTAGGATATTATAATGGGATATCCCCATTACAGTCAATTATAATGTTTTTACCACTTACAGATCTCATAGCCGTATTGTCACCGCGCGGTCCGCTGCGCATTTTGGTGGAAACTGCACAGGAGCGCAATGAGCAAATCTTTCCTGCTTTGATCTACTCATGTAAGTTGATCGCATTGGTCTAAGTTAAACTATGTTTAATCTTTAATCAATACCTTATAGCTACTGTCATTTACACCTATATGGGCACACATTATACGCCACAACAGTCACTGCCGACAGACACATCCTCGCCATCGTCCAGCAACTCCACAGTCACAACGCGAGCTACACAAAACTCGCTTGCCTCACCGGAGCCAACCACATCAGCGGTTAGCAGCTCACGCTCAGGTAATACGCGCCCCAATCAGCATCAGCAGGACAATCAGGCGGCTGGTGAAGGTATGCCACTTGTGACATTTAAAAGCAATTTGCACGGAAACGGTACATATGCATTTATTTTTTATGATTTTTTTTTTTACTTAAAACTCTTAAATGCTTATTTGTGAAATCGTTACTTATATTGAGTGAAAAGGCCTTTGTTAGGTACTAAATACTGCGCTGAAGCTGTGTAAAATATGCAGTTGAGACAGAAAATAAAATGAATGCGACTGTTACATAATTAATGTTGCAGTGAGTCAATCTATTTTTACTTTAGGCGCAATTATTAGTTTCATTTCATGTAGCCTTTTTGTTTAATATTTTTTATGGTGTAAGACGCTGCTAATTATCTGTTCCAAATGAATTTAAATGTAGAATACGTTTTAAGCAATCACAATAATAATTTTTACAGCTGAAGCTGCTGGTTTCACACCAGAATGGTCTGCCAATCTCAGCGAGCGTGTGGCACGTCGCCAAATTGAGGTGCAAAGTACGCAGAGCGGTAACGGACGTCGCTCCAATGAATATCGCACGGTTACTGCACCAGATCAGACTCAGCAGCAGCCACAGGAGGAACGTAAGTAAAGTAAAAATTTTTATAAGTCCTTGCTTTATTTAAATGTCACGTTTAACTTTTAGGTGGAATAAAGTTGGGTCTAGGCGATTTTATATTCTACTCTGTGCTGGTGGGCAAAGCCTCCAGCTATGGTGACTGGACGACAACAATTGCCTGTTTTGTGGCCATTCTAATTGGCCTGTGCCTGACGTTGCTGCTCTTGGCCATTTGGCGCAAGGCATTGCCAGCACTGCCCATTTCAATAGCATTTGGCCTGATCTTTTGCTTTGCCACCAGCGCTGTTGTAAAGCCCTTTATGGAAAATCTGTCAGCCAAGCAAGTGTTTATATAAAAGACAAGGAATTTAACAAAAACATGTGTGTCCCATTAAGTATTCTGTGTAATCGTAGTTTAAAGACCCATTTTACAATACATTTCTTTACTTAACAAAGCTTAGTAACAAACAGAAAAAAAACAAAGATTATGTGTGTTTAAGCTTGACTATAGTTTTGTCCACCAGGTTTATCAGCCAGCCTGGCTCAAGGCCATGGAACAGCTGTCGAGCATCTTTGGCAGCGCTAAGCATCTGAAAGTTCGCATCATCTTCAATGCGGGGCAGTTCGTAACCGTATTTTTGTGCCAGAACCAGACGTTCTTTGCTTATCTCCTCTGGATTGGCCAAATAACCGCGATTCTTGGCGTCTGTATAATATTCTAGAGCATCCTGTGGTGGTAACATGCGCAATGGTATGGGCACGCCCTTTTCAAACCACTTCTTTGGATTGGCCAGAATGTGCAGGCTACGTGGATCGTAGTATGCTGTACGTATCACGCCACCATTACGCTCCACGGCGGCTATTACTGCCTCACTGGCGTGTTGCACTTCTATGTTAATCTTGGCTTTAAAATTATCTAGGTCATCGTCCGTTAGCTGAAAGCCATACTGCAATTCTGCTGGCTTCAGTGATAAAAGGCCGGAATTACATAAAGTTGTGATGTCAATCGGCTGGCTGATATCTATGCGATTGGTGTCGATGAGCACCTGCAGTTGCAGCATTGAAATGGGCAGATATTCGCGGCGCATGTGATGGCCCTTATAGTATGGCTCGTATGGAAAGCGCAGATAGAACGGCTGGTTGCCCGTTTCGTAACCCAGACGCATGAAATTTTGTCGCTGGCCCGAGCCCTTGTTACCAGCACCGTGTTTATCGCCACCATGTTGGGCGCGCCCGCGTTTGTCCTTTAAAATAATGGAAGTTTAAAATGGAAGTTCATGTCACAAATATTGTTATTTAACCGGCCAACTGGGAATACTCACATTCTGTTTGGAGTTTGGATTTGGACGCAGGTTGCCTATTTGTACGCGTGGCAAGGTGCGCAATAGCTTCAAAGCCTTGTCAGAGCTTTCGCGCAAATGTGCCATTTGCAGTTTTATTTATTAACGCGAAATATCTAAATAAAAACCAACACGAGAACTTATGAATTTACAGCACTCGTTTTTCAACACAGAATATCTTTGATTAGCAACTCTGACAGTCAGTGTTGCCATTCGTTCTTTTTTGTGCTTTCAGCCCTGGTCTTGGTTATTACAAATTTATGCAAAGTAGAGAGAAACACAGCTAAATAAATAAATTTGTTTAATTCATATTGATAAAAATGACTTGTGCAACGTGCCAAGGCAATAGCGAGCAAACATCGAAATGTATTATAAAGGCGCTGGACAGCATAAAGGATCACTTTTTAAGTAAGCATGCCTACATTTTGTTTGTTTCCCACAATAAATAAAGCTATTTATCTTTACAGTGATGCAGGGCTTATGTGCTGAAAATGCTAATACAATAAGTCAATTAAAGAACCGAAACGATAAGTTAAATAGTGCCATAGATTTGTTGCAGCAGCGGCTGGAACACCGCTCCAAGTCAAGTCCCAAGCGACGCAGACTCTCGCCCGAAAAGTCGAAAAAACAAGTCAAACGTCGCTGCAGCGTGCAACCGACTAATACTATTATCTCACCACATTTGCCTGAAAGTCAGGACTCGCTTAACATGAACATAGCATTGCAGTCGGATAATGACGAGGAAGAAACCATTACAGAAACAGAGCCAGCAGTCAGTCCATACAAACCCTGGAACTCACGACGAAAGTTGTACATAAGCAATTGGGAGAATGTGCAGCCAAAGAGCACAATAACGACACATAACAAAAATGATTGGCTGGGTAAAACGCCAATGGATAAATTGCCAATGGGAAAGACAAAAATGTCACTAACACTGCGCAGTAATTCGCCCAGATTACAGCAAAAGCGTCTGCATTTTGATGTTAGCAAGAACGAAAATGATATCATTGAATCCAGCCCCAATTTGTATAATGCGCTGAAACATTCCAAAGAATCTCGTTCGATTTTACAAAAGTGAGTAGCCGGTCATATTCAATAGTAATAAGCGTTAAATTAACTATTGTAAACAATGACAAGTTTTCAGAACCGACAACAACAGCGTCTTAGGCGCCTACGCCACCCAAAGCAGCGCCAAGACAACCATCAACAATAACCAGCCTGTTTTTGATTTAGACGATGATGAATCGATCTTTGATCTATGCCCAGATCCATCAGTGCCTAAGCCGTCGTCAGCTGTTGCGTTGCCTACCTTTAGTGGCTCTTCGAATACATCCAGCGTAATGCTGCTCACGCCTGGTACTCAAGATATTGTCTTTATCGATGACAGCATTGATGAGACAGATGAAATCAAAAACTTGAATACCATTGACTTTATGAAGGAGGTTATAAAGGAGAATGACGAAGTCTCAATAAAAAAGCTACAAGAATTCGAAGCAAAGCTAATCGTAGAGCGAAAAATGACGGCTGCCAAAGCAAAGCCTATTATCATTTCTGATGCAGAGCCAATAAGTATAAAAAACGAGCCGCTCACAGAGCAACCAGGTGCTTTCGGTAATGAGTCAACCAAGTTGCCTGAAGATTTTGATATGGAAGAAGACGAGGACGATGAGGAGGACATCATTCCACTCCCCATAGTGATTAAAGAAGAGCCTGATATGAATGCTAAGGAGCGCTATAATATCGAATGTGTGCAATGTGAAAAGGTGTGAAATCTTTGAATGCAAGTTACATATGTATATTTTTTTGATTTCGCAATTTAAATTTTTTGCAGTATATAAATTTTATGGGCACAAATTTGACCGACGAAAAGATTCGAAAGTATCTAAATAATTGCAGACATGACGAGCGCGAATTAGCAAACAAGACGCCCGAAGGCTTTTGGAATCCTCACATGGTATCGTTTGCGGAGGACGATCCACGCAAAGAAGTTATTGTTGATCGTCGCTTTATGGATCAAAAAAAGAAATAATAAAAATATAAGACGTGATTTATTTTTTAATAGACAATTCTACTATTATTATAAATGCTTTCATTTCTTTTTAAATTACAAATTGCCGCGTTTTGCCTGCTCGATCTCAATGGCTGTGAACAGTGACTTGAAGTTGCCAGCACCAAAGCCCTGCATAAGAGTAATACAAATTTTAGCTGAAAACTTTGTATATTAAGGAAGATCAAACTTACATTGTGATTAAAACGCTGAATGACCTCAAGGAAAACCGTTGGCCTATCCTGGCAGTTCTTCGTAAAGATTTGCAACAAGTAACCGTTCTCATCGAAATCAACGAGAATATTTAGTTTCTTCAAAATTTCCATATCCTCCTTGATTTTAGTGCGACTATGCGACAGCTGCTCCTGCAGTATATCATAATACGAGGGGGGTATGGTCAAGAACTCAGTTCCTCGTGCCCGCAAATTGCTCACAGCTGTAATAATATCATCAGTATTGAGCGCAATGTGTTGGACACCAGCGCCGCCGTAGTAGTCGACATATTCTTGAATCTGCGACTTTTTTTTGCCATTGGCTGGTTCATTGATGGGCATTTTGACCGTCTCCTCATAGTTGGCCATAACAATGGAGCGCAATGCCGAGTATTCCGTGTGTATCTGCGAATCATCTACAGACCAGAAGCGATGGAACTGCAAAATGCGCTCATACCAAGCGGCTACGCTCTCCATTTCCAAATCTGGCTGATTGCCTACCACATGGTCAATAAAGTTCAACCTTGTGGGTGGTAAATTCTTTAGCAGCACATCCTGTGCACTGCGTTGATAACCGGGCAAAAAGTCACCCTTATACCCGTTACGCTCCACAAAAGTGTGCGTAGTATCGCCGTACTAAAATATATTAATTAGGTGAGTTTTACTTAAGTTAATTACTCTCCTCAGTTTAAATTGTATAAATACATTTTTGGTCTAACTATAGACTTACCGTCTTAATGGTGGCAAATCTTACAAATCCTTGCTCATCATTCTCCTCCCAAATATCGCGCACGACTTCAGCGCCACGTGATACCGCCAGGGTAAAGATTGCGTTCAAATCCTCCACTTCGAAGGCCACATCCTTGACACCATCGCCGTGCTGCATCAGGTGCATTCCATGCTCGTTGTTATCCGGCGCATACGCTGATACAAACACAAAGATAATTTTATTCTGGCGCACCGCATGTTTTGCAAAGTGTCGCTCTCCTGTCTCCAATCCCTGATAGCCAAGTGGTTCAAAGCCCAAACGGGTCGTATAATAACTGGCCGCCTGCTTGGCGTTACCAACGTAGAACGTTAGATGGTTAAAGCTCAAGAATTTGCCGGCTTCTGGCTGTTGAAATTAAATAAGAATTGTGAGAATTGCTAAGATTCTTAGATTGTGAACTTACTTTGGTTCCTTTGTCAGTATAGCTTGTCTATAAAGAAAAAATAAAAAGAGAATTGTTTTAATTATAGAGTACTCAAAGGATAGAATCGATTGATATTTTTTTTTTTAATTTCGCAACAGCTCACTTAGATTAGGAATGTTGGGTTATAACACGGCTTAATTATTGAAAAAGAAAGATACCCACAATCCACTATAACTTTAGAGTTTTGCAATTTAGATTTCGAACATCCACAGTTTTTTTTTTTTTTAACTTTTTCGCAATATAATATTATTTTAGAAACGTAAAATTCTTTACCATTATCACTCAGACTCAATTTATGCAAATATCTTCCTCACACGCGTTAATTTAAAGTATATTCCGAATTCAGCAACGATCCGTTGATCTTCGTTCGATATTCAAAAGACGACTATGGTAAAACCATGCTAAAATGAGGCCTTATATAGGCCCCATTTCATCTGATGATCAGGTGAAAATCCTGTACTACTAACGTCTCATTTAAATATATGTCAAACTAGTATTTTGTTTACTTGTATATTTTAAAACCTGGTTGCCTTTATTGTTGTTTTTATACCCTGTATTTAAAATATGAAATACGGGTACAATAATTTATCAAATTTCTATATCTATAATCTGTATACAGAACTTAATATAAATATATATATTAATAAAGCGAGATTTTTTAATTGCAATAACTACACTATGCAACAGTATTTTTTGTATCTCGGTCTTTTTAGTTGTTTTTTTATGTTGTTTTATTTCATTTTAAATTTTCTAAGCGGAAACCGATTCATGTTTCTAATTAAGAATGCGACAAATCAAACAAAAAACCCTTTTGTAAGTAATATTTTTGTTCATAAGTTAACGAAGTTGAAAGTACTTCAATTTAATTCTTTAAAATAACAGAGTTCTAAATGTTTTGTGTAGGTGAAGTATAGTCAATCTTAACCCTTAACCCTGAGTACATGGTGTCTGCTCGTCGAGCACTCTCGGCTATAACTTTCATACCTGTTAATATTCGCATATTTAAATAGAAATTGAAGAATTTGTTTACTAGGTTCCCCACCTGTCTTTATTCCGAGTAAATTTATGCAATTTATTTATAGTGCAATTTCGCATGTTCTGATTTTTGTTTTTTTTTTAAGCATGGCAACCTTGCTTATCGTATTTATAAACTTTTTGCTCTATTAAATTAGTTTCATTTAAGCTACATTTATGTTATACTTATGTATACATACTCGTATAACTTTGATATGGAGTTGTTATACCCTTGCAAAAGAGTATTATAATTTTGTCACGAAATGTGTAATGCATAAAGGAAAACGTTTCCGACCCTATAAAATTTATTGATCATTATTGCCGAATCGGTTCACTATATCATATAGCTGTCATAAAAACGATCTGTCAAAAAAAGTTTTTTTTGTTAAATTTCAAAATCAAACTTGGCAGATCGATATAGAAATTTGTTTTATTCAATGTGATAAAGTTTGAATAAAATTGGACTACTATATCTCATAGTTCTCATTGATTGGTACGATATGTCGAATATTGAAATTTGGAAGAAGTCCATTGCAAGGGTATATAGCTTCGGCGTGCCGAAGATAGTCGTTTCTGTCTTGTTTTTCTAAGTTTTTGACGGTTACTGTTTTAATATTCATAAGAATTGTACAGGTTTGTTGGATTCTAAAGAAAAACATTTGCCACGCGTTCGTTGCCAGGTCGATTAAACTGGATTGCGCTACGAGCCCCCAGAATTTTATTATAGCTTATTTAAAATGCACATAACTGCGAATATATGAGGTAGTTCCTCTAAATGAATTTGTTATTATGCATAATCTTTCTAAGTTTCAATTGAAAAACAAAACTTTAAACTGGTTTTCAACAGCTGGCTATATATTTTTTTTGTTATTGTTGTTTTTACATGAATATCAGAAACTTAAGTTCATATTTCAATGATATGCCAAGGTGCATTGGACGATTTATATCTTAGACACATTATTCATATAAATATTAAGATTTTAAAAGTTATATATCTGTAAAAACTTAATGAAATTTGAAAATGTAAGATCTTTTATTCAAAACAGCTTCAAGAGCATTTAAAGATTATAAGGACTGCAAAATGTGTTACTTTAAAAACAGATTGAAAAGTTTCCTGATTATCAACTTACTGAGGATTTTCACTTAATGTCTTAATTGCCCATTCAACATTTAAGCGCGTTATTTATAACAGTGTCTTATATATAAAATCTGTAACTTTAAACTAGATAAAATATCGATCTGAAATTTAAAATGAGTAATCTCAAAACTTCAAAGAATTTTTGATATTGAAATGGGGAAAGGGCGTAATTTAATGGTCTGACACAGATTTTAAATATTTCGAAAAAACCGATAGCTATAAAAAGCTTAATATTACCTTTAAAAATCGAAATGCAATTTTTTGTTTTTTGTTTTTATGCTTAGAATCGTTTTTATTGGTAATTGGTAAAAACAAATTGTATTTGCAAAAAATGTTTTTATAAATTAAAAAAAAAAATGTTTTTTTACCTTGCACTAATTTAACACTTTTTAAGCATATATCTGTATAGGTAGATAGATTTAATATAGGAGGATCTATATTCATGAAAAACTACCCTCACAACAACATCAATCTTCTCTAATTTTTGTTTGTTACTAGGATAGAGTATCTGTTCAAAGTATAGCAATTTTCCCTGTTGGGAGCTAGTTCGCAATATTTTTAGATCTGTTATATCTGAAAGAAGTTATTATTTTCCTTAATAAGGGTTCCTTTTTTAACGTCTGCATTTCCTTGACACTAAGGAAGTTGTTAAGATAAGTAGTTTTTTTTTTTAATTAAAGGGAAGATATTCATGAACAAAGCTAATTTCCATCATAGTCAAATTTCGACCAACCACGAATAAATATCTAAAATGGAGCTTTCATTTTTTATTTTATATTTTTATTTTATCTTATCTTATTTATTTCATCTTTTTAATGAGCCATAGTTATGACACATTCTTAAAAACGAAATTTTAAAGTATGAATGCATTAAGTAGACTTTTTTGACAGTTTAAAAAAACATTTTAAACAAGTGCAAGGAAAACAACACTTTTTTTTTTGCAGCTCTTTGTCTTCATCGGCTCTTACGAAATAACACAAATCTGTGTTTGATCGTTAATCTACGCCCTATTTAGTAATACGCCCACTCTCATTTTATTATCAAATAGTTCCTTGAAATTTTAAAATAACTCATTCTAAATTTCAGATCAATATCTAACCTATTTCAAAAGTTCCAGATTTTTGCCCCCAACCTAAGCGAAACAAGTAGCCATACAATGCCCAATACCCGACAGGCAATTTGGCATGGGTTAATTTACTAAAAGTCACACATCTTCCAATTACATCCAATTTGTTCCTAAATATCTGAAGAATCATTTAAAAAGGTCTACACAGGTGGCGCGCACTGGACTTTTTAACTCAAAGCTAGAAAAGTAGTCCAAATTATAACGTCATATATAAAAAAAAATTTAATTCTGTTTTAAATAATTTATTGTTTTAAAAATTTAGTTTTAACAATATTCCTTATAATAAGGCAAAAAAAAAGGCTGGAGAACAAACATTAGTCCGATTTAAAGGTGCAGCTTTAACTTTGCCTTTATAATGAGTTTATTTTCTCTTTCGGTTTTTTTTTTTTTTAATTACATGTACTTTGACGAGCTGCAGAAGCTACACAAAATTTCTGAAATATATAAAACCTTTTACATTAAATAGCTTAATCAATTTTTAATTGAAAAATATTAAAATTGGTGTCCAACGCACCAAAAAGAAAATTGATTTTCTCCAGCTGTTGTGCTGTAAATTAGATGTCAAAAATGTTCATACCAAGTTAGTTTAAGAGAATGCTTGAACCTAAGCTACAATCAAGACGCTTAAGAGCTGTGTTAATGCAACATATCGAACATTTGATTTACGCAGTATTAGCTTATGTAATCCCTTCACATAATATATATATATATATATATATAACAACCTTATGTTTACGTGCATTTAATACAATAAGTGAATGCCATGAATAATTATTTAAATTATAATTTGTGTATACGTTTCTTATCGACTTATTATTGGCCTTTATTATTTAAAGTTAAAGTTTTTTATTGTGTGTCTTTCTGCGTAAAAATTGTTTAAGTAAATATTCTGTAGTACCTTTACACTATCCATTAAAAATGAAACTGTGCCCATGTAATAGGCATAACGAGGTATTTATGATCATATAATGTATATAGATTGTTGATCAGTATCAACAGCCGACTCGATCGTTATTTCAATTTGTATGTGTGAATATTAAACAATTTATAGTGTGTCCCGTAGGCGGTGTTTTTTTGTTTCTTAAATCATTTCATTTTTCTCAATCAATATTTCCATAAATAGTATCTTTACAACACAGATAAAACAATAGAATGAAAGGCGATCTGTAGATGTTACCAATAGTTTTCCCGTCGATGGTATACTCGCCTATACTCTTTTTATTGCAGCTAAGTAGATTTTTAATAGTGCCATTAATGGGAAATTCGCTACTTTTAGCTAACCGCGTCCTTACCCAACCACGTACCCCTTGACAGGTTTTCGTCTTGAATAAATTGGCGCCCTAATAAGCCAATCATAATAAATGTCAAGCATTGAATTGGCTTCTTGCCAATGACCACTTGGACGAACAGTCGCCTCCACCCCTCCTATCAATATCTATGTATATACTGTCAGTTCATCATTAGTTCATCGCCAGCATCTGGGGCCCTCGTCTGGGGCTAATCATTAACGCTTAAACCACTTGAGTTCATGCGTCGCGCATACGCCATGTGGGTTGAGCATTATTTTTACTCTGTTTTATATTAAAATGGGTGAAAAAGTGTAAATTTAAACTGAGCAAATGTTTGTCACATACGGAAAGGGAAATTTTGTCACAGACTCCCTGATAATTGTTTGAAAAGTACCATAAGAAGAACAACTTTTAAAAAATAAAAAACATTTATTAAAAATTTATTAAAAAACATTAGTCTTATTATCCCCTTGCAAAAAAAAAAAAAAAAAAAACGTTTTGATGTAAATATGTCTGTTCATCCAGATAAAACCCACCAATTTTGGAGCAGAGCTAGAGAACCAAAATTTGTTTCTCCAATAAGCCAAAATTTAATTTTACATTTTTCAATATTCTTTTCCATTAGCAATTAATGTAAAATTAACAACTTTTTCAATTTACTGCACTTTATTCTTCTCTCTATAGGGTATTTTCTAGTCATTTATTTTACTTTGGCCTTTATATAAATAGTATTCTCAGCAGCACCACATATATAATTCGATTCGGATAGCGCAAAACGAACTCTTAATTTATGAAACTTGGGAGAATCTTAAGAACAGATGCGGATGGTCTAGAGATTTCGAAACACCTGTCACAATTCGACTGCTCCATTTGTCAAGTGTCAAGCAGGGGCGGCCATCATACAAAGTGGTCGATGGTCGAAACTGCCCTATCCCAAGTTATAATGAAAATTGTCTTTGGAAAATCAGATAGAATTATCAATAGTATAGGTTTATAGAAAATGTAGTTAACTGTTCATACTTAATAAATGTTAATTAAAGGAAACTTATAATAAAACAAGAAAGAAGCAATCTGTATATTGCTGTCACACGCTTTTGTAAGCTCTATAAGGATTTGCAAAATTGTGTAGAAAATCAAGATGTTTTTCAAAGACAACTAGTCCATAGACAGTCGATTCTATATACATGTATAGCATAGAAACTGTCTAGGATTATTCATAAATTTATAGCCAGTCATAACTCATCAAATTGACATCTCTTATATGGGGAATACGTAACCTTATATCATTTATCAACCTTAATAATGTGACACAACCTGACATCCTTAGTCAAATGTGAGCTCTCCCTGTCCTAAGCCAAGAAAATAGATTTCTTAAATTGCACTCAGACTCTTCCCTTACACAAATTCCATTAGCTTAAGCAAACGTTTTGCTTTATATAACGTATCTCCATCTCCGACCGACTCTGTTGTCCTTGGCGAAGGTTTTTTGCGCCGTTGCGCAGGTTCGTTTGGGTTTGATGTGGGTAGCCTGTTGCTGTTGCTGTTGCTGTTGATAGGGATATTATATTACATATACTCCCGTTAACTTGTCTGGCTTTCTCACTCTTTCTCTGTCTCTCTGTCTCTCTGTTCAACTGTCTCTACCTTTCTTTTACGCTCTTTTCTTTCTTTTTGTTCAGGGTGAGAGCATTGCCAGCAGCGAGCATAGAAAGTTACAGGGGTTGCTTTTTGGCTTGGAGGGTGCAAAGGCAAAGCGAAAGGACAAAGGACAAAGGATGTATGAAATGGTTGCCATAGCTGCAAGCTGTCGGCGCCGCAACGTCGCCGTTTGCGTCACGCTTTCAGTCGTCCTCTGAGTCTCGTTTACTGCGCTTCGAAAACAACAAAAGAAAAAAAAGAACTGAAATTCTATGAAAATTGTTTATTTAATTTAACACACGGGTAAAAACAACAACAACACCAGCAATATATAACAAACTATTTATGCATAATTTTCTCGCTATTATTGCTTAAAAGCCAAACGAACTTGAACTGTCGCTAGTTTTGTAACAAAAAACAAAAAAAAATAGAACTGAAAATGAAAATGAAAATGAATTTGTCGCCATCTATTTATCTATTATGTTGTGTTTTTTTAAATATTGACAAATTTGTGCACAATGCCTTGACCGGAGTGTGATTAAAATCTCTACGTGCACCCCAGAACGAGTTGAAAGCCAAAGGCAAAAAAATTCAAAATATTCAAGCACTAAGAGCATTTCAATGTAGTCGCTATTAAAAATAGTTTTCGTTATGATTATTTTTTTTATTTATAACCAGGCCGATTTGCTGATTGATTGTTCAGTGTGAAAATGATCATAAATTTTAGTGTTTTGTCTAGATTTCAAAGTTGCCATGGCGCTTCTGTGTTAAATTCATAGCTGCGGCAGTGCTACTCAAACTGTAATTGCAGACGCCGCCCTGTGGCTGCATAACTGTAAAGTCGCGCGCGTTTTCCTCGCGTTTTCTGCTCTTTCGCTTACAAAATTAGAATAAAGTTCAATTTTCAATTAGAATAGTAAAATATATATGTAAAGCTGTCTGGCTTTTAATAAATAAAATAAATAATATGAGCTAGAATCGTAGATTCGGCTTTTAATATGTACAACAGGACCTCAAAAATAAATAATAAAAAATAACTTTCTGTGCAAATTTGCAAATATAATTGAAGTTTGCGTGCCATAAAACCATTGAAGGGCTATTCGACAGAATTTCTCTGTACTTAAACCAATGAAATTTTCGCCCCCCTTTGGCTGTACCTCCCCTTTGACCTAGCTTAACAACAACTTGACACACCCTTCCTCGCTTTACCTTAACACAATTTTGTTTTTATTGTCTGGCTAGAATATCCTGCATATGAATTAAGTGATTTCATTTTGATGTCATCATATAGTAGACATTCTTAAATAGATACTCTATAATCGCACAGTACGACAACAAAAGAAAACAATAATCGCCCACAGTTTTGTTCGCCAGAACATTTAATAGCCTTTGTGTAATACTAGAAAGTAAGATCTATAAAATTTCGCTTTCAAAATATGCAGAGACACATATCAAGATTTACGATGCGGCACAGAGGGGATTGGGGAGTCGATAACAGGTTGCTGCAGCAGCATCACAAACAACACAAAATTGTGGAGCCTCAAACAGATCAAGAACTTCCTCAACACATCGTTGTTGATGTGAATTTTATGTTATTTTTAAGCACACACAAATTATGATGCAGCCTCTCAAATATATAAAAAATATATGGAACTAGTTGTACCACAGTATTTCCCAGTTATCTATTTAAAGGGATTTCGCCTTCGGGGCCACTAGGTGAGCATAAATTATACAAATATTTCAGGCAGCCCAGGAATGTTGTACTGTGTGTTCTGCATCGTTTTCAACAAATTACCAAAGCGTATTAAGTGTCATCTTATTAATCGAGCATCCCCACATTAGTTTTCCACTTGATTTCCTCTTGGTTTGGGATTATTAAACGACTAATAGTTAATTGATGTTCGGGGAGTTACTTGAAAATTGACAATGTGATTTACCAAGTAGAGTTGTAAGTAATATTAAATGGGGATCTTTATGGAATTTACAACGATACTTAGTCAACAACATTTGGTACATTACATATTGGATTTATTTTAGACTTTCGTATTTTAAAATATTTTTTTTTAATTATCGTATACACTTAACTCAAATTATATTACAATTTCTGAGTATGTGACCTTTTATAACATCATTTTCTCTAATTTACGAGTTCCAAGTATTAAGAGTTCTCAGATTGTTATCATACACTTTAAGCTATATAAAGTCTTGATAAGAATCTGATTCTGAAAAGTAATTTCGCTATATATAAATATTTTTATTAACACTCATAATCGTGTATGTAATTTGTAAACATTATATGTATAAAGATAAGCGGTGAAGGAAATGAATTCATATTGTTGTAAGAATTACAAATTATATGGCACATATCTTACATATAATACCATTTCAGAGGCAGTTTTAGTTTTGCCACAAAATGTGTAACGCCAGAAATTTCTTTTTAAATTTGGCACAGTTAACCGAACGGATGGAATATCAATAACATATGTATACCTACCATAGGTTAAAATGCAGTTACTGTTTAAAACAATATTATAATCAATTCTTAGACTAACTAAACGCCCTACGACTTGACTAAATTTAAACAAAATACAATTTTACCTTATAAGTGCTTTAATAACATATGGCAGAATATTTCATTTCTATATAGAACACTTTATTGTTTTTATTGACAACTAGACTTAACTAAGACATTGACCAAATTTTATATATCAATATCTGATAATTATATCTATTTAAGAAAATAGAGAATTTCGTCAAAACCTATACATATTTATATATATATATGTAACTGTTCATTTTTGTTGATTATATGATATAACCATTTGTTTAACACTGATAAGCACTGTTAAAGTAACTTTAGCAAATCTTTAAAATGCAGCCATAACGGCGACGTTGGCGTTTATTTGTTCGAGAACCGCTCGACGCATTCGTACCCCAAGAGCGTTAACGTAAACGTTAACGTCATCGTCAACGCAGACGCCGACGCAGACGCCGACGCCGACGTCAACGTGGATTTGATTGTTTGCTTTGGAACATTGCCGCGCATCGTTCAGAGTGAATTTGCATAGGCAGCGAGACAGACGTCGGCGGAGTCCACGCGGTGCCGTTTGAAAAGTTGTTTTTCTATATGCGAAAAATACGTGGAAACTAGGAACGCAACGCGACGCACGCATTATTCAGCTTGTTGTTGTTGCTTTTATGTGAAAAATGAATTTCTTAGTTTTTCTCGAGTGAAAATGATTTTTTAGTAACTTTAATTTATGAGTGGGGGACGCGCTGAGTGAGTCGTCAAATAGCTGGATAATAAATTATGCGCCAAATTCCAAAAATATTTGTATTTAAAATAAAAATTAAAAATAATTTATCAGTCCCTAAGAAGATGAAAGATGAAAATGTGTGTAATATGGCTTGAAATAATATGTGGAAATATTACAAAGAAAACCTAAGTAAATAAATAATGACATAAAAGTAAAAAATCAAATTCGATAATTATTTGAAAAATACAAATTTAATCAAACATTACAATTTTGTAATAAAAAACAAGAAAGAAGGGGCTATCTTCGGCACCCATTCAATATTCTAAGAATATTTTGAATACTTTTGCATAGAATAACTCATTAACTCAATTGTTCCTAGGGCAGCTGTATGATATAGTGGTCCGACTTTATTCAAATTTAGTCTCATTGTACAAATCGTAATTCTTCATTGATATGCCAACTTTGATTTTGATATCTTAAAAAACAAAAAAAATGGTTATTAGAACACTTTTCGGCCGATTGTTCATATGGGAGCTACTAGATATAGTGGTCCGATTTTATTCAAACTTGGTCAGATTGTACAAATCGTAAATATGCATCGATATGCCAAGTTTGGTATCTTGAAAAACAAAAAGTTGTTCATACAAACACTCTTCATGAAAATGAATTGACTTTGATTGTTCCTATGGCGGCTATATGATATAGTGGTCCGATTGGACTAATTTTGACATACAAGCTACATACGATATTGAACTTTATCTGTGCCAAGTTTCATCAAGATAGCTAAAAGATGAAACCAAAAAGTTTACATAGAACAGACGGACAGACTATATCGACTCAGCTCGTTGTCGTGACCAAGAATATATACATTTTACACATTTCGAGAAAATAATAATACCCTCTTGCAAGGAATATAATGAAAATTGTATTTAAAACACAAAATTAAATATATTAATAACAACTTTAAGTGAAACTGACTTGATAAGAAACTAAACACTGCTCAAGTTGCTCAAGCTGCTCATTTGAATAAATATGAAAATAATAATAATCAAATAACACGATCTTAAAAACTTAATATAACAAACAGTTATTTATAACGTTGATAACAACAGTGAAAATATTAAATAATGTTGCAACTTTTTATACATTGTTATAATGCATATCGTGTACTATTTAGTTTTCTGAATCCGATTTACACTTAATGCGTATTTCATTTTCTATTTATTTACAAGTGCAAGATAGTCAACTGTGCTACACATATATGTGTTGTATCTTTGGTTAGACTTAGGATCGCAAGACCGACAAACAGTTTTCCGGCTAGCTCAACAAATACCTTCAATCCAATCAGCTGTAAAGCGTGTAGGAAAACGCAGTTCATTCGAAAATCTAAAAATAACAGAGAACATAATATTGAATGAATACTATATACTATATACTCTATATAACCACATTTCTCTCCATTCATTCCACTCGCACTTAGCACGACTTACGAAACGTATCAAATTACCAAAAAGCTACACCAAAAAAAAAAAACACTCTATGAAGAAATAAGAAGAAAAAATCAATTAATGTGACAAATATATATTGACGTATTTAAACTTTTCAAACATTATGTGGAATACAACAAAGGATTGCATTGAGCACATTGATTGCAGCACAAGTTATTGCAATACGAGCAACGATTGTTGCTTCTGCCAAAGATTATTTGAAAAAAAACAGAATCATGAGCACTTTATACGATCCAATAACTTTGTTGATGGATCCACATTCCTGCGCATATTCTTGCTGTTGTTGCTCTGCCTCAGCTCAACACTGTCTGCTCCTCAAACCTCCTGTATACTCTGTGATAAAGAAGATCTGAGAGCCAGGGAACCAGCCATAAGCGATAGCTACGAGGAGTTTATATTTGATCATCAGGTGTCCAGGCAGGATGCCATTCAAGCGCTTCGTAAATACAATGAAAGTAAGAATTGACTATACTTTGCATAACAATCGCGTTTAACGACATAATATCGCTGTTACAATCTCGACCAGTACATTGTTGGCGAGATTATGTCGTTTACACGCGCGTTTACTAACCGCCAGCGATATTATGTCGATTTACACTGGCGAACTTACGTCGCGTTTTTTAAACGGTAACATTGCGGCGGCGAGATTATGTCGCTATTATTTATTTTTTTATTTTCTCTTTTTCTGTCTCTTTTGTAGCAAATCGCAGCACACAAATAAATTCCTGCGACAGTATGCGGTGTACGCCGACGGTGCTCAAATATTGTTTGGGTCCACAGTTCATTAATGATCATTGTTGGTGCGAGCTGCAACACAGCGAAGGTGAGTTAGAGCCAGATGGTTATAATGCGATGATGGGGTGAAATAAGTATATTCGAATATCACTCTTACCAATCTTAAGGTTATCATAACTTTGGAAGTAACCTTCATTGCTGTTAAATGTATTTCTCTATTGCTTCGAACTAAATTGATGTTAGGATTCAAACTTCATCTACTTCATTTTCCAACATTAATTTTTTCATAACGAACCATTCTTTTCTTTTTGACAGTAAAGTTAATTCTTACGATTATAAATTTGTTCAATAAAATGTCAGGGTAGACTTCTTGCATTTATCAGATAATGATAGTAATGAGGTTGGGAACGTCCACTCCCGTTAAGCACCTTTTCTGGTGATGAGGTTAGGGATCAAAATTAATTTCTTAAGTTTGCATCACAGTCAATTTATAGAACAAATATTTATGTTCTTTTACAAGAATCATATCTTTAATTTGACTTTAAATTTCACAAAATAAAACTAATGTGAAAACCTTAAACGAAATCACTGTTTCTCTAACCTGCTGGCGTCATCTGTGATCTTGATGCATTAACTTTTACTCCACCCTCGTATAATAATATTTTGTGAATTTATGATCTGTCGGTTAGTACAAGCACACATGGCGCTTAACAATAATAAACAAACATGACTGCAAATTCCATTAATTCTCACAGGTAAACAAAAGAGTTGAAAATTATGAAAATCAAGAAAATTAAAACGTTGGCGAGTGCCACTAACCCACTTGGAGGCAGTTTAAGCAAAACTTCATTAACCTATTACGAGTGCAGCTCAAAGATGCTTCAATAGTTAGGAGAACCACTAAACTATCCCATAGTTGGATGAATCTGTGGTTTCTCTAGCACGTGGTCATTGCGGAAGTAGTTACTCGTAAATGTTGTGGTCCACATGACTTAACCGCAGCTACGCTCCATTGCATGAATTTTCATGAAGCTACAGTTCTTACAATCTTTAGTGGAAGTTTTAAAAACAAATTATTGAAATATTGTTATTTTTTTCGACTTAAGAATACCGAGATAATATATAAACTAGTTTCGATCTAAGACATATTAGAGGACGTACAAACACTCAATTCAATGAAAATTCTTGATTTAATTCAATATATTTGGCTGATTGGGGAGCTTTAAAACATGTGCATTAAAGTTCACCGTGTACTACCTTTAATAATGCTACCTAACTGTGCTATATAACATAGCCTCACTGTATTTAAACTGACATTCCAAGTGTCCAAGCGTCAGTTTATAATTCTCTTTAGTCTGGTCGTCGATTTGTGGGTTCGGCAATTCGTATTTTCTACACTTGAATGGGTTTCTTCAAGGCGTGCACAATTTTCCGTTTCGCATTTTTTCCAAATGCACTCGCATTCAAAATGTTCTGTGTGTTCTAGTAAATGCACTCATTAAATTTAATTTTCTATACTTAGTTGGTTTTTTATTAACTAATATTGAGGCTTTAATTGAGTTTGTGTTTATGGCCTAATGGCTGGGAAGTCCACTTACTGAAGGTCGTCCAACTTAGCCAGCCCAAGGTACACACCTCAACAAAGGCTTTCGTTTATAGGGCGTCTATCAGAAGTAATATTTGTTATAGGTATTATTAATTTCCAAGAATTTCAGATATCTAATCAGTGCTTGATGATTCGATTGATGCTTTAAGCGTCTATTTCCCTTTTAATGTAATATAAATGTAAGTACTTAGCTTATCAATTGTACAATTTGTGTTATATACATTTATATATATATATATTGCCATTTATTGATCTAATTTATATGCAGTACTCAGTCAACTTTTAACCCTATATGATAATAGCACGCTGCTCTCAAATGTTTCCTTATCAGGCATCTCAAATATATTTGCGATTATCGAGCAACAAAATCTATAAATCTCGCTCGCAAATGTCCAACAAACAAAATCGACTGTTAAAGTCTCAGCTAGAATTTAATAATATATATTATATTATATATTGATTCGGCATTCATTTCTATATCAACCAGAAATATATTTTGCTACTGACTTTTGTATAAGTTTAATATGCATCGCCTTTAGCTATGACAACAGCAACAATAGAGCATTCAATTAAATACGTGAGTGAAATATTAATGTCCAAACACCTGCTCCATGGACTTTCAGTTCCATGAATGAAAAACATTATTTTTACTACTCTGTGGGTGGTTGTGATTATTGTTTTTCTTTATTTGTTTTTTTTCCTTTTTTTTTTTTTTGATTGTAATATATTTTTTTTTATTGTTTTGAAGTGTTTGTAACGCCATTTAAATATTTTCATAATTTTTGTGCAATTAAATTTGTAAGATAGTTTAGCTTGCAAAGAACTTACAAAAATTTGCATACAATATTAAAAAAAAATGTTTTAATTTTCGCTTTATTTTATGTTTGCCGACTCTTGATTAATCACATAAGACAGTAAGCTTAATAAATATAATTAATATATTAATATAATAATATTAATATAAAATATAATATAAATTTTTATAAATAAATCTCTCTGACAATTAGGATCATTATTAGAATATTATATATTATGTCTAATGTGTAAATAATATATAAAAATAACAATTTAGCAACAATGAAGAAATCAGAAAGCTGTATTTTTTTTATGAAAATATCACATTTGGGTTATACAATCTTCTTACATAAAAAACTTCCGTAATTTTTTAAAAACCAACTTAATTAAGAAGGGGAAATTTAATAAACTTTATTTTAATATTGCGTCTATAAAACTGAAACATAAAAAATAGTTTCTTCAATTACCTCTATAAGCCTACAAACACAATTGTATTATGCATATAAGTACACATATTAAATCCACTTAAACATGACTTTAAAATTGTGCTGTTACTGCCATCAATCATTTGCAATCTAGTTTGATATTTACAACTTGTTGTTTTCTTCTTTTATTTTCTGTCGATTAGCATTATTATATTATTTTCTGATGTCCTCGCTACGTGTCAGCTGTCTCAAAAGATTAATAACGCAATTGCGATCAACAAATTGATCTAACATTATTAAAAAAGACACTCATGTCGATTTGCATTAAATTTAATATAATTACATAATTGGATAAATATTTGTGACACGCAGCAGCGAAACAATGAATTCATCCATTATTATACTAATTTAGAAATGAAACTTTATAAAAATCAACACGTTTAGTTTTTATAAACAAATTTATAAACAAATTTCCGAGTTCGACATGGCCCCCAGAAAACAATATTTAGTCATTCAGTCTGCGATGTATTGTTTGGAAAATTATTTGTAGATTTTGGCGCTGCTCTCAATAAACATTTTCTATTTTATTGCTTTCCGTTTCTACTTAAACCAGATGCAGCATAAAAATATTTAAAGTATTTTAACTGAGTATAATAAATTTAAAACCATTTACTTAGAGCTTTTTATTTAAAAATGTGTAATAATATTTAAAATAAGTATATGGAACATGATGTCAAGGCCCAAAACAAATGCCTTCTTTGGGGCAGTTTGCATCAAATATTTTATGATTGACAGCGACAGCTGATCATATAGAATCATGTCTATGTCCGTTTGTCAGTTTGAAATCCCTAGATTTGGTTAAACTATAAAAACTAAAGGCAACAAAACTTGTTGGTCTGATATCGAATTAGTAAATGTTGCAATTTTATTTGTGCCCAGAATATTAGTTTGGTTTTATAACCACATGAAGCGATTCATTTCTTGATACATTTTTATTTCTGATAATTCCGAATTGTACTGATAATGTAACTATTTTTTTTGATTACACATTTCCTTATAGCTTGACTTCTTTATATGGAATTTGCACATTTTATAAACTGCAACCAGCAGCCAACAAATATGGTATTAAATCCTGTTAATATTCCTGGCATTGATTGATTTATTGATTGTAGCCATGTGTTTACTTATATGTTGATATTTTACTAAGTACGAGTATCTCACAATTTTAATTCACAACTATTTTAATATTTCTTTATAGAGGGCCTGCCTTACGTACCACATATATGTTATGTTGGAGAAAAGCTGTATACAGCTTCCGTGGGTTCCTGTCATTTCTTTGAGCAGGTCAAAGAATGCTGCTGTGCGTCCGCTTTGGTCAGAGAATGTAAGTGCTTTTGGAATGTTTATGGATGAGTTTCAACAAGATATTTTATTTGGTCAGAATGTTGATATTATATCAATGATATATGATCATAAAATACTTATGTAGTATATTTGTGTATACAGAAGAAATCAATGCTAAATTTTGGGGCCATTCAACACTTACTACTTATACACACACCCAGCTAAAGATTAACAAAGCGATGTTAATTTCATAATGTAAATACTCACGGCCGCTTGGTTTCGATAAATAAACATTGAATATACTGCCCACGGCACAGGGAGATCATCATATTTATAGGTAGCCGAATCAAATCATGATAATTAGATTTAGTTTATAACGCTAATTGATATTGCTCACAAAATTCTATATACAACAAAAGGCATCATTCAAACTGCTTTAAATCATAAAATATAGCATTCAATATGTGTGTAGCACTTGAGTATAAAAAATTGAACTATAAATTTTAAGCATTTGTTTGATATATGAATTGTGTATATTATTTTCTTCAAATTTACAATTGAGTAGTTCTCTTGAACTGCTGGGGCAAATAAAAACAAAACTTAGTCTAAATTAAGAGCATGTTCATAAATAAATATGAGTTAAGTTGCCAAATAAACTAATAAACTGTTAAGGCATCATGCAATTAAATTTTAAATAACATACCAAATTAAAGCTACCTATGAATATAGTAAAATTTTTAGTCATCATTTGGAAAATTAGCACGAAAATTAGAGGTATTTAAAAGTTATTCACTTTTAAGCTATGACTTAAATATTGTAATAATCAAAACAGTAACACATGCAGTAATCTCTTAGAAGTATCAAGATATAAAAAACGTTCAATTAATCGTATTGGAGGTTTCATATACTACTTTAAAAGCAATCGCGCTCGCTTCTCATTCCGCAAGCAATTATCGAAGTCCAGAATCACACCCAATTATCTACAAATTGAATATAACAATCTTCCAATTTTGGACTATTTAGTGCTAAAATAAAATTTAGTTAATATAATTCTCTCTCTTCTTTTTGCTAATTCCTTATTTAATTTACAACTTTCAACAATTTCAGGGCGACACATATCTGGCGCTTCCTTCACCACACCACGAATCTTGTTAAGTTCTTTTGTGGCTTCTTTGAGTTTATTTTATTGGCGGAGCAGAAGGCGATTTATTTGTTAAAGCTGAGAATTGGGGGTTGCCTGAGGTTGGCATATAATCTTGTAAAACATAGTCATAGTCATGTAGGTATCGCGCGTTACAATGCGTCTCCCCGTGAGCCATTAATAAGTGTACTTAGTCAAAAATAATTTAAACTCAAATCAAAACATACCTGCTAAGTATATTAATATATTTAAGCGTTAATAAATACAACTAAATATGTGAATTAAGTTCTTAGTTCGTTCCTATGCATAATAGTGTACATAGTATGTGGTTACATAATAAAAATATTTATGTTTATATATATTATTAATTAACTGCTGCATTGTAAGTATAACAAAATCGTAATCTGATATGTCGTGTACGCAAGTACAAACAAGAATAGACAACTTAAAATGTAAACAAATTTAAGAACTATTTATAATTGAAGTTGATAAAAATGCCTAAATGAAAATGGCAAATATTTTTGCTTAAAAACTATTTGGGTTGCATGCTTAAATCTTAATCGGTCCACTTAACCTCGAGATAGCAAGTCGGCCTTACGTCTATGTGAAGTCTACCACCTCTCTTGGCTTTATAAGCTGGTGCGGCTATTGAGCGTACGCTGCAAAGCATTCACACAGGAAAGCACGTCCTCATAGTCCTTGGACCATTCACGCAAATTGCGTTCCAATGTCTCCAGTCGGGTTTGGCCTAGCCGCATGCCTCCATGTTTGATTGCCGCATAGCAGGAGCAGGCCAGCAGCTTGAAGCATTGTCGTCGGACTGCATTGTGTGAATTGCTTTCCCAGTTTGGCGTGCTGGCCACACACTGCCAGGCCATGCTGACATAGTCTACCAGTGCATCCCAGTGTGTGGAGTCGTGCAAGCGTTTCGCCTGCGTTTGCAGCACGCGCTTAAACTCATTGAGATGTATCGCCGCCTTTGAGTAAGCAGCGGCATCCGTTTTCTTGCACAGTCTCGACGTGGGCAAGGATTTGAATATGAGCCGCTTTGCATAGTGCAGCTCCTGCTCCAGTAAACTTCAAAATGTATAGTAGAAATGTAAGATATTAAATTGTATTATAAATTATAGGAAGGTGACTCACCTTATGTCTGGCGTTGGCAGTTGCGCGCGTATTTGATCCTCGGCGCTTTGTGTGGCTGTCGCAGTTTCTTGCTTTATATTGCACATTATTAAATCAATGAGTTGCTCTTGTGAGAGACCCTGCAACAGCGTTGGCAGCGGCACATCGGTATTTGTTTGCGCAACGGCACGATCGTCCATTTTCAGTTTCTTCACAATTGGCGTACCTGGCCAGAGCTGTTGCTTTGTACTGGTCAGTTTGATGGGTGAATACGTTTCCATGGGCGTTGGTTCGGGCGGAGTGCTGCCCATGGTTAGCCGTTTTCGTGGGGAACTGCGCAATATCATGCCACTAGTCAACTGCAGATTTTTCGTGGGCGTACGCTGAAAGGGACTGCGTATTGTGTTGCCACCGACAACTCCATTGATTTTGTCCGGTGAGAAGGTCGTTGTAAAGCGACGACGTCCGCGCTGCCGTATAATCAGTTCATCTGGTGAGGGCAGGGGCGAGAAGCTAAAGTCCTGTGCCTGCGCCACATTCAAATCATTGTCTACACGCAGACCCAGGCCGCCACCGCCTCCATTAGGTGTGTTGGCTGTGGCAGCCGGTGTGGGCTCATCGGGTGTACGGCGATTGGCATTTGTTGGTGTATTGGCCACACGGAGTGCCTCCAAGCGATCGGGTATTTCAGCCAGCGCCATGCGCGTCTGCAGTGTAGGAGTCGTAGTCGTCATTTTTGTAGCCTTAGTAGTTGCAAAAGAAAAAAGGAAAATAAGGTGACAACACCCTGCAATATATGCATACCTATTGTGTTCCAAAGACACTCTTGATATTATTGTTTGTTCTTGACTCGGCTGTTTAACTTGCGTGTTGCTAGACTATTTTTATTTTGTTTAGTTTTGTTTGCCAAAATTGCGCCAATTCATATGGCAAGCTCGGACAGGGCTACCAAAATCAGCAGAGCTGTCGCCGCACAAGTGTCTGGCAAGCCTATTTCAGCACTAATATAAAAATATCTGGCAACATCGTTCTTTTCTTGCGCTAACCTTTTTAACATCGTTTGCGTACTGCGTACCGTGTCTTTTAAATTTATTCAATTTAATTGAATAGGCAATCGCTTCTTAAAATAGTTGTAAAATGCCTATAATAAAGCATACTGAATTTGATCGGATGCTTGAATTTCAAGCCGGCAATTTTTTCTTTGGCGATTGAACAGTTAAAGTACGTGCTGCTCCACGTGGTTTGCATTTTTTCATATGATGAAAAGTTTAAAGTTATTTTTTATTAACTAAATCTGAATATATACATATATGTTGGGGTAATTTATATTCTTTTTCATGGCCTACACTTTTTCAACTCGAATGATGATAACTTCATACCCAATTCAGATCAATTATGTTGAAATCTATTTTTACATGCATCACCATCTGACATCGAGTTGTTTTAGAGATAGTGTCAATTATTATATGTATTCACTAATATTCATACATATATAAATTCAAATATTTTTATTTTGCAGTTTCAATTAAGATATGGACTTTGAGCTTGCACATAACCTATACTTGGAAGTAAGTCTTCAACTATATCAGACCGATATTTTCACAGTTCATATTGATGATAACTTCATACCAACTCAGAGCAATTATGTTGAAATCTATTTTACATGCATCACCATCTGATTTTTAATCTAATTAATTGTTCAGCAAATTGCAGAATAAGAAACTAATTATTACCATTTTTTTTTGCAGTACTTTCCTAAATATTGGAGTATAAAGGATCGAAACTGACAACGGTAAGAATTCAATTTGTTAAAACTCCTAATAATTACCTTTTACTGATGACAGCTTCATACAAACTCAGAGCAATTATGTTGAAATTTATTTTACATGCATCACCATCTGAATTCTTAAATAAATTACTTTTGTAGAAAACTGAAAAATAGTTAACTAATTATTACCTTTTATTATTATTTTGCAGTACTGAGCGATGCATTGATGAATAAAGAATTATGATTGTTTTATAATGTAAGTCAATTATACATTACAGTATCCCAAAAATTTAATATTCGCTGATGATAGCTTCATACCAACTCAGAGCAATTATGTTGAAATCTATTTTACATGCATCACCATCTGATTTTTAAACATATTAATTCTTCAGAAAATTGCAGAAAAAGAAACTAATTATTACCATTTTTTTTGCAGTATGGCTAAATATTGGAATATAAATAAAGGATCGGTAAGAATTAAATTTGTTAAAACACCAAATTATTACCTTTTAGTGATGATAGCTTCATACCAACTCAGAGCAATTATGTTGAAATCTATTTTACATGCATCACCATCTGATTTTGTACATAAATATATTAAGTTTTTTATTTTAAAAGCTTTGACTAATTTGTGTTTCAATTTACTTTTAGATGCTTTGTATTCATGGAATCAGCGGACAATGTTTTAAAAATGTATTATTTATTTATCTAATACTATTTTGTTTAAAAATAAACTTATAAACAAATCATACAACTGTTTAACACTGCCAACAATTTTCTTTAGATCTTCAGCTCACTCAACAATTCCACAGCAACAACAACAGCAGAAAGATTATGTCCTTTTTGCCCACCTGACTCCAATTAAAGCAGCCACTTAATTCTGGCACCACATTGCCATAAGCCACATCCTTATTGTCCGCCGTGCGCACCGCTGAGCCACGCTCTGTGAAATCTCGTTTTTTCTTAAAGCTCTCATAGTACCAGTCCATGCCATCCTTGCGCACCGCCCGCTCCACAGTCAGCACATCGGGATCGGTGTCTGTGCGCTTCTGTGCCTGTCTAGCTAGCAGTTGCTGCTCGCTGGCAAAGCTCTCATTGTCCGCACTAGGCGTGGTGCGTTGATATTCCTCGGCTGTCGGCTGTGCCAGCTGTTGTTGCTGATGGGGTGTATACACCTTGGTGATGGTCGATCGCCCACCCGGCGTGCGTATAGCTGCTGCTGATCCCCGCGATGGCGCAGTATCTTGCGCCGCACTGGGCGTGACTTGATATTCATTGGGTGGTTCTGTGGTAATACTCGTTAGCCAGGACTGGCTTTTAATTTGTGCTACGTGCTCGTCTGCTGGCGGTATCAACAATATTGTCTCTGGTGTGGTTGTTTGCAATAGCTTTGGTGGACGAAGCAACGTTACGGATTGTGCCTCTAAGTCCTCATCATCGTACATCGAATCTTCTACCTGTTGCTCGCTGGATGCATTGCTACTTGTGGCCTCTGTTGTAGTGGTTGTTGTCGTGGAGCTTGTGCTTATGATGCGGGCTGTTGTCATTGGTCTAGTGCTCTCTATAAGCATCGACTGGGTGGTCACATCGGGCGCCGTTTCGGTGACATAGTAAGTGGCAGTTTCGCCACTCTCTACGCTGCTCGTTGGCTTGGGAAGCGCCTGTTTATGATGTTCCTGACGCACCGCAATGGGTATAAAGTGACGTTCCATATGTGGCTTGCTGGTGACATTTACCGGCTCCACCAGACCGCGATGCTGTTGTGGATCATGCACTGGCATAAAACCACCCACTTGAACGGGTACAATAGGTCGAAAGCCACCGCGTTCAATGCTCGCCGGCTCACGAAAGGTGGTGCGAAAAACGCCAACGGTTGTCGCTGCGCCGCTTTCATTGCTTAAAGCATCCTCCGCTGAGTTGGTGATGGCTTCCGTCTCTACATAACGATTGCGTGCGCTGGGCACATTCTTTGATTGTTGCTGCTTCTGCTGCTGCTGTTCCTGCAAATATTTCTCAAACTCGGCGCTATTTGGCTGATACATGCGCGTCTTGCCCCGTCCAGTGGGCAAGTTGATATGCGCCATGCGATGCGTGGCGGGCATCTGATCATCGTCCTGATCTGTACGCTGTTTGCGGCCACGCTCGCCAAACCCAAAGAAACGCCCCAAACTCAAGCTTGGTATGGGATAGCCAAAGAAGGTAAAGGGCGAACCAACTCCTGCAGCCGGCTGTGGACGCCGTTCGAAGTATTTGGTGTGCAGAAGCGTATTATTCAGATTATTATTTCCGCTTGTAGCTGGTATTGGTTTGGGACGCTGCGAGCTGCTAACCACTGCATTGCTGGTATCTGGCACATCTGTGGAGTCCACATATTGATCATAGAAGTATTCACTATCACCCACCATAGGTCTTTCTCCATTCGGCTCGCACTCATCATTGAAATCCTCTGGCAAATCACGCTGGAACACATCACCGTGTTCATTGAGCAGAGGCAGGTGATTGCCGGTGGTGCGTTTTTCGGTGTTGTCCACACCGTTGAGAAGCTCCAGGCCAACACAGAGGCTACGTTCCATTCGAGCGGCACGCAGTAGGCGACCGTCTTGGCATTTTGGCCCGGGATAGGGGAAATTGGTCTCCTGTAACCAGACAGAGAGCCACTGCATCTCACAATTACAGTCAATTGGATTACCTGTGGCAACAAATTCCAATAAAAAGATTAAATTTTGTATGTAAAAGTTGAGAAAACGATGATGTCTTAATAATTTATAATATACAAGTGCGTAGTTGGGTAGGTAGGTGCCCGTTGTCTTCCCCTACATTAGATCTGTTCATTAGAAAACAGAATTCATAAAAAAAATTTTGGGTAAATTTGCGAAGATTGTTAATTTTTAGTTTGCTACATCCTATCGTTAAGGTGTTTATAGAAAAACAAAAGCTTGATCAAATATTTAAATTCAACCCTTCCACCTTTGGTGTAGAGCTGATTACGCCCTTGATACCACAGTTTATAGTGTTGTTTTTCTGAAACGTATCTATCTTCGGCATGCGAAAGTTATATACCATTACAATGGCCTTAAAAATTTGAATATTTGACCGATCGTTCCTATGGCAGCTATAGGTATAGTCGCCCTACTTTAATTTAATTAAATAAGATTATTTGTAGGATAATCAAACTTAGAATTAGCAAGTTTGGTTGAGATACCTCTAAAAACAAAAAAGTTGCTCATACAACACATTTTTCAAATTATGTTTCTATGGGGCCTATAATGGTCCGATTTAGATTATATTTGATCAGATTGTCTATGTCATAATAAAACATCGAACTGATGAGTTCGTTACATTCTTCAACCTATCGTTTTTATTAATGATAAAATGGTCCGATCCGGCTGATTCTGAGATATGAATTGTCTGCAAGAGAAATAAGTATCTGTGCAAAATTTTATTAAGATAGTTAAAAACTGAAAGACTAGTTTACATAGAAATAGACAGGCAGACAGATAGACAGACACGGCTATATCAACTCAATTCGTCGTACCAATCTAGAATATATATACCTTATGGGGTCGGAGACGTGTCCTCCTATCTATTACATATTTTGTGACAAAAATATAATAACCTTTAGCAAGGGTATAAAAACTAAGTAAGACTTGTACAAGGATCTGTAAAATGACTTTCTTTCAGCCATATAAAGGATGATTTTAACGTCTTTCAGATAGATTCCTAGCATGTCTTTTGATTATAATCAGAATCAAGTATAAACAAATCTTACAGCGTACTTTGTATGATATACATATGTAGCACACTAAAATCGCTTACCATCCACATCGAGTATAGCGATGTTGCCTCTCAGATTTCTAAAAGTTCGTTCCTTAATGGTTCTTAGATGGTTATTGCGCATGGATAATACGCGCAGTCTGGGCATAGTTTCAAAAGGCGAACCCTAGCAAACAGATATAGATAGGTATAATATATGAACACGTATGTATATATGTATGAACATACATTATTATAATGGAGTTCGTTTTAAAAACCTACCTGAATTCTACATATTTGATTGTTATCCATCTTTAGTTCAACCAGCCAATTGAGTGCTTTGAGGGGCATTGTTGATACCAGTTTAACGCCATTTGTTGACAAATCCAGAACCTCCAAGTTGCGCATACTACGTAGCCCAATATTTTCCATATTGCGAAAGTGATTATTTGATAAGTTGAGAAAGACCAGAGAATTGGCATGATGGAAACTCTCGGGTGAGATAAATCGAAGTTTATTGTATTGAAAATGTGAGGCCAGCAACGAGGGCAACTCCTCAAAAACATGATCCTTGAGCTCTACCAGCTTATTATCGGCTAGCACAAACTCCTGCAGCTCTGGTAGACCCTTGAGAGCACCTGGCTGTACGCTGCCAATCTCATTACTGCTTAAATCCAAATACTGGAGCTTGGGCAGATTTCTAAATGTGCCTTGCTGCAGTTCCACAATGAGATTGTTCGACAAACGTATCTCGACAACATTGCGCCAGCCATTAACCACGTCGGAGTGAACTCGTGAGATTTGGTTGTAGCTGAGATCAACGTCCCGCAGGCTATGCAGATTGCCCAAGCCCACCGAGATGTCCAGCAGAGCATTGCCCGATAGATCCAAGTATTCCAGCGAGCGTTGATTATCAAAGGCGGTGGGCGAAATGCTGCGTATTAGATTACGGGATAAATCTATCTGCTCCAGCCGACTGTTGTTCGAGAAGAAGTTGTCCGTTATGGACTCCAGCTTGTTTGACTGCAGATTAAGATTGCGCAGCTCCGCAAGTGGCAGCAAGGCACGCTCATCTGCCTGGCCCAGTTGATTGTCCTGCAAGTGCAGCAGCTCCAACCGCTGTATGCCTATGAACGAGGTATCCTCCAGGAGGCGCAGTTGATTTTGCGCCAGACTCAGCACACGCAGCTCGGGCGCCGACTGGAAACCATGTCGCGGCAGCTGCTCAATGCGATTCTGGCTAAGATCCAGCATACGCAAATTGGGCAGCTGCAGAGATTTGCTAGCCGCAGCGGGCAAGGATCCAATGAGATTGCCTCGCAATGAAATGCGCTCCACAATGTGTGGCAGGCCCGGAATAATGGCCACCAATTGATTAAAGCTGGCATCGACTTCAAACAGACGTTCCAAGTGCAAGAGTGTGCCGGGATGTATCTGGCTCAGCTCATTGGAGGATATATTGAGGGTTTCTAACAGACTATTGTGACGAAAGCTGTTGGCAGCCAGCTCAGTTAGACCATTCTCGCTCAGATCCAGACGGCGCAGTGAGGGCAAACCCGCCAATAGCTTTGAGTCCACGTGCACAAATTGGTTTTGGGCCAAATCCAGACCCTTTAGACCAGGCAGATTCCAAAAAGGAAGCGGCAAATTCGAACTGAGACTATTGTTGCGCATGCGCAGCTCTCGGAGCGCGGGCATGGCCATCAAGGCATCACGCTCGATCAAGCGCAGCTGATTGTGGTTCAGATGCAGTTGCTCCAATGTGCCATGACCTCTTAAAGCTCCATAGGGCAGCTCACTCAACAGATTGCTGCTCATGTCCAGAAACCGCAGCGTAGGCAAAGCGTCCAGCAGAGCACGCAATGCCTCCACATGGGCAATCTCATTGTTATAGATGTGAACGGCCTCCACTCCGCTGCCGGAGGCCTGAAGCAAAGATTCCGGATGGATGCGCCGAATTAGATTGTTGTGAAGATGAATAGTCTTCAACTGGGGCGTGCGAAGGAAGGCGCCATACTGCAGTTCGGTGATGCGATTATCATTAAGATGTAGCTCGGATAGATTTGGTAAATCTACAAAGGAGCCATCCTCAATAACATTGATTATATTGTGGTCCAAGCGCAGCTTTTTCAAATGCTCCAAATCCTTGACAATGCGTCCTATCATGCCCACATCACTGATTTGATTATAGGAGAGCTTCAAGCTAACCAAATTGGGCAGTCGGGATAGGGCACGTAAATGTATCCAGTTGAGACCATTGCGGCTAAGATCCAGATTCTTTAGCGAGATCAAACCGTCAAACAAGCCTGCCTCTAGGCGTGTCAAGCCCGCACCACCCGTGATGTGGATGTGCTGAAGCTTTGGTAGATGCCGGAAGCTATGCGCCTGCAGTTCTGTCAAAGAACCACTTTGAACACTTAAATAGGTAAGACTAAGCAGACCGGAAAAGTCTGGAAGGTGCTTTAGATCATCACTTTGTATAGTTATAGCAAGCATATTGATCATGCCGTTCAAACTCTCGGCGGGTATGCTACGCAACTGTGGCTCCACTATAAACACCTCCACCAGACTGTTCTCCAGTTCATTTAACCAGCCATTGGATAGACGTTCGATGCTGTTGTACCGCAGCATAAGACGCACAATCTGCAAATTACCAAAGAAGCGACCTGGAAGAGCCGGCAGCTGATTGTTCTCCAGCACTAGTTCATCAATTTGAGTCTTAATATTGCGCTCCACAGACTTCAGGCCATCCATAATCTGTGGCAGATTGCTATGTGAGCACCTGAAAAAAGAAGTTATTTTAACTTAAACTTTACTATCTGCATCTTTTTCAACTTACCATATTTGTATCTCCTTTCCACGCAGCGAGCAGCGACAGGGCAATATAGCCTCGGATGGAGGACAACTATCAGCACGGACAAGCGTTGTCCAGGTCGCATATAGCAAGAGGATGGGTAGCAATAGCATCTTGACAATCGCTTAGTTCATATTTCTATAAAGCAGTTGTAACCTTTGTAAAATAATATGAGATAACAAAAAAAATATATATTTTTGTTTTCTCATAGAAAAAATAAATGCTTTTAAATATTGCTTATAATTTTGTATACCCTTGCAGAAGGATATTAAAATTTTGTCACGAAATGTGTAACGCATAGAAGGAGGCGTCTCCGACCCCATAAAGTATATATATTCTCGATCAGCACGACGAGTTGAGTCATGTCCATCTGTTCGTCTGTCTTTCTGTTTCTATGCAAATTTATTGGCTTTGTCTTTGGGCTATCTTAATGAAATATGCCACAGATGCGTGATGTTGTTGCAGGTAGTTTGTATGTTTTATTCTGGTCGATTGGATTACTTTATTATATATTGTAGCTCCTATAGAAACATTTGGAGACACCTCATTTTCATAAAAAGTGTTTGTGTAAAAAACTTTTTTGTTTTCCAAACTTGGTGTAGTAGTAATATAAATTGTACAATCCGACTAAGTTTGACAAAAATCGGAGCACCATCGATAACTTTATTGTCTTTCAAGTTATCAAAATCAATCTACAATCTGATCAAGTTTAAATAAAATCAGACTACTATACAATAATTGGGTGAAAAATGAGTTCTACTATGAACAACTTTTTTGATTTTCAAGACATCAGAACCAAACTCACCACATCGATATAGAAATTTGTTCTAAACTTTCTGCTAAAGTCTGAATAAAATCGGACCAATATAAAATATGGCTGCCATAGGAATAATCAGTCGAGTATTCATAATTTGGCGCTAGAGCATGTTAAAATGTGTTCGGATCGTTGCATTTAAAAAACAAGTTTAAATGATCAAATTTAAATCATTATTTATTTGAATAAATTTATAGTACGTTATATATAATTATAATATAGAAGGACTCTCAACAATGACCAGTTGTTCTATTGTGCCTATGGTTCCTTAAGTGAACAGGAGCAGCTCAACCTCCTTTATGAAGGAGAGCAGCGCACCTGTTGAAGAGGCCTTAATATGTGATGGGGAGACAAACTCCTTACCCAAATGCTTCATTTCATCCCACTTGACAGCTGGACATTCACACAGAATGTGCATGGACGTCTCTTCATCCTCCAAGCAGAGTCTGCACCCTGCTCGGGTTTTGATCCATCTGTGAACCACTGATAGTTTTAAATTTTGTCCCGAAATGGAGTTCTTTGATTATAAAATCAGTTATTTTACAGAACTCTAGATCAGGAATCGAGAGAGGTAGATTGGCATGACCAGAATTCGATGCCAACGATCCATTTGTGTTATGAATACGAAGTGCGTAATATATAATTATTATATAATTATCATTGAATTATAATATATAATTATAATTATAATTAAATATTTTCTTGAATTACCAAGTCTCAATTGAATTTGAATCAAATTGAGCTGATTGCCGAGGACGCTGAGGACGCACACTCAATTGTTCAGCGTTATTATCTTTATTTTAAATTTCTCGTAACGTGTGTATAAAAATGTAAAATATTCTTATAATAAATATTTTAATGATAAACTGAACATTTTTAGGTGCTGTGTGGTTTTTAGTTTACAAGTATAAAATGTGTAGCAGTAAATAAAAATTAGTGTGAATTTGAATTTTGTTATTTAAAGTCTGTAAATCGATGCTATAATCATCAGCCTATCACAAAAGCTTCAGTAAATATCAAATTTACAAATGTTGCATTCAATCTCGCTTATAAATTATGTTATTATCTCATTTTAGGATACAGTAGCATTGACGAAACGCTTCAATGGATATAAACCATTTATTTATAATATAACATTTGATATCTGTAAATTTTTAAGAAATTCTAACCCAGGTAATAAGGTTTTTAGCTTCTATTACGATATCATCAAACCTTATACAAATGCAAATCATTATTGTTCTTATAATGTAAGTGTTAACTGTAAAACAATTTATATTTGTAATAATGTATAACACTTTTTTCAGTGTGATCTTATTGTGGATAAGATGCCCATAGCCTATCTCCATGATAAGTTCAAATACACATGGTATTAATCGAGCTGACATATCAGTTTACTTCACAATTTCTTAACAAAGATTACACCCAATGATAGATAAAATAACAATAAAAATCCTGCACCCAGTTATGTAAATGTGGGGCAAATTTTTACTTAAAACAATATGCAAGAATTTTAATAAAATTCTTGAATACCGAACTTGGAGTCAATTCATATATAAAATCGGTCGCTGATTCTGAAAACAATAATATATAATAAAATAAATTTTCGAGATAATCGAAAAAAGCTTAATTTCGACTTTTCGAAAAGGTAAAAATAATTCCGAACATAGTTTAATGATATAAAATATCTTTATCTTTTTGGTAAGGTAGCAACCTGTCCCACAACATTCTTAAATTATATTATTCGTTCAGAAAGAAGATTTCAAAATAGGTAATTTTTCGTGCAATTTTTGTACAAAAAAATTATAATTTTAGTAGTTTGTATTACCTTTAGATATATAGATTTAATAATTATTAGAATCGGTCGACAAATGCATAACGTATTTTTATTGATAATCTTATATTATTTGCAGTAATTTCTTAAGAAAAAAAGCTAATTGAATCCGAAAATAAAGTCAAATAAACAAATATATTGGTCAGTTTGCAATGTTACACTCTGCGTTTAAGTGGAAAATTTGTTGCGGTAAGGCTGCAGTGGAATTTGGGTCTCCACATTCAAAGTAGTGAGTTCAGCATTTAATTCATAAGGATACATTATTAAGGCACCAGACAGGGTATCGATCCTTAAAATCCCTGATTAAACGGCCAATTAATAACTATTTATAGCCAATATACACATCAGATTTACCAGTGTACGGCCATACGCATTTTACGTTCAATTGTTGTTTGTACTCCTTAGCATATAAATGAAATCTTAAAGAGAAACACGATTTTTGGTATGTTAGGGTAGTGTTGGGTTAAGGACTATAGCATGGTCATTTATTTATATATTTAAACGAAAAGTAACTTATTTTACGCGTTGGGATCCAAGGACTCAGCGTAAGGGTTTTAATTAATTTTAAGAATTTTTCTTTTCTTTAAAATTTCCATTTTCCACTTTGGAGCTGAGAAGTTGTCGACCGACTCTTGTAAAATATTTTATAATTTTTATAATAAGTAAGTCTGCAGATCGAAATAGTGATATAAAAAACCAACAATCTAGTTTTTGAGAAATAATTGCAAAACAAATAGCTATTTCAAAATGGGCATATTTCATACAACATTTTCATTTTAATCTTTTATAACTTCTGAACGAATAATATAATTTTTAAATATTGTAAGACAGGTTAATAGGCTATTTAACTATCATTTTAAAAGATAAGTGTTAAATTATGTTTGGAGTTATTTTTACTAACTTTTTGAAAAGTCAAAAATCTAGGTTTTTTTGATTATCTCGAAAACGGTCCCGGGAACCTATTTAAAAAAATTTGTTTTGTCATCATCGACCCGTTTTACAAATATGACTCTTAGATGTGCCTGATACAAAATGCTGTTAAATAGTGTAATACAAAAATGAGATTTCAAAATACTACAAAAAAAAAACCATAACATTTACTATCTATAATACAAGTGTACCACAATAATAAATGGATTAATGTTCAGACAAAAAGCTGATTAACACTTTGACTTATTAATATTGATACTAGGTTTACTTTGATAACACTTTTAATGTCAATCGAAATAAAATCAAATCAGGTATTTGCGGGATTTCATGCCGACAGCAATTGATAACTGATTCTAAAGTCATATATAAATCTGATCGTACACCTAATTTATTTGCTATTAGCCGCAAATATAGATCGTACACCTAATTTATTTGCTATAAGCCGCAAATATAGTAAGTATCAGAGATCGTATGACTCGACCCCCCATCAAACTTTTTTCAATAATACCCGAAATAAGCCTTAACTTAGCCGTAATAAACACTCTATACCTATCTAAATCAATGCAGTTATCAGCCCTGGAATAAATCAAATGATCGAGATTGATAAATTGGTTGAGAAAGCCCACTACCTGGCTATATAATAGACCCACACAGCTGTTGATAACACAAGAACCAAGTGGTTCTTTCTAGTGTTCACAATGCGCGTTATTTTAAACGTTATTCTACTTGTGCTAGCCTTAGGCTCGACAGTCGCTCTACCCGAGTACTCTCTTCATGGTATGATGAGATCGGATGAGCGCATACGCTCCCATGGCTATCCTACAGAGACCCACGAGGTGATCACCGAAGATGGCTATGTGCTGACGCTCTTCCGCATTCCATATTCGCATAAATTGAAAAACCAGAAGAAGAATCGTCCTCCCGTTCTTCTGCAGCATGGTTTGTTCAGTAATTCGGATTGCTGGTTGAGCTCTGGACCTGATAATTCACTGGCCTATTTGCTGGCTGATGCCGGTTACGATGTTTGGCTTGGTAATGCCCGCGGCAATATCTATTCGCGCGCCAACAATTATATTTCACTGAATAGCCACAAGTTCTGGCACTTTGACTGGCATGAGATTGCCACCATTGACATTGCCACCATGATTGATTTTATTCTGAAGGAGACGAAGCACACCCAAGTGCATTATGTTGGTCACTCACAAGGCACCACTGTGTATATGGTGCTGTTGTCTGAACGTCCTGAATACAATAAGAAGATCAAGTCTGGTCATATGCTCGCCCCGTGTGCTTTCTTTGAGCATGGTAAATCGCCAGTCTTTAGATGGCTGGATCCATTGGTGGGCACACCAGGTGGTGTCTGGAATCAACTGTTGGTGGATGTCGAACTTATACCGTACAATAATCAGATCAATCGTTTGGTTGACAACACCTGTGGCACTGGCAGTCCCTATGATTCCATCTGTAAAAACGGCTTCCTAATGTTTGCCAATGGCGGCTATGAGAATACTAATATTGTGAGTGACAATTTATATGATAAAGCTCATTCCTGAACCATATATATAAAACTGTCCAACCTGACTGATTGGCGACTCACAAGCAGGTCAAACGGTAGAAACTAGAGACCTACAATCTTTATTGTAGCTTCTTATTATAGAAGGAGACTTCTCTGACTTCATAAAGTATATATATTCTGCAGCAAAGTCGATATAGCCATGTCCGTCTGTCCGTCCGCCCGTTTGTCTATTTCTATCTTTATGAAATTTGGCACAGATACTTCTGTCTATTGCAGACAGTACATATGTTGGAATCAGCTGGATCGGATCATTATATAATATAGCTGTCATAGAACCGATCGGTTAAAAAAGTTACTTCCAATATCAACAGCAATCTTGGCAAAGCGATATAATATTATAATGAAGCCAATCTTGCCAAGTTTGATTAAAGTCGGATTATGTCATATAGCTGTCATAGAAATAAACAGGTGCAAAAATTATTTATTGTCTGAAAAACTTTTTGGTTTTTCAAGACATTAGAGCCAAACTCAAGAGACCGATATATAAAAATTGTTTTGTAAAATTTAATCAAGTTTGATTAACATCGGACATATAACATATATAAAAAACAATTACATACTACACAATACTCACGAATATCTTTCATATGTAAAACTAAACAAACTATAATTTTGGCTTATAACTCCCAAACGGTTAAAGCTTTGAATTGGCTTGTAAAAATGCCTCATCAAGCATATTACCTGCTTTAAAGGACAATCTTTTACAAATTATAAAAGTTATAAGTCAAGTTCCAACTCAACTTAGTTATGAACTTTAAAATCGTCGCCCAGACAAATGCCTGTATTACTGTATTAAACTTAATTGATTATCTTCTCATTTCAGAGCTCTATGCAAATATTGATTGAAACACATCCGGCTGGTTCATCGAGCAATCAAGGCATTCATTATCTACAATTGTCGGCGTCAAAGGAGTTCCGTCAGTATGATTGGGGCACCAAAGGGAATCGCCAACTATATGGCCAAGATATGCCACCTGATTATGACCTAAGCAAAATTACCGCTAAGACTCACTCCTATTCTAGTCCGAATGATGCCTTGTGTGGTCCAAAGGATGTTGACACACTGGTTTCAAAGTTTACCAAATTGACCGAGGATCATCGCATTCCCTGGCAGAGTTTCAATCATTTGGATTATATTGTCGCCAATAATATGAAAGAGTTGGTCAATGATTTGGTAATCGACAGGATTAATCGCTATGAAGGTCGCTAAGTAATCGTTGAGTTCTTTAAATAAATATAAATGCTTGAGTTAAGATATTTTATTGCTTAATGTAATTTGGTTCTTTACAGTGAATCTTTTAGATAGGATCTTTCAGTGGGTATACTGAACCTTGTGCTTGTCAACATATATTCATTGAAGTGGTTTTAATATTACACCATAGAATACACCTTTTATGCTTTCATTATTAGACTCAGGAGACGACCGGAAGTTTTACTCTGAATTGTGCAACAACCCAAAAAACTTCATAAACATGCTCTAAGCCAAGTACACACATACATACTATAGTATATATATATCTATAGTTTTTATGCAGCTGCGCAACCTTAACAACAAAAAAAAAGAAACTTTTTGCGCCGAGAAGCGTAACATGGCTTTTCAACAAAATTTTGTAATCATTTAACCAAATAAAAAATATAGTATTAAAAACAGACGCACAGTTAAATTCCTCTAAAATGAACGGAATGAATATATATTTTTCTGTGTTTCTTTAAATCGAATTTTTGTTTAATGATTATTTCTATATAATGATGATTTTTCCCATTCGTAACCGCCTCATCCATGAGCCTTCCTTGAATTCCAATTGCCATAATTTTGTTTAAACGAAACCAATATATTTGACAAAAGTCTTTCTGGTATTTTGTTCGCCTCTAGATCGATTTGACACAAACACTTTAATTAATTCTTAAATATTTTTGATTCTTATTTTTTTATGTTTCACTATATTAAAATATATTTTAAGCTTTATTTTAAAAATTAAGCTACCTTATTAACTAACTAAATGTACTTAAAGATATAGTCTACTAGCATTCATTTAGAATCAAAATTTTAGATGATGAATGACTAGTCATTTAATCATAATGTAAATGAAAAAACATCCGAAGAAGAATCTTATTCAGGCTTTAGTTAGTTGTTATATTCTCCATTTTTAGTTCGCTGTAGTCGTGTTCAACTGTAGTAGTCCCAGTAGGGAGTGAAACGGTTTCAAAGAGCTGCTGCCGTTGCCTCTCAACGCATGCGCGTAGATTTTAGATCAAACGAACCTTGAAATTATTGTCGTTTTCATCATTGTTTGTAATTTCTTTGGTTTTCAACTGCAGCTCTGTAGAGTTTGGTTTACTCTGGATCACCATGGATCTATCTATATAGTATGCCTGCCGCAACTAAGTGTGACTTGAAGCTCACTTGGCTGAAGAGGCACTTTTAGACGACAGTTTCACCAGTTTGATATACTATGTAGGTAGTATAAGACACTTGTTTCTTTAATTTGCTCTGATTTCTTTTGAGTCTCTCCTAATTAAATAACTGTTAGTTCTTTGAATTTGTTTCTACATAAAAACGGTTTTAATGTAGGAATAGAGAATAATAAATAGAAAGATCAGTTCGCTGTGATAATAATAAAACACACAAAAAGCAGTCTACCAAGCTATCAGAACCTTTACTATTTGCAATATCTTTTATTTTATTTTGAAACCTGTAGTCCAAGCTTACTCCAATAATTGCGTATCCAAAATATCCAAGTAAGGTTTCGTTTATAATTTTAAATCACTTTAAGACTTTGCAATCTATTGCACAATTTAATAGGTTTTCACAAACCCCACACAAGCAATAATTTCTGCTCTTCTTGTGTTAATGTTTCCCACTTCACTTTCAAGCGCACTTTTGCTTTTATTGTTTATATATTTTCTGTAATTTAATTAAAAACGCACTAAAACATTTTTTCCCTAATTTTGAGGAGTCGCGTTTCTCGCCGAACCGTCCCGATTGGAATGCGCGTTAAAACTGTTTTCAAAACGTTATGTCGAGCTGAGACCCAAGATTACTTAAGATTTCTACAAATGTTTTGAGCGTAAAACATACTATGTACTGGAATGCGGGTAGGGGGAGTAGGGCACAGAAGCGGATGCTTCCTGCCTGTGCAATATCGAAGCATAGTTGGCTGCCACACTTGGCTGATTCTCACTCACAAAAGACTTGGCCAGCTAAGTATATACTTAGTTGGCTCAGAGCATTTTTGTGGATCGCATGTGTGGATTTGAGGCTAGCACCTGAACTGTGACCAAGCTCCAGGGGTCGTCGTCGTTGAGAGGATTGGACTATGCTTGGTCATGTTGGTGTCGGGGCGAGGTTGTTTATGCCAAGTTTATATTGAAATTGCAAGTGAAATTAGCGAATTATATGAGGAAATTGCTTGTTGAGATCCGAAGGCCAAAAAAACTGACTTCAGCTTAGGTAGAAGTTGGCTTGAAAGTCACATTGAAAATTAAGTGAATTATTTTTGAAATAATTATTAAAAATTTGACAGCATTATTATGATTATACTGTAAAAAGTTATGTTCCCTGTAATAATAAAAGCTAAATTTTAAGAGATTTTGCATTAGCATGTATTATAGCCTAAAACCTTTTATTAAATATATTACATATTAAAAGAAAAAGAAAGAAACAGTTTTCTTCGGCACACCGAAGCTATATACCCTTGCAATAGTCTTCTAAGAAAGTTTTAATACTCTTGCATAGAATATCTCATTTTCGACCGATTGTTGAAAGCTATAAGATATAGTGGTCCGATGTTATTCAAATTTAGTCTGATTGTATAAATCGTCAATTTCAATATCGATATGCCTACTTTGCTTTTGAAGTTTTAAAAAACAAAAAGGTTTTTCAAAGTTTCTGCGATTGTCCCTATGGCAGCTATATGATAAAGTGATTCGATCGGGCTAATTTTGACATACAAGCTACATACATTATCAAACTTCATCTGTGCCAAGTTTCATCAAGATAGCTCAAAGATAAAGCCAAAAACTTTGCATAGAAACAGTCGGACAGACGTACATGGCTATATCGACTCAGCTTGTCGTCCTGACCTAGAATATATATATACTTTATAGACTTTATTCAATGCATTACACATTTCGAGACAAAATTATAATACCCTTTTGCAAGAGTATAAAAGGGAAAAGTTATATGGTCGAGCATATACAATTTATATAATTTTAACAGGCTAATGATTATGATCAATCTTAGTTCAGGATTAATTTCTTAATGGAACTTAAAGGTTCTTAAGTACTCCACTGATTTGATTTCAACTGAAGATCTTTAAAAATATCTGTTGCAACTACTTTCTTTTGGAACTAAACACAAACAAAAGCTTATTTCTGGCAAAATATTCAAAAATCATATCATCACATCCCTTTGGACACTGTCGCCCACTATGCTTAGAAAAATTTACGGAATCCTCAAACATTTTAGTCAACATATTGATATCTGACCATCTTTTGCAACGAAAATTAATAATTTGATATAAAATTAACATTTTACATCAATTTTACATTTTCGTACCTATTATTATGTCCAGTTGAAAATCGATGCAGACTACGATTTGAATCATTTTTGAAATTATGTTCCAGTTAGGTACTACTAAATTTGAATTTTATTTTATTAACAATTTTTTCAATAAAAACAATTTTCTTATCCAAAAATATGTTTGTGTTTTTATACATTTGCTGTGGTAAGGAGACGGATAATCAAACATTTCTAATTTATTTAATCACACTAATAGTAAAATTGTTCCTTAAAATATATATGCATATATATACTATATATATCGAGATCCGGCTGAACTGCTCGCCTTACGAATACACACCTCATAACAAATGTATTTAAAACTTCGCTGTACAACATTTAACTTCACATTTCTTAATTCACTTTCATTTCCTTGCCCGATATTATATCTAAATATATATCACGATATCTAACAAGCAGCACTATGCTCGGCTTCATTTTGTAAATTAAATTAAAGGCCTCATAAAGCGCTTGATTCACATATTTTGATTTGTTTTTGTTTTTATCATCATAATCATAATTTTTGTGTCTTTTATGTTATAGTTACATAAAAATTTTAGCGGTGAGTGAACATTGGAATGGGAATAGCACTTCCCTAAAATATTTCATTTATAAATTGTCTTGCGTCGTTGCCTGTCTTCTGTTGAGTACAACTGAGAAAAGAAAATAAAAAAAAAGAAAGAAACGAATCTCTTTGGCACGCCGAAGCTATATACCCTTGCAATGGTATTTTAAAAATTTCAATATTTGACCTATGGCAGCTATATAATGTAGTACTTACACCCGGCTGATTCTGACATATGTGCAGCCTGCAAAATTTCATGAAGATCGCTAAAAAACTTAGAGAATAGTTTGCATAGAAACTTACTGACGTCATGCTGATCAGGAATACATATACTATAGCGGTCGGAGACGTCAGCTTCCAGTCGTTCCACATTTCGTGACAAATTTATAATACGCTTTGCAAGGGTATAAATATCATAATAATTCCCAGCTGTCTGTTCTGCTTTGTGCAAGCTGCTCATAAAATGAGTACTCGCATTCGCATTTTTATTTTTAGTCAATACATAACATTTACGTATTTGCTAGAAAGTGCACAAAATACGAACATGAACATTCTCAAGGCTGCAAAATTGATATAAATACCCTGTCTGGTAATACACTCTGTTATATACATACATAGAGGTATAGCTGATAACCCTTGCAAAAATAAATAAATTTCCATCTCTGGTTATAAATTTAGTGCAATTTTATTGCATTATCAGAATACAACGCACGTGTTATTCTAACTTAGATCTAACTTGTGAGTGAATTCCATTTACAGGCCCTTGTCCTAACCTCTCAGAATAAATAAAAGCAATTCCAATATTTCATACTCTTTAATAGTTAACACGCCTGAAATTCAATTTCGTTTTCAAGGTTAATTTAATTTCGCTTCAATTCCATGGGGTACAAAAGTTTTGCTTCAAGAGCACTTAAATAGTATTCTGAATAGATAATGAACAGAAGCGTAGTGTCAAATTGAATAAATATGGGGGTAGAAAAAAGAAAGTGGATAATTTAAAGAATTTTGGTATTCTTATACTTAAATAAAATATAAAATAAACCCGATAAAATATTCTCATTTATAATAATGAATTTTATATTTCCTTTACATGTATATCTAAAAATGCATGTAACATATTTATTTAAATTAAATAAATGTACAGGAAGTCTTCGTATACAAATATATAAAATTCAACGATATCAAATGCTTGTGAATCCTTAGTAATACTTTTAAGAAAAGAAATTTTACTTTTGCTAAATTAAATCGAAAAATATGATTGATGCTTAGAACTGCAGCTGTGGTTTCATACATACATATTAATATTCTAAGTTGAAACTTTCTCCAAGTCTGCCATAGTGATGATTTCAGAGAAGATAAACTTTTGAAGACCAAAACAAAAATCAATTAAATTAAGGTATATTCGAAATATTTATTCTTTACTTATACGATCACTCTTTAACTTGAGTTATAAGTTCCCTAAATCAGATCCATAAAGTAGTACTGTGACTAAAAGAGCACCCTGTATAAGTATGTTTTATAGAGAAACATAGTTTTGCATAGACCATGACATCTCGTATAAGTAGACATGCCCCCCAAAAGGAAACCCGCCCAGCTAAACTATATTTGTTTTTGTTGTTGTTTTGTTTCAATTGCCGGGCCTCCTCTCGGCAAATGTTGCTTTCGCTTTTATTGAATTATAAATGGCAAAACTGAGCAAATCTTTTGCCATGGTGACAACTACAACAACCACATCTCATAATGAATTGAAAAAAATAGCTGAATTTGATTGTCTGCCAAGTAACGACGACTAACGAATAGGAAACCGAATGCTCACGCGATTTATATGCGAATGTGTATATAGTGAAAATTTCGATGCTCGTTTAGCTCGTGAAAAATATTTGCCAACTTTCGAAATCAGTTGAATATTGTAACTCGGTGTGTCGCGGCGCGTCTAGAAATATAATTTCAGTCCGACTCTCTTCTATATCCTTAATTAAAAATTCCATTTTGTGAAAATGTGGCGCAAGTGCCTGAGCAGTCTGGTGTCCAGTCAGGTGCGCCAGGTGCAGCCCATACTAAGGCTAATGCATCATCAGGTGCCTGCAAGTAGACCGCCCAAAATTCTGATCACGGGTCAGTTACCCTACACGTGCGGGGTGTTATATTAATAGATCACAAGGCTGAACCCATTTGGAAGCTGATCTAATAAGTATTCCTGTTCCTTTAGGTGGTCTGGGCCAACTGGGTATTGAGTGCGCCAAGTTGTTGCGTTCCCAGTATGGCAATGAAAGCGTTATACTCTCGGATATTATCAAACCAAGCCAAGCTGTCCTGGAAAATGGCCCCTATATATTTGCAGACATTCTGGATTTTAAAGGTCTTCAAAAAATTGTCGTTAATCATCGCATCGATTGGTTAATACACTTCTCGGCACTGCTCAGTGCTGTAGGTGAACAAAACGTGCCATTGGCTGTGAGGTATTTTGACTAAAATTAAACTAGAACCTAATTAAAATAATATTACATTTTTTAGAGTCAACATTGAGGGTGTACACAATGTTATTGAGCTGGCCAAACAGTATAAGCTGCGTATCTTTGTGCCCAGCACAATTGGTGCCTTTGGGCCTGATAGTCCCCGCAATCCCACACCGAACATAACCGTAGGTTTGCTGCTCCTCTCAGAGTTTGTTCGATATTTAAATAAGGTCTTATTCCCCTGTAGATACAAAGGCCGCGTACTATTTATGGCGTTTCCAAGGTGCATGCCGAGCTGATGGGCGAATATTATTATCACAAATTCGGCTTGGATTTCAGATGTTTGCGCTTCCCGGGTGTCATATCCAGCGATCCACCTGGCGGCGGCACTACGGGTAAATGTTTTCTCATTATTATAATGCATCTCTATGCAACAAGTATCTTACAGATACTTTCTCCAACTAAACGATGCCGTCGTCTAACAAATGATTTACATGCATTATTAAAGTAAATTATATTGTTTAATGTAATCAATAGCATGACAATGATTATGTTCTGTGAGTGCCTGAAAGATAGCGAACTGCATTTCAAAATTCAATTGAGCAATTTATCTATTTTATATAAGCAATTTGTTGTCTACATAAAAACTAGATATATAGGCTGCTCTGAATTTAGATATTCATTTACCACACAGTAAAAAAAGAACTCTAGGTATTTCAGTAATTTGGAATTTTGTCTTCTAACAGCTGACACCAATTCAAACTGTATCAGAACTCTCAATTATTTGACTACTAAATCAGAAAGTTATATAAAATATAGGATGAAAGAACGAAGCGAATGTAGAACCGCTTAAAGTTGAAAGTCTCAATTTAAGCATAATCTCACCAAATGTTTTGCTTCACAGATTATGCCGTTGCCGTTTTCCATGAGGCACTGCGTCATGGCAAATATACATGCTACCTGAAACCAGACACACGCCTACCCATGATGTACATTGAGGATTGTCTGCGGTGAGTAAAACAGATTTTTAAAATAAAATTGAAATTATGAATTTACCAATTTACTAAACAGTGCCCTGCTTGAATTCATGCGTGCACCCAATGAGCAACTAAAACGTCGCGTCTATAATGTGACAGCCATGTCCTTTACGCCCGAGGAGCTGGTCGAGAAGCTGAGCAAACATGTGCCCCATTTACATGTGACTTACAAGCCCGATAGTCGCCAGTTGATAGCCGATTCGTGGCCTCAAGTATTTGATGATTCGGATGCGCGAAGTGATTGGCATTGGAATCACAAATATGATTTGAATAATCTGGTCGACTTTATGGTCAAGGATGTGCAGGAAAACTACATTAATGTGGATAACGGTGAGCGTCAAGCGCTCAAAATGTAAAATATAACTGCACAGCTGGAAAACCGCAAATAGTATTCCACAGATTCTAATGACATTTAACAGCATTTATGTACAATTTGTTTTTTAAAACTCTAAAGAAAAAAATACACAATAAATCCACTTTTAATTGGTATTATATAAGAGGGAATTAAAGTTAATCTAAAGCTAGAAAGAAACTGCTATTTTCGGCACGTCGAAGATATATACCCTTGCAATGGTCTCCTGATAAAATTTTGAATGCCAACTTTGGTTTTGATATCTTAAAAACAAAAGTTTTTCAAACGAGCACTTTTCGATCGATTGCTCCTACTTTATCAGATTGTACAAATCACACACTTTTCATGAAAATGAAGTATTTTCAATTTTTCTCCATAGCTATATGATATAGTGATCCAACGGGATGATTTTGACATATAAACAACAATGTCTGTTGCTCCTTGTACTTTATCTTACGTTTTCCAACACTGTCTCAATTCACAGCGTTGCCATCTAGTCATATAGACAGTAGTAAGTGACGTCACAGCATATTCTATTAGTTTAGGAATATGCGTATTTTGCGTAAAATTTAATGTTATTCTTGATTAACATACTTGCAAATTTCCAACTGAGGAATGTTTGGAAAATAATAAGGTTCAAACCTTATCTTTATATTTATAAAAAATATTTGCCAAAAATGTACAATCAAAATCTTTTCTCGATTTATAGCTTGGAAATCACAATAAACAATTAAAAACGAGCAAGAAACTAGTCCAGTATACGGGACACCCTGTATCCATAAATACATACTCGTTGATCGACTCGGCTTCTATTGATCCTGATCAAGAATACAATATTCTCTGAATTTGGACTGACAGCAGAGTTAGACATTGAAGTAAGTCTTAAACGGGTCAAAATGCAATATTGGAAAATATGTTCTATTCGAATTCTAATCGTAATGAAATAAATTAGAATGACACTTTTTTCTAGTTTTTGAATAAAATTGTGGGTTCCTTTTCAAATACTTGCCTGATATAATAAACCACTATTTCAACTAGATTGTTTAGTTTTAAAACTAAATAAAATGATTTTTAGATTTATCTTACATCATTAATATTTGCTCTGAGGTTTAAAGCTTTTATTTAACTTTATCAATTAGTTTAAAGCACCTTTTATAATTTGAAGAACAATCAATTTTTGTGTTAAGTTCCTAGGCTTATTAGCTACTTACTTAGTTTACGTTATACAATGCATACACTTTATGTATATAACTACATATATAATTGGTAGATTAAAAGATTGATGCTATATAGTGTTAGATATCAAACACTTTGTCCGCTTCAATGCAATAGTGATGCAGACAACCGCCATGTGTGGCTATATATAAATCAGCTGTCTCAGCTGCGAAATTGGATTCACATTTACCATCTAGAAGTATATCATTTATGGGCTCTAAGGCATTGGACAATTTTTGTTGTCGCTGATGCGGCTGCTGCTTTTCTTGTGGTTGTCCGTCTGTAAACGAGCAGAGAACAAAGAGTTTTCTCTATCAGTTGAATTTTTGAGTTTTATTTCATTTATCTTTTGTATAGATTTCTATAATTTTTCAATATTTTCATAAGCAATGCTTTTTACAAAGTGTTTGCAACAATATTAAGCGTAAAAAATTGGTTTTAAGATTTTTTCCTTATTCGCTTGTCCAAAACAAATTTTAGCAAGAGATTAAAACAAATTAAAAATTTATTTACAATTGTCGCTTAACCAGCACTTATAACATGTGCTTAATAACTAGTATACAACTTCTCACATTCATTATGATAATTTCACCAAATTAGTTTCAGTACTTATATAAATCGGCATTAGTGTGATTTAATTAAGTCAGTAGATACGAAAATAGCAGAACTAAGTGTTAAAGCTTAGTAAATTGAACTGTGCAACATCAATTTAGTACTAAATGCTGCTTAAGCTTATTATTTGTTTAATGATAATGAAAGTGATGTAAAGAAGAGAATACATATATAACATCGCCCGAATTACTTCACTCAACAACTAGATGTTCATTTAATAAAACTTTTGTAGAAATTTATGGGATTGGAGAAATATATACATCATATTGAAATTAAATATAAACAGCTTCCTTACAAAAGAGCTGAATATCGTGAGGGATTTGGCGAGTAAATGGTAAATTCCTTATTGAACAGAATAGAAATATAATGAAAATAAGACATTTTTCATAAAACTTCACAAAATGGAATTTCTGCATTGACTTAGAAAAAAATATGAATTTTAGAAATTTAGAATAAGCTCAAAGCAATAAAAATCGACTTATAATTATCGATAAATATTGCCTTTAGGAAAATAAAAATAACTTCGAGAAAAGTAGATAAATTAAAAATATAGGAATATACTATCAACGTATAAAAGTATATAAGAAAATACTAACATAACTAACATAACAATTCACTTTTGAACGCTTAGTTGCAGATGTGTTTTTAAGGCTTTAAGTTATGGCTAATGAATGGACTTATAATGTGTTGCAAACACTTTGTGAAAGGCATTTTGCTTGCAAAGTCGTTGCCAATTTGAACAAAATATTAAGCTTAATGTTATATTAGACTTAACTTAGTAAATTGCTTAAGTGTTAGCTCTTGATTGATTGCAACGTTTAAGTAAATGTAAGTACTAATTGTTTTATTGATTTTCTTTTTTTTTATAATTGTTAAGTACATTGACTAAAATTTTCCGATTTTTTGGGTGTTTTGTAATACAAAATATTGCTTCTTTCTAAAATTTCTTCTCTATTCTTCTCTTCATTTGTACAATGCGGCGATATACAACAATTCACTTGGGATATACATACTATATATGTATTATTGATTGATTAATTGATACGTTTGCCATTTAAACGAGGATATTTTTAACAAATGCTTTGGCTCATTTATATTGCTTATTTTTCTTTTTTATTTTCATTACGTATACGCCACTTTTGGCACGCCGTATTTGCTGTGTTTTATGTGTGTGTGTGTGTGTGTAATATGCAAATTTTTGGATATATATACATATTTATATGTGAAATCGGTGACAAATGGAATTTTTTGGTGTATGTAACACAAGGAGATAGAGAGACGCGTCGGTGAACTGTTGCATGTTGTGTGTGAGTGTGTGTGTGTGTCCATATGTGATATATACATAGGTATATATATGTATAAATATCATGAGCACAAAGGTACATATAGATAATATGCATGATTTTAGATCATGTGCGACATCATGCAACGACTCACATCACGGTTAGCGCGATGCAAATGACCTTGATAATGTTGATGTATGCGTGGATGATGCTGCTCCAATTGTTGTTGTTGGTTTTGTAGCTGCTGATCCAACTGTTGTTGATGTTGTTGTTGTTGATGTTGATGTTGTTGCAGTTGCTGTTGCTGTTGCTGTTGCGGCTGTTGCATTTCACAATCGTAATCCATTAGGCAGGCCTGCGTGCCAATCATTTGTGTGGCAGGCAGTGAAAAAAAATCTGTCCAATAATCAATAAATAAAAAAATTCGTATTATTATTACTGATAACGGTTTAAAAATATTAAGAACTAAATTTTAGTTATATAGTAATAAGGAGCAACAACAATAAACAAGTCATACTGCAGAAAACATTATGAAAAGCCTCATACGGAAACTATTATAAACCCTGTCGAAGGCCTCTTTTCTGCATTCCCCATTAGATATCATATTATTGGTTTGACAATATACTATAATAAATATTAAAATAAATAATAAAATAACTCGTCACATTAAAAGCAGCTTAACTTAAATACTGCCACTAAATTATGAGAATCTTCGAGAAGGGTGCATTTTGTCATGGGGCTTTTATTTAAACATTCCCAAGAAAATATAAGAATCTAAATCTTCATTAATTCTGTGATCGCGATAAAATTCACACATCATATTCAGATCATCAATATAATAATGTGTTCAAAACATTGAATTGATAACTTTAAAATTATGTCTATAAATTGTTTTTATCGATCTAAATGGGGGTTAAATGGATCCTGACCAAGAATCTATACTTTATATGTTCGGAGATGGCTCCTTGCGCTTGTTAGATACATATGTACAGTTTTATAACCCCATTTAATACGGATGTTATTTGAAGAATTGCTTGAGAGAGCAGAATATATCTGTTAATTGTTATATCGCTTCACTTTATATTCGTAAATTAATATTATGGAATTGCGTTTTTGGTATTGCTGTCATAATTCCAAAAGCAAATGCTGACGCCAACTTTACAGTCGGCGTCGCTGCCATCGTTGGCAGAGTCCCAATTACCGTTCATTTTATAAATAGCCGGTAAAAATGCAAGCGACGCGACTGAGACGGCGGCTGCGGCAGCGACAGCGATGTCATCGGTTATCGTTTGCCTGTGTTTTGTGTTTGCGCTTGTGTCAGCGATAACATTTTTGAGTGCTGATTAGCTATAAAACAAAATCTTAAAGAGAAAATGGTTTAAATAATATTGATCACTTGTCAACGAGGTCGATCGACCAGCGGTATATTAAAATAAACGTTCTTTTAATACCCTGTACTTGTAAAATAAGTAAAAGAAAGGTGTAAGGAAATATAGCACATGTTAGCTTATATTTATACCTAGTTACATCTTCTTGATCATATGCGTACTTATTTATTTAGTATATCTCACAATCTATAATTAATGAGCACATTGATAAGCCTTAAGGCCATAAGAAAATGAAAAGTACTAAATAGAATTTGGAATTTCAATATATAAAAGTTACATATAGGGTATTTTCTATTTATAGTCTTAATTAATTATTCGTGTTGTATTAAGTCATCAACCGATAACCGGAAAATTTTGTGGCGACTGTACTTATAATATAGTACACAATATTGAATTCTATCAAGTTAGAAAGTATCATGGTTTGGTATACCTGATAAGCGTTATCGTATAAGCTGTGTTTAGTCAATAGGTCACGCTTTTTAACATGTGTGCCTAGAAGTGCACGCAACAGCCGAGTACTGAAACTATTGCTAGGGGCTACAGATTAAAGGTGTTTGCATTTGTACACTAACATTTATATAAGTATTATGGGTTTTTCAAACAATTCACATACTCAACTTTCCTGATTTCCTTAAACACTAAAGTTTATGAAGAAAATAGTTGTTAATGCCATACAGAAGTAGCTTCAGTCACCTGCCTTGCAAGCGTGGCCGTTGAACTGCTTGGCGTTTATATTCTAATTTGCACTGCTTGACTTGACTGTGTATGTATATGACTATTTGTGTTTGCTGATCCTCGACTGGGTAAATGGTGTTCCGCAGTCGGGTATAATCGACTTTATCGTTTTTATTTTTATTTGTAAATATGCATATTCAATGTACTTATGAGCACGTTTATATTTTTATGAGATTAAAAGTTTGAATAAATTAAAAAAATCTAACATATTATATAAAACTAGTTTACAGGAAAAAAAAGGAACCGGGCTCTCTCTAACGGTATGCCGTGTATGTGGATCGAATAAGAATTAAAGAAACAAGAAATTGTTGAATTTCACTTGCTCTTATAAAAATTTAAAAAACTCTATTAAATACTTCTTAAGATTTAATATGTTAGATAATTTTTTTATGGGCATTTTATTTGGCCAAATCGGACGGTAAATGAGGTAGTTATTCAGAAATTAGTAAAAATACCCAAGAAAAAATTCACTTTGTTCATCGATTTTGCAGCTTTAAAGATAAGAAGTTCCACCTGACCAGGGGATACAATTATCTATTGAATTGTGTAACATTTTTGAAGATCATATAAGATCTAATGTAGATATGAACAAATTAGTCGAAATACTGCCAAGAAACTAGCTATTTGCGGTTTTCTCGAAATCATTTTTTGAAAAAAAAAGGGTTTGCATTTTTTAAATCAATTATGAGACCCAGTTCCCTAGATTAAAATAAAATTTGTAAACTAGTGTTATCTGTTAATAGAAAACGTAAGTACATATTATATCAATGTTAAATATGTATTTTCTGCTTCTTTATTCATATAAGGAATATCTGGAAAATCTTTAGATCTTATTCTCAAATATTTCACTTTATTTTATTTGACATAATTTTTATAACTTAAATTCAATTAAGTTGACTGCCCTGTTGTAGTCATAAGTGTGACTGTTATGGACAATAAATAATTAAAAGAAATAAAACACAAATTATACTCGTATGTAGTGTAAATTTGCTTTGAAATGATTAATGTTATATTTTTTAATATTGACCTTCAAACTGAATTTTAGTTGTAACGACCTTAAAACCTTTAAAAGTATTTTACTTTTTTGCATATGACTCAACTCTATTATTTTGGAAAGAGTATCAAGGATGCGACGCAGCTTAATTTAGTTTTATTTTGTTTGCTGTCAAAGTAAAATCAACACACGAGATATCAGGAAATTGCTACAAATTCAGATAAGGATGACCTAAAAAACAAAAAATAAAAAGAAAAGATCCAACGAATGCGCTGACAACAAGTTTCAAAATTAGATTTTGTAACACAAATTTACGAAATATTTTCCATCGCCAACGGCTTTTAAACAAAAAAAAAAAAAAAACAAAAAACACCGCACATTTTATTGCTGTGCGTGTGGTGTAAAAAAAAGTCAAGGCCAGACGCAAAAAAAAAATATATATATATATATAAATATTTTAATGTTTTATGCGCATAATTACCGTTACAATACTGTGCGACCCGATCGTCATCATCAAAACGGCAGCGCTTGACGGCCTTTATGCTGTCCATCTCCATATCCAACTGCTCCTCTGCCGTTACAAAGCAGCGTTTCTTGCACCGTGCGGCGGCTGCGGCGTCAACGTCAACGTCAGCATCGCTGCCTTGTATTTGCATAGCCTGTACATTGTTGTTGTTGCAGCTGTTATTGTTGTTGTCCGCAGCGGCGGCAACATCATTATTTACAATGGCATAGCCATAGTAGCCATTGGAGGCGGTTGCAATGTGAGAGACAACACGTGCATTAAACGGATCCATCACAGACGAATTACGCGCCGCCGGCACAGTTTCGAAATTGACAGCAGCATCAGCCTCACCATGTGCCCAGCACTCGAAATTTGTCAAGACCATTGCCGTTTGCTGTATGCCGCCGTACGCTGCGCAGTGGAAATTTACCAAGAATATTGTAAAAAAAAAATATACAACCACACAGACAGCAACAACACACACAAATCCAAAAACCGAAACAACAAACGCCGCTGTGTATTCAACGACGCACGCTTTTCGACTGTACGTGCGATGTAGCCGGCGGTGTATGTACAACTGCAGCGAGCGGGTTTTTTTTTCTTTCAGTTAATTACTTCAAAATAAGCAGCATTGGCGAAATAAATTTATTTAATTAACACGCGCGCGCACACTTCACGGCGTACAGTGAATAACGCGCCAGCACGAAAGCTTGTTTTTGTTGTTACGATAATTGTTAAAAATAAATATGTGCTGCATTGCTCAACACAGTTTAACAACTGTTCATTTCGTTCGCTCACCACCAAACTAACTCATTTTAACAGTGAACAATTCTTTTTTACATCACCGCGCCATGTTATTGTAATTTCCAAAACATATATGTACAACATTTTTTTTATTTTTTTTTGGAGTTTGTTACAAAATGTTTTAAATAAGGTTTTAATAACAGAACCATTCTTACCATTCTTGTTTTGAAGAAAATCCTCAATTAACATCATTTCAAATGACGTCAATTGTGGATAAATATTAACTAATTTTTTGTATAAGACACATCGAAAATATCAGATTTGCTTAAATTCAGTTTTAGTTATATTTAAATATTTATTCATATAATAATTTTATTCGATTAAAGAGAGTGTCTCAAGAGAACTGTTTATAGGTTTCATAATTTTTGGGCACGTTGCCACCTAGTCGCAAGTAGTCGATTGTAGCAGGCTGAACAATCGAAACTTGTTGTCCAGCCTATCATGTGATTGGCACTTCAATGAAACAGAACAACAAATATTTTTAATCATTTCTATATTCTTCTCGATCGAAATATTGTAAGTAATATAAACAAAGATGAGCAACAAAACCAAGAAAAGTAATAACAGTGGAGGCGACGGTGGTCAAAGCAAACTATCCAAACAGCGTTCACACGTATGTATATAAGTGTAAACACTTTTGCCGGCTGTATTTTTTATAGACGCTCGCATGTTGTTTTCAATTTGTAGGACTCGCAGGACTATAGCTCCTTTAAAGTGGTTCTCTTTTACTGCTCACTGATTGTGTTTCTGCCTGTGGTGACGTTTTTCGCACTAAAAGGCTTTGTTTTGGATCGTTTCTTCACCATGTCGGAGATGAAAGTGAACATTTCATCCGCCGTGGGTGCTGTTGCTGCGTTACATGTTGCTCTGGGCTTGTATATATATCGTGCATACTTTGGCGCTGGATCAAAGGATGCAAAGCAGGACTAACCAGGAGTGACCTGGACGCTGAAAGCCAGGGAGAAAACGAGTACGACTGTTACATATACACCATTTCCATATTCCAATTACAATGTTTTTATTTACGCTACGTTTGTTTGTTCTAATCATTAGTAACATTAGCGTTAAGTAAAATAATTACAATTATCTAAAATACAATGTTTATGTGCGACTATGTGGTGAGAGTGAGTGAAAGTTGCCAGGTAATCGCGTGTAATCAATTTATTGCATAATTTTCGATAACACAGTACGCACTGCATATTGTAATTTCTTTTTGGACCTATCCATCAAATTGTTGTCAGTGTTTTGTGTAAAAAATTGTGTATTAAAAACATAGTTAAAAATTATTATGAGCGGCTTATTCAGTTGGGGTAGAAGTTTTGTACGCAACCATGGATGGACGGATACTATAAAGAACCTGCTGGCAAAACCTAGTAAAACTATTTACAATTTGGGCGTTTCTTTTGAAATAAAAGATGTGGTAAGTAACTTTCCCAGCTGTGATCTCGCTGATATGGGTACGCTTAAATGAAATGTGAATATAAGCAGTTTTCAATTTAAAAAATTGTTTGAAGTTGTAATTCCAATTGGAAATCGTATTAGGAATTGAAAATAGAGATGAGCAAGGCGCAATGTATGTTGTATGTTGTGTAGCATTAGAGTTGAGCGCGTGTGTGAATTAATTTGTGAATTGTGTCGTGTTAGTGACGTATGACACGCGCTCACCTCTAGTGTTTCGTTGGTGTGGGTAAATTCTGTTAATCTGTGGAGTAAGCTCCAGCTGTTAACTTGGAGCAACAGTATGGCAACGCCATAATTGCTTTTTGTTATTGTCCGGTCCAATTTATTCGCTTTAGTTAAGGATATTTGTCTTATTAGTCAACGTTATTAGCGACAATGTTAAAGTACTCGAAATAAATGTGTATTTAAATAGCACTAATTCGTTAGGCCATAACAAATATTATATTTGTGCACACTGACATGTACTACACTTGAACAAACAAAACAGCGTTTGCAACCACCTGTACGAATAATTGAAAGCGAAGCGGTAAATATTCAACAAGAAAAACAACCAAAAGGTGTACACGTTTAGTAGTAAACATGCTGTCGTCTCAGCTGCATAGACTTCCGCAAAATCTGTTGCCCTTTTGCTGGCATATGGTATTAATTGCCACCTTAGTCATAGGAGTCAGAACATCAACACCTTCTTCAGATTATTTAGTGGGACGCAAACAGGTAGGCAGGCAGGAATAACAATAATTTGTTTGTTTGTTTTAAATTTCTATGTATTTATATTATTTTAACTCTTGCAGACCGCCTACAATCCAAGTCAGCTCACTGATTCTGAATTCCTTGAGTACAGCAATCTATCGGACAAACAACATCTGCGCGATGCTGTAAAAAATATAATTATACCCAGAGTAGTGGGCACTGGAAATCACAGCATTGTACGTCAGTATATTGTGCAAAGTCTTCGCGATTTGGACTGGCACGTGGAGCTGGACAGCTTCCATGATAAGGCACCCATTTTAGGGGCATTGCATTTTCACAATATTATTGCGACGCTAAATCCAAAGGCAGAACGTTATTTGGTGCTGGCCTGCCACTATGATAGCAAGTATATGCCGGATGTGGAGTTTGTGGGCGCCACTGATTCGGCTGTGCCGTGTGCCATGTTGTTAAATCTTGCAAAGGTGCTGCGAGAGCAGCTTCTTCCCCTTAAAGATTCTAAATTAAGTCTGATGCTGCTGTTTTTCGATGGCGAGGAGGCATTTAAAGAATGGGGTCCCACGGATTCGATTTATGGTGCTCGACACTTGGCCAAGCGTTGGCATAATGAGGATAAATTGGATCGCATTGACTTGCTTGTGCTGCTTGATTTGTTGGGAGCACCAGATCCCACCTTCTACAGTTTCTTTGCCAATACGGAGGTGTGGCACATGCGACTAGCAGATCTGGAGTCACGTCTATCGCAAAAGTCCTTGCTTGAACGATATGTGAGTAGCGGCGTCATGCAACGTGATCCATCCCGATACTTTCAGTTGCAAGCCCTGCGTAGCGGCCAAGTCGAGGATGATCATATACCCTTTCTGCGACGCAATGTGCCTATTCTTCACCTAATACCTATGCCCTTTCCCAGTGTGTGGCATACACCAGATGATAACGAGCGCATGATCGATTATGCCACGACCAACAATTTGGCGCTGATTATACGACTCTTTACGCTGGAGTATCTGCTTGGCGGCGGAAAGTAGCGTGAAAAATCCCCACTTAACATTATAAGGCCTTATCAAATTGACCTGTCTGATACGCGGTATCGTTGTTAACTGTTTAGGTTTTGTACTGAATGTATTTGTACTTGTTGCTGCTTTACATATGTATGTGTATAAATTATTTATATTTAAATTGACTTCTATTTTGATGACGTGGATGCGTTCAAAAAACAAAAATATTTTTTCTATAAATATTTAAAAAATGAAAAGAATTATATGTATAGATAATAAATTGACTTAATTGCAACGTTTATTTGTGTAACTTATAATTACAGCTTATTTATACGTTTGTTAAAACTACTTAAGCGTCTCATTTTTAAATGTTAGCTTCACAATTGTATGGCAAATATTGCGTTCATAATAAAAAAAAAAATTTACAAAATGTTCGGGCGCAGCTAGCTTAACAAATTGATGCTGCCAGATCGTTTAAGTGAAAAGTGTGGCAATATAGATTTAAATACAGTTACAATTTCAAATCAACTACCGCTCGTTTTTAGGTGAAAATATAGATTTAAATACAGTTACAATTTCAAATCAACTACCGCTCGTCTTATTTTACAGCACAAATGCAGCAATAGGTATTAAAATAAGCTTATAACCTAACTAAAATCGTAAAATCGCTGTCGTAATACTAAGTTGACTGTGTATGACTACATAATCAACAGCTTTTGGCATCATCTATTGTTGCTGTGGCTGGCAGCGATATGCTGGACGGTGACACAGGCAGCGGTGACACATCTTTCTGTTGGGTTTGCTCTTGATCCTCCTTTAGAAGCTGTGCCACGTTTAGTTCCTTGGGTTTTTCCACAATAATAGTGCTCAGTTCTGCACAGGATTTGGTTTTCGTTCTGCCGATGTCCGGACAGTCGCTAACCTCACGCAAATCGGTGCGTGAATCACGGCAACAAACCTTCTCAATACACTCCGCCGCCTGACACTGCATCAGGCATTCAAGCGATGCAGATGCATTCTTATTGGTCACCGGATAGAACTCCGGCTGTATGGTTACGGCTTTAATACCCTGCTCGTGAAAATGTGCGCGCACTTGTTCAATGATCTTCAGATAGAGTTTGGGATTCTGGAATTGTATGTGTATGGTGGCCACATAACTATTTGCCGCCAACTGCCAAATGTGCAGATCATGATAACTTATAATTTCCGGAAATTTGCTAACCAGTGTGCGCTCAAAGATCTCCAAATCAATAGAACCGGGTATCGTTTGTAGCAGAATGAGGCAGGATTCTTTCACTGCAAATAATAAAATACAGAATTTATTTGAATTATGATTGTTATAGTTTTGTTTAACAATACTATAACTGTGTTAATTTGACTAAAATGCCTAATTAAGGCTGCTGGATAATTAATTTATGAAAAAATGGAAAAGCAAAACTGTTATACTGTTAAAAACTCAAAGCTCTAGCTAATACTCAAATCTTCTACTCCACGCTCTTATATAGCTTCAATCCTCAAAATTGGAACATTTATATAACCAAACTGTTATTAAGTAGAAAATAAAGATTTAAAATTTATTTGGCTTATAAATTATTATAATTTATAACACAACTATATGTATGTTACAAGTTGTTATATACAATATTTTTTTACTGTTAAATGAATGTTGTGTATTTTCGCACCAGAGAACAATGTTTTAAACTGTTATACGATTCCTATACTTTTATATTTTTAAAAAGAACAGGCATAAGCTGTAAACGAAAGTAATTACTGTTATACTCACTATATGGATAACTTAACGACACCAACAACACACAAGAGAATATAGACAAAACTGGATCTATAAACTTGGCCGTATGCTGCTCATCCTCGGCGACGTAGACAATGGCTGCACATACGATGACAAACAGGGTGCTTGACACATCGCGCAGCATTTCCACAGCACCCTGTCGCTTAGTTGTGGAGTACACCTTGCCCATTTCCGATTCCAGTTCCTGACGTAGCTGTCGATCATTGCGCGACTTGCTCAGCGTACGATCCATTGGTTTCAGGGCCAAATCCGAATGGCTGGATATGGAACGCTCGAGTACAACGTTGCCACCTGGCGTCAAATGCAAAAAGCTGCCCTGGTGCAAGGTGTAGCCACCTATTAGCAAATATGTCAGTCCATTCAGTATTAGACCCACAAAGCCCAACATCATCACGGGAATCGGCAAATGCATTGTATCCTGATGATCAATGTGCACCAGGGTCTGCAAGGCCTCCACAACCAGCGAAAAGGACAACGAGGCCAATATGATAAACACAATCAACATGGTAAGTATGTCAATGCGAGCCCAGCCAAAGGTATTACGTAGCTTTTGCTCCCGGGACTCGCGCTTTGCTAGCTGCTGTTCCTCAGACTCACTCAGAGTCAATACTACGGCAATCTTATCCTCCGTAGAGCCATTAGCTAGGATGGCCGGTGCCCGAGGCACTTGTTTTTCCGTTTCAGTCTGCTTGCTGTGCTGTTGGCGGAGAAAAGACGAAAACGAATGAATTAGATAACAATTATCTCAAAAATAAAAACTCTAACTCTAAATACAATCTGCAAAGAAATAGACTCAGTGAAAAACTAAAGAAAATAAGCGGAAGCTTTGGAGAGATCTTTGAGCTTTAAAGATAAGCTGAAAAAAGCGTGCATTTTTGAAAGGCAAAGGGAATATAACTGGATTTTTGCTTAAATATTCGAAATAAAAAAAAACGTTGAGCTGAAAATAAGTTCATTTAATGTGTAAAAGCTTTGGAAGCAAAATATGAAAAGTAGCAATAATATGAAAGAAACGGCTATCTTCGCCACGCAGAAGCTATATACCCTTGCAATGGTCTTCAAAGAAAATGTTGAATACTTTTGCACACTTTTCTTAAAAATGAAGTGTCTCCAATTGTTCATTTGATATAGTGGTCCGATAGGGCTGATTTTGACATACAACTACATACGACAGCAACCTTTATCTGTGCCAAGTTTTATCAGGATCGCTCAAGGATAAAGCCAAAAAGTTTTCATAGAAACTGACGGACAGACAGACAGACGGACGTGGCTATATCGAATTAGCTCATCGTCCTGACCAAGAATATATATACTTTATGGGGTCGGAGACGTATTCTTCTGTACAAAAATGTACAAAAGCTTAGCGTTCTAAAAAGCTTGCATCTAGAAAGCTGTGAAATAGGGAAAAATTCTTAAATATTCGAAAATAAAAGCGAACACAAATAGGTTTTGTTTAAATATTTCAGCCTTTAAGATAATCTACAAAACAGCTGAAAAGCTGTAAGACCTAAAATTAAATGTTAATCTTTGCAGAAAATAAATAAAATAGAAAATTCGAGGAAGATTTTGTGTTTCAGCATTGAGCTTTAAATTCAATAAAATATGCAAAAATCAAATTTTATAATTATATGGCTTTTAAGAGTTTCATTAAGGGACAAACAATGATAAGGAGTACCATTTATGGCCTATTATATTAAATGATTAAAATATTTTATTATTTTTATGTAATATATGTAACATCTGAGGTCGTACAAAAGCGAAATAAATTCGCCGATTTCATAAGGCCTAGGTATGAAGCCATCAGAGATATTGAAAATGCGTGGAAGATTGCTTTAAAACAGTTTCTTATATCCTTGGTGTATTCCGTTCCAAATCACCTCAAGCAATTTTAAAATGCTACAGGATGATATATAAATCATATATATAGATTTCAATAAATTGAAATTGAGTTTAGATAAAAGTATTTAATTCGTATTTGAAAGCTAGAAAAAACTATCTCAAAATGCCTTTATATTATTTAATATAAAATAAAATGTTTTAAATCACTTTTGTTTTCTAATAAAGAAAATAATTCTCCACTATTACGAGTTTTTTGAAATTTTTTCATTTAAAAGGAACGAAAATAAATGAAATAGAAGTCAGAGGACAGGTATGTCAAAATACTTTTGTCCACCATTGTATATATCTACATAGTTCATAACATGTTGCCTTATCTTTATAAAGACACTGCAAAGAAACGTGTCACCAAAAAATTGTTGGCAACTATTTTAACGCTTCGCTTAACTCAGTCAACTCGGTCTGTCTGTCCAATTACAATTATATAAGCCAACAATTCAAAGCTTACTCGTTTCAGTCACTTGTCACACAATGCCTTCAAACTGTCTCTGGCGTTGTGTTTTGGCTTAAAATACTCTCGATATCTGGGCACGCTGCGTGGTTTTCTGGCCGCAACTTTTGTGTAGGCTCAAACTGAATTTAATTTGATTTTTTTTTTTTGCGAAACGTGCTTGGCACGCTTGTGCATATCCCAAATAACACCAAAAAATATAAAAACGTCTACAGAAATTTGCAAGTTTTTTGCACTTGTTGAAAATAAATTTGTTTGATTTGTTCATAAATTTGTCAGCGTGATAAATTTGCATAAAGATTTGGCATCGTTAGCCCGTTTGGCGAATTTACATATTCACCTTGAGTTCAAATATTAATGGATTGCAAATAAGATATTATTAAAATATTTTGAATACTTTAAAAAAGGGCTAGAAACCGGAGGAAGTTGCTTAAGAAACTAGGTCAGATATCATACTAAAACACGTTCGCGTGCTTTCATTTTAATATATAATATATATTGTTACTTATCTTACTGTGTTTATCAGTTTGTGGTGTTTTTACACACTGTACGAAGTAAAAATGGGCCGACCATATAAAGTATATATTTTCTTGATAAGCATCAATAGTGGATCCAGCCATGCCTAAATACCATACCCATATTGAATTAAGCTAAAATTTTTGAATGTCTCCCTCGTAAATCGCCAAAAAAGATTTGAAGACACAATTTTTAAACTATGTTTTTTTTTTGCGTACAGGGTGTATCCTAATCGGGTATACTCGTCTATAGAAATTTTATTTGTTTATATAGCTTATCAGAGCAAAATATTGTGTTATCTTATTCCCCGTCAGACACAACTTAATTAGTTTGGCAGCTATTTAAGCACAGATTAGTAAACAAGCTGTTAACAACGGCTCCTATCTTTAGCATTATTAATCTTTATTTTCTGATAAATATAAACAACAAATTATATACACAGACAACTCAGTGATAGGGTTTCACAAATGTTCTTGTCTTTCAAATGAGATTTTCAATAAAAAAAAAAGATAGAAAGGGCTTTCTTTGGCATGCCGAAGCTATATACCCTTGCAATTATTTAATAATTTCAATTTTCGAATGTTAATGTATAATTCAAAATAAATCAGATTGTAGAGAATTTCGTGACTTTGCATCTGATATATTGAATAACAAAAAATCAATTATCGTCAGAATATAAAAATCATAATTCTACATCGAATTGTTGTCTTTAACAGAAAATAATAATACTCTTTATAATCTTTAAGCAAAACCAAAGACCTTAAATATTAATAAATCTATAAATCAAATTCCGTATACAAAATGAAACCAGTTTCAAGAGGCATTCAATAAAATGCTCTTGGTTCAACGCACTGCATCTGGTTTCTTTATGATTTTTTGCTTATTTTCCGATTTGCTTATCATTACAACTTGAAAACTTGTTACTTCCCCCTCCGAAAACCAGTCAAAATATGTTGATCCACTTACCTTAATTGTTAAAATACAACCGGCCAGTGCCAAAATGTTGCACAACATGTGATAGGAAGCCAGGAGCAGAGTCAGTGCATGCGTCAAGTGGCTGAGGACCAGTTGGAGTACAAAGTAACAGATTGATAGCACCAATACCACATATAGAGGTATGGGCTGACAGCGTTGTAATACATCTTTGATAGGCATTTTAGTATTATTATTAATTTGTAGTATTGTGTGCTACAGAGAGAGTAGAAAAATGTAAATTAATTAGTAAAATATGGGCGCAACTCGTTTGTAACTGGAGCACAATGATACGGAAATAAATGACGCATTTTGTAAATCCTATACTCGTATAACAAAATTGTCAACGAACTTTGTTTGGAGCTGAGATCTAGACCATATTATTGAATATATCAATTTACATTAAGTCGAGAAAAGACCAACAATGTGTTTATAATTAGCAATGTGATAATAGTTTAAGTTATTTTAATCCTTTGGGAGTTCTTAAGTCAATGTGAGTCAAGTTCAAATGATGGAAATAAAGGTTATAATATACATTATAAATGTAAGTAAACTAAGAGTTGAAAAGACTTTGCATTCAATAAATATAGTTAATATATTAACATTCTTTTTAATAAACTATTGAACTAACTAACATTTAATATTATATTTTTATTAAACACAAAAATCAAAATAAATAAACCGTCTGAAATATCAAAATAAAAAGTATATATTGAAAGCTATTTATATTTTATCGTTAGAGCTTAAAATTATTTTCCATTAAATATTACATTCAAATTCGCAAACTTTTTCATTTTTCCAGATACTGTCAAACGGGACTTCCATATTTTATCCAGGTTTTTCTTATGTATCTAAATTATCCTTTTGCACAAGAAATAGAGCTACTAAAATGTAATTAAACCAGAAAGAAAAATATAGGCTTTTGCTTTTTTTTTTTCAATTTAACGTTAACGAACCTGTAAATGAAATATGTAATATGTATTTCAAATTTGATCTGAGTATTAAGTGACCTATAAGTGGTACAATATTAAACTTTCAACTATAATAAGTAGTTCTGAAAATAAATTCCTTAATTCAAACTTCATTTCCCATAATTCTACAAATGCAAGTACATTTTTCGATAAACAAATATCTTTAAAAGGTTTTGTTCTATTCAAGGTTGTAAATGTCACTGAACTCAACTTTAAGAAAATCGCTCAATCTAAGCGTAACATATTGAATTTAGCTACTTGTATTACATCAATTGCGATTCATTGAACTATTTGCTTAACTTTTATTATCGTATTTCTATATATACCGCTCGACAATACAGTGCTTTATTCAATGAAAATGAAATTTAATTGAGGAAATGAACGTTTAGCATCTGGCAAAGCAGCAAAGCACAAACAAAACTTGAGTACATATGTCAACTTGTGACTGGATACAAATTTTATTATCTGACACCTAGTTTATTTTCTTTTATTTATTTATTTTTTGGTGGATCTGTGGGAAACTTGGACTATAGCAGCCTGAGGGCGCCATTTAGAGCTTTGTAATCGATTTCTGATCAAATGAAAATGACGTAAAACAATGCATTTCAATTTTAATTTAAACGCTTTAAACGCGCACGTGTAGCATTTAAAATGCAATCAGCGCCTTCGATGAGATTGAGATTCAGTCGCTCTATTGAGATAAAATTGGGCTTGTAGCACCCACCCGATGAGCTGTTTAGAATGCATAACATATTTAAGATATTGATGGGTTAGAATTTATCAAGATAATCTACATGATATGCTATTGAGATCAGGCCTAAAAATATACCTAACTCAGGGATGGCAACTTAGATAAAAAAAACAGCAAACCTGAAAAATTATTTGGATATAGTAATTCAAGATGCAGTATTCTGGAAACAGGATAAAGTTTTATTTATACTTTTTAGTCAAAAAAAAGAGTCAAAATTTTGCATTTGTCAAAATTTAACTTAAAATTTATAAATTTTAAAATTAAAATCTACATAAAAACTTTTTTTTTATATCCAGTTTAGTGTGCTTTATTAAAATAAAATTTATTTGCAGACATTGAGCAAATGTTTTGGTATTAATTTTCAAAGTGTGTAGCGTTCGCTATCGTAAGTTACTTTTTTATATTTAAATACACATAATTTATGCAAACGGATGGAAGAATTTTTGAAAGAAAAAAACTGATATTATTTAATTAATTTACTTATTATTTGTTAATTATATACTATAAATTTTTTAAAATTATTATTATTTCTTTTTATTTGTTATTAATCTATAAATCGTAATTTTACAAAAAAAAATTTTATTTAACATCATGCAACATATGGAACGTTCGCGATAGTTGCAAATGTTTTATTTTTCTTAACTATCTCAATTATTTGAAAGTGATAAATAAATATTGAAAACTACATTATTTCATTATAGTTTGAAATAATTTTCCATTAAATATAACATTTCAATTCACAGACTTTTCAATTTTTCCACTTACTGTCAAACGAGACTTCTATATTTTGTAGCGTTCGCGATCGCCGGTTATTCTTAAAAAAAAAATTCTATTAAAATGCGAATAAGCCACAAAAAACCTGGAAATGCCCAAAAGTTATTTTATAATTTTTAAATAAAAATTGAAATTTAATTTTTATTTCATAATTTTATTTTTTGGGTCATAGATAAGAGTTTTTTATTAACAATTTTTATGAAAAAAATCTATAAATGATTTATAATTCACACTTTTTACACTTAAAAATTATAAGAGTTGCGATTTTGATTTCATTCACTTTTAAATATTACTCCAAGTTTATTTTTATTGGATGCCACGTATCTTAATTCTAAGACCCAAATTTAACCTGCTATATTATTATTTGTAGTATGCTGTAACAAATTTTGATTTTAATTCCTTATAATAATTCTTACTATAAGTTTAATATATATATAACATAAATATATAACAAATTTCTGCAGTTTTACCTTTAAATAATTGCGGTCAACCATTTAAAATGCCTCATAAATATGTAGGCCTATCAAATGTAATATATCTAAACGATCATTTTATGGTATATCCGATCAATTAAAATGATATGTGACTACTATAATTACAAGTATGCGGCCATCTGTAAAAGGTAAAAGGGCTAACCTTGATTTTAGAAGTAGCCCCAACCATTTGTCACGTAATGTTACGTTAATGTCAGAAATATATATATATATATATATATATAATATGTACAATATGCATGTAGGTAGTCTGATAGTTTGTTTAGCATCTTCATTTGCATGCTCGGCTGGCAAATAGGCCAACCCATCCAGCTGACAAGCTAAGGCGGTACCTGAACCCACCTGCCCATACCTGGTTATTTGGTTTATGGATTACCATATGCACGATTTGTGTGGGATAAGGGGTTATATGGGATACGCTGAACTGACACCATTTGGCCTTATGAATTGATCTAAGTTCAGTAGTCTAGGCTGTTAACTGCATTAATATTTGGTCGTATTCCAAGTAATTGAACAGTTGTATGTTTTTTAGCTGCTATGAAAAATTAACTATTGTAAAATATAAGCCTTTTAAAGATATTGTTAATAACACTAGGCAAGAAATCGTACAAAATTATTGTATTCCGAACTTTTTAGAGTGAATTTATAAGTAAAATGGGTCACTGATTCCGAAAATAAAAATCGAGATAGTCAAAAGTATGTAGAATGTTTGACTTTTTAAAATACACATAAGGTTTGGCTTAGTAAAATTAACTACGAACATGGTTTAATGATATTTAAAATGTTTATCTTTTTGAGAGTGTTATTGAAGAGGGACAAAATTTTCAATTCCTTTCCAATGCAGCACTGCGTTTAACAGAAATTATGTTCGATAGTTAACATACATATTTTCTGTTGAATAACATTTTTCCTGCTGCTCCTACTTTCCGTTTTTCTTTGTAGTTTTTATAATATAGAAAGTATATTATTATTAGTGCCATACGTTCTTAGCACAAACCGGCAACAATAAGATTACATTATCAAGCGAGGGAGTAAAAAATAGGCTGAAAGCGCAGAGATATCAATCTATTATCGTCAGTTTGTTTGATACATTATAACACTCTTGAAATACTTAATACAAATAAATGTTAATTTCAAGGAATTGAATAATGGAAAAATTCACTTGGCACCTAATTCAATTGTCAACGAGTCAAAACAAATGTTAATAGAATTTAAAATACAAAACTCCAACCCAAAACGAATAATGTTGTTAATCTGAAATTCCAGTTGCGTGGTAAGCGTGACCTTGACGACGTGTCCAAAATGGCCAAAATGCAAATATTTCAGCCAAAAATACTATAGATACATTTGACAATACTACTTAAGCTCTCTTGGTGGGGGGGAGTAGGGTCATTTAATCAATTAAATTGCTGTCAATGTAGTATAGACAGACGGGCCAGGGACCAACGTAAATACCATTTCAAAATTTTCAAAACAAATAAAATTTAATTTAATTTTGCAAATTCAATTTGTATGCAAGCGTTGCTTTTGCCTCAAAAAAAAAAAATAAAAAATAATTACACTTGACCAAATGTAAAGTAAATATTTATATAGAAAACCACACAAATGTCGTTGAGCCGAACTGATCCGAACTGGGTCATTAATATGGGTTGACTTTGATGAAATGCGAATCCAGGATTATTTTGCAGAAGCGAATAAACTAATAAAATGACTAAGATAACCATGAATATAAAAATAAACAACTGTGATTGATGACTTGTCATCACTTTACAAATAACTTAACTAGTAAAAATAAATCACCATGATTAAACATGTGTATTCTTTTTTCTGATTTTACTAAGTATGTTCCAATTAAATTTACTTTAATTGTCAACAATTACCTTAACTAGGCGTTCAATTCACATACAGCTTTTACTGACTTAGGATTAGTTATAGCAAGAAGCTAAATTAATTCAAATATTTTTCTGTTTACTGAAAACAGATTTAATTTTTTAGAAGGCATGTCTTGACATATTCTTTGCCAAGCAAGAACTAAATTCATTACAATTAATAATTTTTCATGATTATATTTTTTTTAAATATAAAATTAATATGAAATGCTCAAACATGTCTGTATGGTAAAAACATCTATTGGCAACCAAGTTTCTTGAATTCCATAAAATTCCTTATCCACGTTTCAGTCATATTTTTACTGCTCTGTCTGGTTGTTTCACAAGATTGCATTGAAATTAAATATTTCTTTATAACTACTGCACCTGTCAAACTGCGAAACACATTTTAAATGCAATATTATTAAGACGTGATATCTACGCCTTTAAAAATAAAAATAAAAAAAAACAGAAGACACAAAATCCTTCAAATACTTTCTCCTGTAAAAAATCGAATAATGTAATTTAAAAATAAAATAATAATATAATGATAATTATAAAATGTAATAATGCAATTCTTTTAATTGGCAATTTCAATAGTTGTAAAATTACATTTAATGAGAGCTCAAATGAGCGCTTAGCAAATTGGCCTATACAAATTGAATAAAGTTTGAAAATTTTCCTAAAGTATTAACAGAGAATTTAAATATGTGTATTAACAACAAACAACAGTTAAGTGAGTACCGTTTTTCAAGGCCAGTTTCATAATTTGCATTGAATCAAAACAAAATAATGTTCAGGCAAAACATATTTTTGAATTTAAAGTCTAGACCGCGAGATCAACTGGAATTAGCATTAATTTTGGGAAATGTATCTAAATGACGCAGCATTTATATTTTAAATGTACAAATACTGTTGCATTTTTGGTACCATGCGCCCAAATAATCACTTGCTAAATGATTTCATTATTATATATTAATATTTGTTCACGAATCACTTGGCTTGAACGATAGTTAAGTTATATATAGTCCCACATTTAAATGAAAATGGAATAATTTGGAAGCAAGGGTCTACAAAACACAAGCCCCTAGAATTTTGGGATTTTATCAAGCGTTTATAAGTTTTTAAGATCATTGAAAAATATATAATAAAAGTTTATTTGCTCCAAATATATAAACAAATAAACCAATAGATATGTAAATAAGAGTGCCTTAGCTCACAGTGCTAAACATATAAATAGAAGCGCGTGGAAATTTAAAAATTTGTTTGTTTAAATATCACAAATTTGATACGTACAACTATTTTATTTTTCTATTTATAGCACCACACGGCAAAGTAATATAAAAATTTTCGTTAGACTTATAATTTTGTTTTTTTAACACAAATCTTTTAGTAGTTGGTGAATTTTAAATTTATTCTTGGGCGTTAATTTTCACACACACGCGGGGTATCGGCGATACCTGTCGTTAACTATTCGCAAAATGCCAATATATGCGTCCAGACGATGTTGACGGCTGCGCGGCTTAAACTCGAATGAAACACGGGCATCGAAAGCGAACGAAGATCAAGCGCAGCAACAAAAATGATAATGCTATGGAAAGCACAAAAGTACAGAAATAAATCAAGCGGGCGGGCAAGCAAATTGAAAGTGAGAGCGTAACAGAAGAGAGAGGGAGAGGCACAATGTTATGGGGGTGTAGGCAGGTTGTTGAGTGCGTGCGCTAGGTAGACAGGCATTATCAGTTCAGTGGGTGGAATAAAGCAGTGTAGAGCGCGCGGCAGAGAGCGTGCAGGCGCGTGCAGGTTGTGTATGGTCGGCAAAATGCTGCCTAATGTAAAGTTTGGGTTTATACCTGCGTCTTATCGTGTATTCCGAAATTAAATTTTGTGATAGATACAAATTTCTCTTATGTAGTGTGTGCATACAGTAAAAATGTTATTCTACTTGATTATTATTCTTATATCGAGTACAAACCCGATTAAAATTTAAATCAATCCCAATGAATAAAACGAGTAAAAATTTTTTCATTTGAATATAAAAAATATTCTTTTTAAGTATGTTGTAATTAAAATAAGTACAAATGGTTTGAAGAAAATATATAAATTGAGAAAGCAAATCGAAACTAAATCGTTTCGATTCAAATAATTCCGCTTTGTTTCTCAATTGATCTTACTTTCGACATAAATATATACAATATTACTCGGGCTACAAACGATTTAACATTAAGAATTCTAAAATAAAAATATATTAAAATGAAAAAATATTAAAATATAAAAAGTAATACCGATCATAGCGTACTTTTAATTACCGAATACTTGTACCACAATTTGTTTACGAGTGTATAAACTTGGAACATACATATGTTAATCTATTTTTAATCACAGTGGCGTCAACTATTATCACTTATTTTAGTTTGCCTTAGCAGTACACGCACTATTTGTTGCCAGGAGCGCATTTAATTAACTGCGTTGGAACGTCAGATTTTACCTTAAATATTTAGTGGGTAGTTTACTGTTTTCCTTATCGGCTTTTCACTGTTGATAAGGGCATTTTGTGCCTTTTGTTCCTGATAAGCGTGCACATACCATGGAGTAAGTATAGTATTATGCGGTTTTATACTTGCTAGCTTTGGCACATAAATAATAATAATATTGTAGTTGTGGCGACGGCACAACACCAACTGTGTATTGTGCTAAATAAATGTATTTCTTACAAAGCCGTGTCGAAGAACATTTTTCACAGCACACACATTAAATATGCACATTTGATAAAAACTAAAGGCGTGCAGAAATAATAGCAAAAGTGTAGCGGATTGAATAACAAATATTAGTACATGTATGCCAATATTTAGCAATATAAAACTATATAGTAAATAGCAAGTTTGCAGCTCAATTATCAATATATCAACATTTCGGCTTGCAAGGTAATCTAGTCTAACAAAAATATTAATTTGTTAAAAATAAAGTTTAGTATTAAAACCAGTTCAAATTAAATCCCGCAAAGCCTGTATTGTGATCTGGCAGCTCTGTGCAAACGTGCAATCGATTATTCTAAAAAATTTAGTATTTTGTGTATTTTGAACTTTGTCAAATCTGGTCCCACTGACTTGCTGCTGACATCTCGGCTGTGTTTTTATATTATCGGTACCACCAGACTTAAAATCTGTGTGGAATATCAAAAAAGCAATTACAAATTAACTTACCCTAGTTGGTAACTCGGGAGCGGCTAAAAAAATGGCTGCCATAGTACTAACAAGGAACATGCAGCTAGCGAGTAAGTGCCGTTGCAGACAGTTAACTGAGGCGCCTCGCAAAAATTATGTAATGTCCATTGCAGTTCTGCTGATCTTAATGTGTCTTTTTTAATTTGTAGAACACCATGGCAACGGTGTCGTTGGTGTGCTTTGTCTGCGCGGCTACGCTTCTGGTTCTAGCGATACGGATGCGCCCCGTCCGCTGAGGTCAACGAATTTGGCTGCCATGAAACGCGGCACAGGCGGACGCAGCAGTTTCAACGGCATTGTGGCGACTGTCTTTGGTGCCACCGGCTTCGTGGGCCGATATGTGTGCAATAAGCTGGGCAAGATGGGCACACAAATGATTTTGCCGTATCGCGGTGATGATTCCGATGTAATACGCTTAAAGGTTTGCGGTGATTTAGGTCAGGTGCTGTTCCACTTCTACAATTTGGATGACCCTCGCTCCATACGCGAGGCTGTCAAGCACTCGAATGTGGTCATTAATTTGGTGGGTCGCGATTACGAGACGAAAAACTTCAAGTTCAAGGATGTGCATGTGAATGGCGCCGCTCGTATAGCCAGGTAAGCAGCACACTGAAATCCAGATGTCAACTAATTAATTTGTATATTTTTTTAGCATTTGCCGCGATGCCGGCGTTGAGCGATTTATACATCTCTCTTCGTTGAATGTTGAGGCCAATCCCAAGGCGCTGTGTGTCTCCGGTGGCACAAATTGGATGAAGAGCAAATATGATGGTGAGATGATGGTGCGTGATGCCTTCCCCAATGCTACAATTATACGTCCAGCGGATATCTATGGTTCGGAGGATCGTTTCTTGCGCTATTATGCACACATTTGGCGTCGCCAGTTCCGTTCTATGCCGCTTTGGCATAAGGGTGAACGCACTGTGAAGCAGCCCGTATTTGTTTCGGATGTGGCACAAGCTATTGTCAATGCAGCTAGGGATCCAGACAGTGCTGGACGCATATACCAAGCTGTTGGGTAAGTTAAAAGCACATTTACACAATATATCCTTGCAGATTCAATTAGTCTAGGCTTTGAAGCTATTTTTAATGTAACTTGCCTAAGATACTTCTTTTTTAATTTAAAAAATCAAATACTTGAAGCAACTTTATTGAAAGCAGACTACACCAATGTGATCCTTGCAGGATAACTATGCATGATTTGTATATATTTGAGATTTACGCTTTTCTTCAATTATAAAATATAATATTTGAGTTTTTCATATATAAATCAGAAATAATAATTATTTTTGAGTAATTAAAAATAAAACTCAGAAATAATCGTTATTAATTATTACGACTTGGTAATAGCTAAATGTGGCAAGCTTTACTTATTCGCAATAAGTAAACCAAGACGAACCAAAACAAATTATTTTCAAAATAAAAAATTCTGCAAATATTTTTTTGGTTCCCCATGGTTTGACACTTAGTTATAAAAATTGATGAAATTATTATTTTTTTTTAAATTTAAAATTGGGGAAAATAGGATAATATCCCAATGTTACTCTAAAAAAAAAAAACGTTATTTACAGACCCTACAAAAATTCTTCTATAAGAGTATTAAATCGTCGACAGTTAGCTTTTCTAGTTTTATCTCAATTCACGATTTTTAACTTTAATTTCCAGCCCCAAGCGGTATCAGTTAAGCGAACTGGTCGATTGGTTCCATCGCCTGATGCGTAAGGATCAGAAACGTTGGGGTTATCAGCGCTACGATATGCGTTGGGATCCAACCTTCCTGATTAAGGCCAAGCTCACTTCTTTGATTTGCCCCGGTGCACCCATTGGTGGTCTGCATCCAGAGCGCATTGAGAGGGAAGCTATCACCGATAAGGTGCTGCCTGGTGTGCCAACACTAGAGGATTTGGGTGTGCAGCTGACAAATATGGAGGATCAAGTGCCATGGGAGTTGCGTCCATATCGTGCTGCCTTGTACTATGATGCAGAATTGGGTGAATTTGAGACAGCCTCACCGCCAAAAACGATTGAAGCACGTGATGAACTGCGTTTGTTTGCCTAAGTGTTGTTAATTGAAAATTCTTAGTGTGTTTATCACTTTAAATAAATTGTCTAAAAATAATAAATCGAAGAAAACTGCTTGATTAAATGGGAAACACATATTAAATAAAATATTTCTCAACGATTATTAAATAAAATATTTCTCAACGAATAAGAAATATGAAGTATCGAAAAAAACACTTAATGTTAATAATATAAAACATAAAAAAAATGTACAACAATTTGTAAATTTTTTTTCATTTTTATTATTATTATTATTCCGTATACATAATTTTCCATGCAAAATTTTTGTATTTGAATGAATACGTATAGTGCTGTTAACACTGTTCTCTGTGCTGCAAAATTATACAATACTTTATGAGTGTTGCCAGACTGTTATTTTATTGGTGCGCAACCCTAAAAAAAAATCAAAACAAAGGCACATTTCGACCGATGCAGGCAACACTTGAAATCATTTTTGAGGTAATTCTTATTTCCTAGCGGCAAAAGCTTTTGCAGTTTTCCTTCAACCTTACGACTGTGAAAGCTGTGCGACGCAGAAAATCCGCACGGTCAAAGCGGCTGAATTTTCGATTTAAGTAGAGTCAACTTCTTTTATGCAAAAGTGCCAGTGAAAAAGTGCACGCGCTCAGTTCTAAATCGGTATTTGTGTGCAAAATATCCGTGTAGTTGTGAGAGAGGTTGTTTGTATGTGCGTGTGCGAGATGCGGCGCGCTAACACAAAAATGGCAAGTGCAAGTGCATAATTATGAAAGCTGAACATACACTGCAACCGAATGTGTATAAATATTACAAACCGAATGAACTAGCTGATACCGAAAACGAGAGAATTTCATACCTAGAAATCGAAGTGAGCCGCAATTATTTCATAACAGATAAATCGATCAAAGCGCAAACGTCAGCGGCAGCGTCCCTATACGAAAGCCCTGGGCAAACGAAAGCCTCGTCATTGTACCGACACAGTGCGGGGGCGACGACGGGTGTTGGTGCAAAAGTCGTCTGGTGGAGTGGGCAGAGGGAAACAGCAGCCAGCGTCAGCATCAGCTGTAACGCCTGCATCAGCAACATCAGAAAGCTTAATGGTGGCAAACAAAAGCATAGTCAAAGTCAACATAATAAAAAGAAGCAGCATCGTCACCATAATTATCATCATCATAATAAATTACGTTATTGTGTGCGCAGCAAAAACCTCGCGCTATTCTTAGAATATTTGCGCGAGTGTCCGTCCATTGAAATTGTCGCCAGCAGCCGCAGTCGTAGCGGCAGCACAGACGTCAACGACCACGCCCACGATCAAGAATCATCGACAGCATCAGGAGCAGAAAATCTCCCCCTGCCGGCGCCGCTGCAGCGCAAATACGCAGCCAACTATATTAACGGTTGCAATTTCGAATATAAAACCAAAATTTATGCTTTATATCGTCACGTCGAGAGTAGTGGCACGTCGGGTAAAGTGCAACAGCAACAGCAGCTGAAAGTCGGTAAAATTCAATTGCGATTCAAAATGTTATTTGCCGCTGCCGGTGCTAGTGCTAATAAAGCCGTTAGAATTGGTACTGCTACAGTGCAGCCACCGCTGCCGCTGCCACCGCCACTGCCGGCTGCGCTGCTGCAGGATCATCAGATGACCGTCAAAAACTGTGCTCAGTCGCAGCCGGGAGAACGCATTTCAGGTAAGTGTGCTTTTAAGAAAAGCGTCTAGATTTTTGTTGCGTATGGTCAGTCTCTCTCTCTCTCTCTCTCTTACGCTTTTGCCAACAAACTGATTACCGTAATAATATTCTAAAGTTCGTTGCCGTCCCTGCGTCTCTGCCGACGCACGCATTCTGTTTATTTTGGTTTTCTGCGGCATTTTCTTGTTATGTATTTATTTATAAATTTCGACATATAAATGCACATATGTATATACATACACGCGTCTTTTATGTATCGCAGTCACATATAAATATGTATATGTATTTAGATATAAAAAGTATCCATAAGCTCTCAACAGTTTGTTGACTCTTACGTAAGGGGCGACGCTTAGTTTTTGTTTGTTTAGCCTTCGCCTTGGCAATTAAATGTTTGCCAAAATTTATTTATTAACAACAAATGTAGTGCTTTAAATACATATCTAGAAGCGTCATCGAATTTGAATTTAAAAATGCATCACAGACTATTTCTTGCAATTTGCATGGTCACAAAACTTTCCATTGGGATGCGACTAGCAAAGCAAATCCCGAGAATACGAATAAACAAGTAAAAACGAAACACCAAAAGCACAGAAGAGTATGATATACGAAACACGTGCACAGGTACAAACACACACACACACACACATACATAAATGCACAGAAAAGAGAGACTGAGAGGCGACATACAAGTATTGCTTAACCGATAGCAGTAGCGGATTACTTAGTTGGATAGTTGGGCCGCAAAAAAGGGCGCTGGGTATATTCTGAATTATATTTAATAATAAAAAATATATAGCTGAGCATTTTTAGTGGATAAGCAGACTTTACTTAATAATTAATCAAAATAGTGAAGAAGGAAAACAAATCAAACCACCGGATCGGCCTGATAGCTATAGGCAATTAGTCTTTAGTCAACTTTTGCAAAGTTATTTGAGAAACTTTTTTTTTAATCGACTAAGAGTGTATAGTGTAAGAGATAATAATGTTATACCTGACCACCAATTTGGATTCAGGCCAAATCATGGTACACCCGAGCAACTTTTAAGAGTAACTGACAACACTCTCAAAAGCTTTGAAAAAAAGCAGTATTGTGCAATATTTTTTGATGTTAAGCAAGCATTTGACAGAGTTTGGCATAATGGGCTTCTTGCTAAGTTAAGATCATCGGTGTCAGAGACCTTATGGTGCTGATAAAGTTCTGGTTGTCGGACTGGTTTTGATATTTTAAAAAACAATAAAGTTTTTCAAACAAGCACTTTTCGGCCGATTGTTCCTATGGGAGCTACAAGATATAGTAGTCCGATTTTGTTCAAACTTGGACTGATTGTACAAATCGTAATTCTACATCGATAAGCTTTTCATACAAACACTTTTCAAGAAGATTAAGTGCCCCCGATTGTTATTATGGCAGCTATATGATATAGTGGTCCTATTAGGCTGATTTTTGACATACAAACTACAAGATAGCTCAGAGATAAAGCCAAAAAATGTTTAATAGAAACAGACGGACAGACAGACAGACGGACATGGCTATATCTACTCAGCTCGTCGTCCTGACCAAGAATATATATACTTTATGGGTTCGGAGACGTCTTCTTCTATGCATAACACATTTCGTTTCATTATAATACCCTTTTCATTTTCAATATTTAAAAACTGAACTTAATTGATTCATTTTCTCTCCTATTAATTTTTTTTTTTGTGAAACATTTAATTTTTATAACAGTAAAATTAAAATTAAAAAGTTTGATCCAAATTCTTGTTTTTATTTATTTTTTTTTTTTGTAACTAAAAATTAAACAGAAAGGAGTCATTCTTGAAATTTGAAATTGGAATATGAGAATTGACGGTACTCAACAGGCAAGGAATTAATTGTGTAACTCCATAATAGTTTTCGATGGAGTGACTCCCTCCCAAACTCATTATTATAATCAGTCAAAATACCTGACAAACCCCAAACGGCTACCCAAGGCATCTTACGTACGAATAACCTGGCGGGAATTTTCTTCAATGTACTTCCTTGTTAGAGTATTTTGTTGCGTTTAAGGCTTGAATAATCGCACTCCTACTAACTATTACCATAATAGTTGAAATATGTATTCATATTAAGTATTATCAACTTAAGAGGCAAATGGAAGAGATTATGAAAAGTAGCTATTTAATATTTGTAGATATTTTTCATAGTTTAATATACTGTATAATTGTATAATTGCATTTGGTGGCAAAAACCATTTGAAAATGGTTTTCCTTTCGCAGGCAAAATGAGTAGCAAAATGTTGCAAATTCGTCACTTTACAAATTCGTCACGTCACAAATTTAATTAATTCAATTTAATTCCAATATGTCACTTGACTTATTTCATTTTGAATGTCTCAAATGGCATTTTGAGTAGATTCAAGTAGCCCGCTAACTTTAACCGTTTAACCGTTAAATCCGCACCTGCTTAGCGCCAGCAACAATACACACACACACGCACATTTGGAACGCTCACTCGAACTTTATCTTTTATGCTCTATACCACGGTTATTTTTGTTGTGTCTGTCTTCGTCTGTTTTGCCGGGTGTGCTTTTTCAACTCGTGTGAAAAAGCACTCTGCGTCAGGCTTTGATTGCCAATGATATAGAAGCCCAAAAGCAAAATAAATCTGTTAATACGCTCAAATGCAAATGCAAAGTCTGGGCTTAGAATGTTTTATTATCAATATCTATCCAATAAAAATTATAATGTGATTCGGCTTTGAACTACAATAGGGAATGCAAAGAACATGCGAGAATGTTAATTGCAAAATGTTTTATTATCAAGCGATATAATATAGTACAGTATGGCTTATGATTCGCATTTGGTTTCAAACAGCTTTATTAAAAATATGATTAAACGAGTTTTATTATGTAAACTAGAATTATGAAATTAGTTTTGCGTTTGTTTATTTTAAATACATTTGCATTTAAAGTTTATTCATTTTTATTTTTGCAGTCTTTTTCGGGAATACTCCCCATAGTACGACCACGACCCACCGCGACGTATACAATTTCAAAAGAGAATACAAAGAACATGTGAGAATGTTTATAGTATGCTATGGATTTACATACATACATACATGCATATATATGAACTTTGAGTGTTACTTTTTCCCTACACAAATAGAAAAAAAGTTTGTAGCATTTGTAAAAAAATTGTACACTTATGTACGTACAAAGCTTTAATCAATAGGCCTAGGCCTTGATAAGCAGTTTCTCACCATTTTCCAGGTCTCGCATTTCAGCTTTTATTTCGCAATTTCCTTTTGATGGCTAATTCTATTCGAAATTGTATGGGTTTTAATCGGGTTTAACAAAAACAAATTTGGAGCTAAAAAATTATATATCTGCTGTTAACTGGTTGAGTCTGGTGCTATAGAAATCTCCCCCTAGTTACATAAATTTATATGTCATTGAACCTGAAAATTCTTATCTTGCACAATTCTTTTGCAGCGTTGCTAAGCAAAAAAAAAATTTCATCAATACTTATCATTTTCTAGCTATTGCGTGTAATTTTTATGATATCAGCAACGATCTTTACTATACTAACACTCTGTAAAACATAGAGTATCTGAATAGACAGAGAGTACACACAAATCTGTTAGTTTTTTCCGATTGTAGATGAACTTTTCCAATGTCAAGCGAACTATGCAAAAATTCTCAGACTTTGAATTCAATTAAGTTGCTAAGCTTCCTATACAATTTTTGGGAAAGGGTATTTTTAGCAATAGTGCAATGTTTAAGGCGCACATATGCTATGTAAGTACACATATAATTCTTTATTGAATTATAAATATAAATTCAGTAAACAGTGCATTAGAATAAATTATATTTTACACATTAATATGTGGATTTAAAACCTAAATATTTGCGAATGTCATTATTTCTGTATAATATAGTCTTCTTTTTTGTATTGTATAATATACAATTCTCTTATATTTTTTGGTCAAAAAGCTTTTCTTAAAAGATACTCCAGCTAAAACTAAAATATATTATAGATATAGGTAAAAGAGTATATTATACACATGATTTGAAACTTTTGTTAATAATCTAGTTGTTCTGTAAATATAAATTCTGAATTGTTATTTTAAACATTTTTTAACAAAATTTTGAGTTTTTCCTTTAACATAAATCGATTAAAAATGGAATAATAACTGCATATGAATGTAAGTAATAAATAAGTTCACCTTTCGTTGTTATGTTCGCTTTTGAGAGTATTTCAACATCGGTGAGCTTTTCAAAGCACTAGAACACATAAGCGGGAGAGCAACTTAAAAAGAGAGATAGATAGAGAGAGAGAGAGGGAGAGTGAGGGAGAGGGAGAGTGAGTAAGAGTGGGAATGGCAAGGCAAAGCATAAATTGCGATTAACGCCGACTGTTGCCGGCTGCGGCATCCATATCAGCAATCATTAAATAAACCCACGTTGCAGAGATCGGACGAACGCCACGCTTCGCTCTGCGATATAGAGAGAAATTGAAAAGTTTCTGTAATTATTATAACACCACGTTAATATCACGATTTATGACTAATAATTATTTTTTATTATATTACAGGTACAGCCAAATCAGCCGCAACAGCAGTTGCTGCGCCAGCTAAAGTCGAGCTAATGGAGGCCATGAAGAAATTGGATGCCGATTTGGTAGCATTATTTGCTACAGCCGGCGAACCAAAAATGGAACAGCTAAAGAAGAAGCAACAGCTCAACTCCCATGTGGAGCAGGAACTGTGGCCGGAGCAGGAACTACCGGAACAGGAGCATCCAGTTAGCAGTGGGCAACTGGACAAGGAGGCCACACCGGAACTGTATAAGCAAGTCAATGCATTGCAACTGCACCTGGAGGCTCTAACCCTACAGGCTGAGGGCACTAAACGCATGGAGCTACTGCAGAGCGAGGTGCGGCCCATATTTACCGTCGAATGTCAGCTATCCGATGAATTGATTAAGTTGGTGCCACGCGGTCCCATGTTTCACATGATGCAATTCGAATCGGAGAAATTCCAGAGCCTAACCCAATGCACACGTTTTGGCCAAACGCAACAGCGTCAAGTACACTTGCCAGCTCTGGACAATGATCGGGAAATGGGAAGTATTCATTTTACCATTTGGTGGCGCGAACCAGGCACCTGTCTCAATGAAATGCTTGGTATGGGACGTCTGCCTCTGGCCGAACTCTATCGTGCCTCGCTGCTGGAACAGTGCAAGTGCATTGCCATACAGCGACGAGATCTTCATTTGGCCAGTTTGTATCTGAAGATTAGCTTGCGGGCCAATCAGCAGCTAATGCTCTTGAAGAGCTTAACCAATGGACAGACGCCAACTGAGAACAACAACAACAATGAAAACCAGATCAAGAACAACAACCACAGTGGTGCAGCTGCAGGTGAATATATTTGACTAAATTCTCGTGGGTGCAATCAACTACAACAAGAACAACAACAACAACAACAACAACAACAACAACAACTACACATCCACAGCAACAACAACAACAACATAAACTACGACATTACAATATTGATGTCTATTGTTTTATTCCGGCTTTATCATCTATTGGCTGCCGTTATAAAAATACTGCTGCCCATTTTGTTAAATTCAATAATAAAAAAAATTTCATTTTATTTGCAAAACGAACAAAACCCAACAATTGTTTCGTCTTTTTCATTTAACATAATTTCCTTCCTTAATTTTGTCACAGCTGTAGAAAATATTTATTTGCATTTATACATAATTTCGTTTACTTATATTTTTAAACACTCTAAATGATGGCACAGTGGGATTAAAGTGGGATTAGAGTATATACGGCTTACATTGATTTAGTGAGTTCCATATGCTTTTAAACGAAATCGTATTTAATTTTAATTTAACGCCAATCAAACCTAAATTTTAATTTAAAAAAATAAAAATTGATTTAAACCTGAACGAATTTTAATACCGAACATCGGAAAATCAATGCCAGCTTAAGTAGATATGATATGATACTACATATAATTATATGCAATTATATCTTTATAAATATGGTTAATTAACTCTTTAAAGTATTAGAAATGTTTACATTTGTATTATAATCAGAAATATTAATATGTTAATAGAATGATATTAAGGATTTTTTATTTAAATTGTCAAAGATTAGCTGCAAAAATGTTTACAGAGTATCATATATATTTTTATTTTCTCAAAGCTTGTAAAATATTATTTATTTATTTTTTTAAATGCATCAGACTATGAAATCAGCTTAAACACTGATATTAATCACAGTAAAATTGATATTCAAAATATTACTATAATGGAATGTTTGAAATGATGTATGGCTTTTATCCGACTTTGCACGTGGTATCAAAGCTTTGTTTGCCCATTCAATACTCTAAGAATATAAATTCTAGGTCCAGTATACACTTAAAAATCGTGAGCTTCAGGCACACATGGGATTAGCCGCCTGTGGGCGATTCCAAGTGTTTGATAGCCAACGGTCAGGCATGTCATCATACAATCTTTACTGATTGCCATTGAGTAAAAAATACTACAGAAATTATATTTTATATTTTTATTTTATATTACTTGATTTATTATTATGTAATGCTTCCAGCATGGTCACACACACAACTAAAAATGAACTAATCATATACAAAATACAACAGTGGGAATTTAATGCACGATTGAAACAATTATTTAGATAGATGTACTGAGAAAATCAGACATTTTTAATTCGATAAATATGGACTAAACATTGAATTCAGGCCTTTTCTGAAACGCTCGGGATTGGTATTTAGTTTCCATTTCCGAATTCATGCTGGTGGAAGACTTCTTAAAGAAGTTATTTTGGAATTACATGCGGCATTCGCTGCTGAAATAAGGTATTTTGTATGCCTTCTAGTTTCCCTTCCCATTTTCCTATACACTAGGTCTTCCTGCAGAAGGCAAAAATGCAACTTATGCACTTTTCACTGCTAAAATAAGGCACATATATTGTATGCCTTCTAGTTTCCTTTCCCATTTCCACTATGTGTATGCGTTTAAGGTGTTTTGTGAATTTTTTCTTTCATACATTTTTTTGAGTAAAAGCTCAGAGGCCCAATTTCTACTCTGTCCATTTTATACTCAATGACTGACTGCCAAGTTTATCACCACGTGGAGGCGATAACGGCATTCAAGCGCTGATTCAGTTTCATATGATTTTTTTTGATTTTACACAAGGCTGTAAGGCAGGGGAGACGGGGGTCTAAAGTGCAGCAGCTGCTTTATATGATTAGTATAACGTACTCTTTCTAATCTTGTCCTGCTTTCTGTCTATTTTTTATTGTAGGCAACAACAATAACAACAGCAACAGTAATAACAACAACAACTCAAAGACTTCCACACCGCCTGCCACAAATAACAACAATAAAGCCACATTGGAAAGCGTTCATTTCATGGCCGAGACCACCAAAGTGCGTCTGCTGCGTGGGTACATCTATGTCAGCGAGACGCGTTATCTGTCTCCAAACGATGCTAATGGCTGCAAGGAGTTGGTCCTGCAGCCCTTCTGGCAACCACAACCGCTCACCGTGCCCATGAATCCAGAGGGCGCGTTCCAGCTACAGGAACAGTTTGCCATCATCAATGATGAGAAGTTTCTGCATAGCGTGGAGCGGCAGCAATTGCTCCTGGAATTGCGTCCACTCGGCGCAAAGGTGCATCTTCCGCTTCATCAGTTTTATATAGCCTACAGAGATGCCAGCATTACCAATCATCTATGCAAGGGCAAGGTGAGTGGAAAATTTGATATAAAATCCAGTTTAATCAACGATCTTCAAGCTAAACATTTTGAGAAAATACAAAAGTATAATTTATGCCACTTTTAAACAGAAATCTCCATCCTAATTAGTTAATTACAATAGACTTATTCAAGCATATAATTCTATGAAATTATATGAGATGAATTTTTAAAATCTAAAATTCGCATTAGTTTTTTCCATCAGCAATTATTTTTTTTAAATCTTGCAAGTGTCTTTTAACCCACTGTAGGCCGATTATATAGTGCGTTTCATGTTTATAAGGTCAGGAGAAAATTTTAAATATTTTATAAAAAAAATAATCGAATGCTAATACAATGTGCTATTAAAATGATGACACACTCCAACAATAAATACAAGTAAGAATGCTACGGGACACCCTGTACTCAGTCTAGATCCGCAAATACATACATACACTCTCATATTCATCAAGCAGTGCAAAGCAGTGCAAAGCAGTGCAAAGCAGTTCAAAGGCCGCGCTTGCATGTCAATTGACGGTGGTGCTAATAGTATTCATATACAATTTCTTCTTCAATAACTTCGGTGTCGATTAAATTTGCACTGCATATTCATATAAACATTAGAAAAATCCAAAATAAAATACAAATGTAATTTTAAAGAAGTGAAAATTTAATAAAAAATGAACAAAATAGGTAATAGTTAATCCTATTAAATTTAAATTTTTTAAGCACTCTGGGCTTAATTTTGCTCATTTCTAGCTTAATAGCGCTAATTAACTCAGTTTATTATCAATAGCTTATTATCAATATAAATCCGCTTTGTTAGTATTTCACAATAATATTTTATTGGGTTCAAGTAAGGTAAGTACGCTGGCCATTTCAAAACATTTATGATTTTTGAGGTAAAGAATTTGTTTGTTTGGCGACTGTGTACCAATGCCCTCTAAAGCGTGTATATAAATAAGACTTTCATCCAAAAAGAAACAAATGGTAATTCCAATGTTCCTTCGGAAGAAAATGCTGTCCGTCATTATGTTGCTTCCTCCAAACAATGTGATAGAATCATTTCTTTTGTCATTTCAGTAACCTCGGAAACTATCAGGACCATTAAAGTGACATTTTCTTTCGTAAAAGAATATATACCCTATTTACAATTTAATAAAATAATCTGAGAGATCTTTCAATAGCTTCAGTTTTTATTATCCCATCGTGTTAAATTTTAGATATTAGCATTAAAATTGCCTATTTCATAGCCTTAAAACTTTGGCTATAAATCGTTTTTATCGATTTGCGTGGGTAAGCGGTGGTGAAGAAGCTTGATCTTGATGGTAAACAGGTTACATACACAGGTATGGTAACTTGCACTTTGTGTCTCTAGCTCTGTCGAGATCTGTGGTTTCATACAGACGGATAGACGAACATACAGACAGACGGACAGGACTAGGTCGAGTCGGCTTTTATTTCTGTTATGCCTGTTATATACATGTGTACAGTTTTATGTACAAGGACCAAAAGCTAATATTTTATCGTGAAAGCCAAAATTACGAACTACAATATTGTGAATTAACTTTTCTCTTAACTGTTATACAGTTAAATAAAGAATATTTTAGAAATCGGTCAAAAATTTTTTGTTCGACTAGTAGAAGAATAGCCTTAAATGGGTTTATTATGTATATGCAGTGTTCACACCAAAAATCTGCAGTGAATGACTCACTTTTTGAATGCACTCTAAATGTATTGAAACAAACATGAAATTAACGTTGTTCACGTTCACAAAAATAAAAGTTATACTCACTCACACAAGCAACGTTCACTAAGTATTGAGTATGAGTAAAACACTCACTTCACTCACCATCGTTCACTACCACTCAAACAATTTTTAGTGAAAGGCTGACTCACTCATAATACACCCTTAATAATTGTGAAGGTTCAGTGAAACCTTCGTTGAATGTTTGTGAACGGTTCGTTTGTTTGTCAATGATTGTCTGTCTCTTTCGCTCTAAGACATAGGTCAGCGCCTGCTATCGTCCCATGTTCATTGAGCATTGCTCACACGTTTATGTATATAATATTTGTACTTTTACAATGCAAAAATGACATTGTGAACTGCATGTATAACATTATGAATTATTCCTAGATTATATATTCCACTTCAACCCTTTATCCAATAAAAGTGGGAAACTTTCCCACTTAAGAGCAAATGCGAAATTTTTTATATTTGGTCATGGTTACATTTTAATAAAGCCATATTCAGGTATATTGTCCTACCTGTAATATTTAAGTTATGCTCCAAAAAATTCCATATTAAAAATAAACTAAACTTAGTAAAATATAACGTAATGTAATTACTTATTATAATATGTGCATTTATTTCTAAAAAAAAACAAATCAGAAACAACGATCTGTACTACACAACAACATTTACCAGAACAAGCTGCCCCCTTCCACGCATTGTGTACATTTTTTCCTTGCAAAATTTTTGTTCATGGTAGTTAAGTATTTCACTACATTGTGAGTGATTGCCTTTTTCATGAGTTAATTCACGTTCACGTTCGTGAATTCATAAGTGAATATCACTCAATATGAACATGAGTAAAAACAAATTCACTCATATTCACTGTGTAGTGTATTGTAGTGTATTTTATTGCTTTTTACTGAGTATGTTCACAAGCGCGTTTTGTCCACTCACTCCAGATCTCTGATTGACACCCGTTAAATTTAAATTTCAGAAATTATCGAACTTATGGAATTATAGTAGTTATTATTTCACATAATTATTATAGCGCATTGGAGAATTACTCTATCCTAAAATGGTTTTGTTCAAAACAGATTAAAATCAGATACGTGCATTAGAACATTTTTGCTATTACCTAAGGTTCAAGTTTAGTAAATAGAACGCAATGAATAATATTAAACAATCACAAAATCTTTCAATTGAAATCAATTAAATTTAAATTTATTCTCATCTCATCTTGCCAGTTACCTGTCATTTCCATTGATGGTTGGGCGCCCATATTACATCCCGAAACGCAATTCAAGTTGGGTGAACTCAAAGTGCTCCTTGCCATTGGCAGCGAGGCGCAGATAGCACAATTGAAACAGCTGCGTGGCTTTGACATGGACAGCAATCAGCAGCCTCTGAGACGCACCACAGATTTGCTGGATATGCTGCAAAATGCACTTAGTGTACCAGTTTTATCAGTGACATCGACAGCTGCCTCTGCACCGGCTACTGGAAGTCAGCAGTTTAGCTTTAGTCTGCATATTGCGGGTGCCGCTGGACTGCCTTTAAATCCGGGATACGGCAAGTGCGGCAAGAAGCAGGGCAAGCGACAGGCGGCGGCCAAACGTTTTCCGCCCAATGAGCCACCTAACACATATGTGACTTTTCAGGCTGTGAGCTGCAATGCGCCGACCTACAAGTCGCACGAGGGCTTGGTTTATGCCACGCCCATTGTGGAGCGTTCGACGACACCGCAATGGCACAGCAAATTCCAAGTGGATGTCAGCGTTGATTACCTAACCAATGTAAGTATTATTTTAATTTTGAATTTCATTTTCAACAAGTAAGGGTTCTATAGTCGAGTATACTCGCAAAGACATACTCGCATATTCATACACATTTAAAACAAGCAGTGCAAAGCAGTTCGAAGGCCATTGCTTTTTTATGCATTAACAATTGTTTACTTCAGTAACTTCGGTGTTAATTAACGTGATGAAATTTACACAGCCGGGCAGGACTACATATATATAAAATATGTGGAATTAATTCGAAAGCCAATATCGTAATAGACCTGCATGTTGCCAGATTTTTTAAAAGATCTGGCAGCACCGATCTGATGATCTGTTCTGAACAGCACCATAATAATTCTCTTTCATCTTGCAGTCCCAAAAGCTTTTCATCCTAAAGCTATGGAAGAAGACAGCCCTGAGTGCGGGTACAAGCACTGAGCCCACACCTTTGGAGGATGCCATTATTGGCTTTGCTGCCCTGAATCTTAAACAGAGCAACACAAACAGCTTTCCAAGCGGCTGGCACAACATTGTTGACTTTAATGGACGTGTAACGGGCGGCCTGGAGATTCATGTGCAGCCGCTGCCTGTTGCCACCGCCCCCATCCCCGCCGTCGCAGCCACTGCCACTGGGAATGTGGACAGTGCTATTGATCAGTTTGAGGAGTCGCTGGAACTGCGGCACTTGCAGCTTGGCCAGGCTATAAAGCGTAAATTTACAGAGCTGGAACAAATCTCGAATCGATTGCGAACGCGTCTCGTTGATGTGACAGACGAGACGCTGCAATCACCAAACTTTGATGTTAATGTTGCGCTGGACAATTGGCACCCAGACGAGCTGCAACAGTGGCATGAGGATGATGAGCTGGTGGCTGATTTTGAACGCGCTTTACGCACACCAACGCCACCGCTATCTACATCAGAAGCACAAAGTCAGGGCGATGCTGACAAGGAATAGCCCAGACTAGGGCTAAGTTTTCTAGCACATAAAACATTAGGTCAAACCAACATTTTTAATCTTTATCTCTCGATGTCTACGAAACAGGCTCAAAAGTAGTTATATGATCTTCAGATAACCATCTATATACATATATATAAAATTATATAAACAAAGTTATATATTATCATGTGCTGTACTTAAATTGGCAAATTATTTGCCTAAAATTCACACACGTTTAAATGGCTGTCGAATAGTAGCATGAAATCAAAGCTGAAGAAAGCGATCATCTGGCGATCGTTAATTCGATTGTCAGCAATTGGACAAACAATTATTAAATATTATTTTAAGCATAGACTGCGTTATAAAAATATGTGGCAGCAGTTCTCCCGAGAAACAAAAGAAACTTCAACCCATTTGGCACAATTTGCCATATTTGTATTAGTTTTGAAACTGTGTTAATCACCTAAGTATTTAGTCACTATTACTTAATACAAATTAAATGCTATGCAACATAATTAAACATTGTCTATTTATTTAAAACATATTTCGTAAACAGGTCTGTTGTCAATGCAGTAACAGTTTGAAAGTAAAATGATTTTATTCTTATTTACTTAAAGTTGATGTTTCCAATTCCTAGCAAAATTAATAGATTTAGAATCATTGTTATATCAATTTGATGGATCGAAAGCTGATCAATTGTTTTGTTAGATTTATATAAAAATTTTTAAATCGGAAATCTTACTACGAAGGCATTCCAATTGAACACACTTAAGGATATCGATTTTATAAATGAAATAAAATGATTTCAACGAATCTACATATTGAATATCTTACAACTAACAGATGTAATAATTTGGAAATCAAAAGGTTCCAATTCTTCAGAAAAATTTTATCTGTTATAGATTTCTTAGATTTTTGATCATTTTAATGATGTATTTTATATATACACCGAACTTTCGTAACTATATTTCCATACAGAACTCAAACATCTTTTAAATAACCACAATATTCAAGTGTTAATTCCTCATTATCATTTAAAAAATCAACTGATAACCACTTTTAATTGCGCTGTTCATACAAAATTTCACCAAAATTTCTCAATAAAAATTCTTATATTTAGATATGAGGACACATTGCTTACTCATTTGTTGACGCTAAATTGTATTTCATTATGAGTGGTAATACTATTTGCAAATCAACATTTACAGAAAACTTTCTTTGAATGAATCATACCCAAAAGTTCATACATATATCAGCTCGTATAACCTTTAGTATAATCGCACGATCACTTTTTAGAATGCAACAAAAAAATGCGTGTTTTTAAATACATGAAAAATAATTTTTTTAATATAAAAATGGTTACATTCTTAGCTTAAAACTATAGTTTTTTTTGCGGGGACTTGCCCTTTTTAACCTTTTCAATTTCCACTTTAATATGCTAGAAAATCAAAACTTATGTTGACGGATAAGAATTATATGATTGATATACATGATTCAACTACTATTTGTATATATGTATATAGTTTGTTTGTTTATGTCATAAAGTCAAAGTTCTAAGAATGGATTGATTTTTTTGTTGGCAAATTATGATTGTATGGTTGATTAGCTTAGCTTCAGCAGCAAAACAAATACAGAAAAAAGATCTTCAATGAAATTTAGTATTGAGATTCATTTTGCTGCATTTCAAGTGCGACCTCAACTCTAGTAAATATTTTTTATGGATTTGTTTTTTTTTATTTTTTTTTTTATAAAAAATTGTATAAAATATATGAATGTATGTTATGTATATAGAAAAATCTGTTGAACCCATTTCCTAGGTATTAGCTTGCTGCTTACAAATTACATATTTTGCTTATGTATGCTACTATAATGTAAATGTACTTCATGAGTTGGTTAAAACTGTGATTTAATGTGGAATACGTTTGGCTGGTTATTGACAGCGCGCCGCTTGGTTGTGTCTATATGTGGAACGTTTCATGTTCTATTTATCGCTTGTTTCTTGATGAATTGATGTGCATATTGTTGTTTCAAAACGTTTATTGTTTATGGCGTCTTTCAGTCAATGACCACACGAGTAAGAAGTATACCGCGCTTGCTCAGCCATAAGCTATAAACAGATATAAATTTGGTGTTTGATTCTAATAAAATTCTTTATATACTTTACCCAAAACCGGCGCCCAGGAGCAGCGACAGGACATTGGTAAACAGTAGCGAGTATAAAATTTCGCGGGAGAACAACGAATTGGCGCCCAGACGCTTTAAACGTATGGAATAACCCGAGCTCTTCTTTTTCTCCTCATCTTCTCCAGCATTGGAGCGCTCAAATTTCCAATCTCTGCAAAAACAAACAAATTTGTTAAAATATACATAATCATGAAGTACAATAAATTTGCTCACTTTGGTGGCTGCTCATCGACGCCGCGATTCCAGTTCTGCAGCCAATCTCCATTATTATCGGTGTTTTGTTTATCGCCAGTCTGTTTTAATTGTGCATATATAATTAGCTGTAACTTAGGGCCATTTGTTTATCTACACTCACCTTTGTCCAATAATTGATATATACATTTCGCAGCTCATCATCCGGGCACAGTTCTGATTGTGGACTGTTTGGCGGACTCTTGGGACTGTCTCGTGGCGTATCACGACGAGAGCTGGCCAAAGATACAACTCGGCTGGACTGATTTGATTCGCGTTGGGCCTCTCTCAACAAACGTAAATATTCCTCACCATTGCTAAATGGCAACGGTGTGATTCTGTCTGGACTCTTAATGCCGGCCATGGCAGCTGTTGCACTCAGTTCAATCCAAGATTCTAAAAAGAAAAAAACGATATACATGGTTATTAATTAAATATAAGAACATTAAAGCTTATATTGTAATAAATTAATTAAATTAGAGTTATAAATGCCTTTTAAACAGCATATTTAGCTAGATCAAGCTTTTGAATATTTAACAGCCACACTGATTTTAACAGTGTTTCAGCTAACAGCTGTAAATAACATAAGTAAATAGTGTAGTCCATATGTTTGTTGTTTGTTTTGCTATCGCTCTAACATTTTGATTTAGCAGCCAAAATTTATGGTAACGGCATATTTTAACAGTTGTGTGCTAATATAATCATTCATATGTTGCACAAGCATAAATTGTATTCTATTATTTCTATTCTTTCACTATCATTTGACGCAGGGGGTTAAATCAAAATAGTTAAGCTTTTTTTTTTTGAACACTTCAAACCTTTCCTTAGTGCTATCAGCACTGAGTCTAATTTTAACAGCTGCGCGGTGAATTTACCCAAAATATTGCCCCCATTCTTCTGTTTGTTTTTGATTTGTTTTCACATACATATGTGTGTTGTGTACAAGTGTGTTTGGTAGCGTGCGCCTCATTGATAAGGAAAACAACAACAAGGAAATCACAATTTCCGTTTTAGTATAGTACACAAGCATGTTTTGTCTATAGCTATCAACAAATTTCATTTTGCACTCGAATATTGCAAATGATGGAAGCGTGCAAATTACATAAATGAGAGAGTGTTTGACAACGCAACATCTGATAATCGACCACAACTGTTTTCCAGTTTCCAATCAATTACGCCACACTCTAAAATGGGTTATACTCACGTGACAGACCAATCATCTTAATATACAGACAATCAAATATATACTGAATTTTTGCAGACAAAATTTCATATTTTGGCAGACCGAAAAAGAAAAATCAAACATTAATAACAGGTAGCTACTTTCAGTTTGTTCAGGTAAGCCAAAAATGCAAACAATAACAATGCTGACCCATAGAGCAGGTAATGGGAAAACCAGCTAATATATATACAATCTAGCAATAAGGGTAGCAAAAATTTGGCTTGCTGACTCACGGCACGTAGGCAAAGTGAGTGATTGCCTCTCTTTCTCTTTCTCTTTCTCTTTGTGTTTGTGTTTGCATGTGTGAGTGCATCATGCGCAGCTGTTAAGCCCTGAGCCGCGGCTGTCAAGCGTACAGCCCATTGAACCGCCTTTTGTTGACTCGTATAGGTATTGGGCTCTGATTTGCTTGTTTTTATCATGTATATATACGTTTTTGATAATGAACCAAGCGTCACAAAAATTGCAGCTAGGCTAAAGTCGCAATTTCTCGGCTATGCGAAAAAACAAGAACAAAACAAAAAAAACAAGTACCAAAAGGCAAATGCCCTCCTACAATTGCTTTTAAGCGAATTTTGCATGCACCCACACACACACACACATCCACGCACATAAACTGCGAAGTCTAAAAAGCCGCGTGACGTCAATAAGGCGAATTAAGATAAAACTAAAGAATACAACGTGCAAGTGCAAATAAAGAATGCATGCGGGGGAGGGCAGTGTACATGTTTGTACATATATACATACATATGTATGTAGTATATGTATGACATGAATGGTGCTACTTGCTCCTTTCTGTTTGATATTCTCCTTTGTCTGATTTCTGTATGTCTGCGGCGAAGTTGCGATTCTTTGTTGTTGTCATCGTCTGACGGCTGCTGCGCAAGAGAGAAATATGCATGAATGTGTGTGGTGTGTACGTAAACAAAACAAGACTGCCAACAACAAAGTAAAGCCTTGAACACTATATGCCGTATAATATATGAGCAAGTGCAATGGAGATGTGGATACATACTTACATACGTAAATACAAACAAATCAAAAGCAACATCTATTTTTAACTAGACACAAACAATAACAATAACAACTCGTCACACTGGAGCCCGTGCATTGTTATTATTATTATTATTGACAAATACCAACACACCGTTACACATACTTAAATGCGCATGTGTGTATGTATGATCGCAAACTTACCACCCAGCAAATCTTCTGTCGATTTTGGTGTCGTAGACATTTTGTTTTTCTGTGTATGTTTGTGTATGTTATGATGGTACGATACGAACGTACGATTGTTGAAATACTTTTATAGTTATTTTTATACTAAACACGTCGACTAAAGTTAACTCGTTTGTTGTTTTTGTTGAGGCGTGCGAATAAATTTATTTAGATTAAACTAATCTTTTGCCACAGCGGCCCTAATATTGCACATATGCCTGTATGTGTACGTGTTTTGTGTTAGTGTTTGCGTGAGAATATGCGTTTTACTTTTTGCAGTTCCTGTTCCGTCTGCACTAGTTGCTTATTTGAGCTTTTAGCTGAAGCTAACAGCGGCGTTCTGATCTATGCTTATTAGTTTAATAAATAATAGGCGTTTTCATTGAGAACAAAAGTAATACACAATTTTCTTTTACGCACGCTGCTAAAAACCTAATGCGTAGTTCTTTTAAAGCTGCTACACACAGCAAAACACAAACAGTTCGTTGAAAAACACGAAGATGACTGCCCCGCAAGCACAACAAAAATACGACTAGACGAAAACAAAACGAAATACGAAGAGCACGAAACTTAACAGTGGACACGGCGTTGCCAGATAGATAAATGCGCAGCCCTGTAGTTACTTCTGGCCGCTTAAAAACTTTATTAACGTGTTTTCAAAAACAAATCAAATGTTTGCAAATCACTTTTGGCAACGTCACGTACAAAATAAAAGTTATTGCCCTGCACAATATTACTGGGTGAAATATATAAATCCTTGTGTGGATCGTATTGAGCGCGACCCAACAATTTAAGGAATGCGTGACGCTCACGCAGTCGAAATTCTCGGGATGCCAACAGCTCTGGACACTGCACAATCTGCGCATGGCTCAAACCCATGTCGTTGTGAATATAACTGAAACGTTCTACGAGATCATCCGGTGCTGCAAAAGTCAAGGTTAGTAACCATATAAATATATTTAAGAAACTTTTACTCTTACGTATCATCATCAGTCGTGGCTTTTTTACAATTAACGATTGCAGCTCCTTGGCATTGAAACCCATTTCCTCACGTAGCGTAAAAACAGATTTACGCAAGTGCTCCATGTTGTAGGTAACCACTTGTGGCTCCTTGGTGGCCAGCAGACGCAAATCATGACCGCTCAAGCGGAACTCTTTTTGAAAGTAGCCCAAGCGTCGATCAATGCGTCGAGTTGAGAACATTAACCAATATGGATTCTGAGTAAAAATACGTTGCCGCGCCTCAACTGAAAAACGTTTGCTTTTCAGGTACTCCACTCGTGTATGTAAATCATCCAGATCCATTTTAAACAATAGCGGATTCTTTGTAATTATCTTGCCAAAATCATCTGGTGATATGCCCTGATCCGCGAGAAAAGTCAAATAAGGCTTAACATTCTGCTCAAATTCTAAGCGCAGCACAAATTGGCCCAGACCCTTGCGCCGCTCAAGGCTATGTAGATCGACGCCCAGGCTAAGCAGCTGTTGCAGTGTCGCAGAGTTGTTGACATGAGCAGCTAGATTAAAGCTAGGCACGTGCGCATCCCGATTGCCAAAGTCTAAAGCAACATCATTTTGGCTTTTGATTGGCTCTGCCAGTCGTTGATTTGTTAAATGTTCATTCTCTGTTAATGTTGGAGGCGTAGATACTTTGACTTCACTTTGCACACTTGTTGGGGCTCGTAGATGTCGCAATTGTTCAGTAAACACATTGTGTTTTGTTATAATATGTGTTGTCTTATGAATTTTCCCAATATTACGTATCCAAGAACCAAACATGGTAACAGCTGACTGACAGAGATGCCAGATTTTTGCTTATATGAAAGGGCCTCCACATGTTAATAGAAATTGAAGTATTAGGGTATTTCTGCTAAAGGATTTTGGTATTTGGTTTTGAATTTTGTTGTTCTACATAAATTTAAATATTATATCATTTTAACTTAAATTTTACATATTATAAATATAAAGTCACCAATCTGAAAAACAAATTGAATCCATGTAGAGTGTAGTAATATAATCATATTTAACGTGTGGACTGCCCTTACTGTCAATGCGAAGTGTTGAATAACTCATTGCTCTTGCTGCAAATTATCGATACTATCGATTTGTATACCTGCTCTATCACACATTCCGATCTTGTTTTTTTCCTTGTGTGTTGTTCTCGTTGTTAAATATAAATTATAAATTACATTAAACAATAGCAATAGTTTTAAAGCATTCACATAGAACGTAAATAGCATCATCAGCGGCTATGGACAAGCTACGTCGGGTTCTAAGCGGCGATGACCGCACGCCGGAGGAAGAGAGCAGCATCATTACTCAGGTGAAACCATATTAATACGATTATCAATATTAATATCAATCTTAACATATGTATATACTAATACATTTATGCTCAAGCTGTGTTGACTTTCTAATAGTGAATGCTGGCTTGCAATTTTATGTCTACCTTCCTTCCACATCACAAGGGTTTCATATGTATATTACTGTGACTCAACGGTGCTTTATCAACGGTTTTTTTTATATTTCTAAACTGCAGATTAATGATATGTCAACGCTTAGCTGGAGCACCCGTATCAAGGCCTTTTGCATATGCTTCGTATTGGGCATAGTGTTATCATTTTTGGGCTCAATATTTTTGTTCCTTAAAAAAGGCATCGTCGTCTTTGCTGTTTTCTATACAATTGGCAATTTGGTATCAATGGCAAGGTGAGTTGACATCTAAAATCGCGTATAACAGCTAATTATTAATTAAATCTTATACACTATGCAGCACGTGTTTTCTCATGGGTCCCTTTAAGCAAATCAAGAAAATGTTTGCCGAAACTCGTCTGATTGCCACTAGTATTGTCATTATTGCCATTGTCATGACATTTGTATCAGCTATTGCGGTATAATATTAATATCTTTTTTACGTTTTTAGTTAATTTTTTATTCAAATTTTTTATTTAAATTTATATCTTTATTTAATTTTAGTTAAAAAATCCGGCACTCACGCTTATATTCATTATCATACAATCCCTGGCCATGACCTGGTATTCGCTCTCCTATATACCCTATGCACGAGATGCGGTCAGGAGCACCATCTCCGCATGTCTAGAAGTGTAGTCTAGTGTTTTGTACATAATTTTTTCAGTTATATTCTTTGATAAAATTGTAATTATCATTGAATTATGTATTATTAATGATTACTTATGTAGCCGTTATGTTTTTTACAATGGGCAATTAAAAAAAGAGAATGTATTAATCTAGGATTAGATCTTAGACATTTTTTGCTTTACGTTTGCTTATTAACAAATTTATCGTTGGTTTAATATCAATTATACATACATATACACAATATAAATTTAATTTAATCAGTACAGTTTGCATAAATTGTATGTACATTTTATAGAATTGCCGTTTTATTTGTTTTCTGTTTGAATTTTTAGTGTTTTTGGTTTGTTATAAAATGGCCTTATTTAAATTTCTTCTCTTTTGCTGGCGACAAACTACCTAGAAAAACGAAAAACAAAAGTTTTTTTTTGTAAATAAGTGCAATTAATTTTAAGTTAAACTATTTTAATTTTTATGTCGTAGTGCGCTGTGCTAGGGTCTTCAATGTATTTACTTCGTACCACACGTGCTTATCACGTTGAATGCAATTCCAAAAAGAATGGAGAAAAATTAAAGTGAGGTGAAATTGTGGTTGCAGCTTTCACAATAAGAGAATGAGAAAATGCAGAGAGCCAATGCAAATTTTAACATAATAGGTTCGCATTCACTATACATCAAAATCAAGCTCGATAATCATGTTATTGAGTTATCATCACATCACAATTCTGATGTTAAACAAGAATTCATGATCACAAATTGATGTATGTATAGTGCAAGGACGCCATTAACTTAGGACATAACAGAAAGTAACATTGAACAATATAGAATTTCTTTTCAACTTATGTTTTACTGGTTATACCTTTCGATGGCGAGCTCAGCGCGCTCTCTACTTGTCTTTTGGTGGGCGTTGATGGAACCTTTTTGAGTTGACGTTGCTATTTAAAATAACGAATTAATTATTATAAGTAGTTAATTAGTATGTTTATTGAGACGGACTTACCTGCCACCAAACAGCAACGTAGACAAATGACACCGATATTAGCACCTGCACGGTCAGCCAGATCACAATGTTAATGGCTTGCGTGCGCTCAAACAACTCCTTGCCATTCTTAATGCATAAAATGGCCTCGGAGACCATAATAGCGCCGTAAACCCAACATTGGGTGCCGACACGTTTGCAGCGCGTGTCGGTGACGTAAACATAATATTGCCTGCAATTGTAATTTAGATAGTAATTACAAAATACAGCAACTAAAAGTTAATAGTTATAGTAACTTACCTGACTGAAGGCGCTACAAACAGTCCTATGAATACTAAACGACCAATAACTATAAAATGATCAGGCGGCATCTCAAATATGTGCTTCAAGAAGAACGTATTCAATTCGGTGACTTGCCAGAATATGACCAGTTGTATAACGGCAGCAAATCTCATCGCTGTAGATTTTGGATCCAGCCAACGAATGGCCGACCAGCTCTCTGGTGTAAATTGTAGCATGGCACGCTTGATTTTGCCGGTAGTTGTTGATATATCCTTAATGCTAGCCCATTTGTATTCGCGCATTTCCAGTTTTTGGCATATCTTAAGGCCCATCCAAATGCCGAGACCATTGCAGAGAATAACATCCAATATAAGCGCATCCCACCAGCATTCAATGAAATTCGGCAACAGGTGTGCAAATGTTATCTCCGTTATTTCCCACATCACAGAGATGGCCCAAAGAATGCCCATGTGACGTATTAGTATTGCCTTAAAGGCCCAGCCCAGAAAATGGCCCCAGGCGAATACATCTAAATGACCCTTTACTCGTTCCCAGCTTATGTCCGAGCAATTGACACCGTATTCCTAGAATAAAAACCCATTGAGTGAATATTTATAGCTGATATATGCACATATAATAATCAGTGTGCTCACCTTCTCCATGTCTATGTGAAAATTCTTTAACTTTGGATCCAGCCAGTAGAATATACTGCGTATGGTTGGATAGTTTTGAAACATGAGAAACTGTAGTAACAGCAAATACAACACAGAACAGCCAAAAAGAATGCGCCAAACGGCTGGATGTGGTCGTGTAAATGGTCCATTTGGGAATGCAATTACCGATACGATCAGAAAGAAGAATACAATGCATAATAGTCCCGCCCAAAGATTATCATCGATGTTGGCTTCGTTCCTGTAATTAAAATAATATTCCGTACTTTAATCAAGATATGTTGATTTTGTATTATGTTCAATTTGCTCGGCTAATCAGCAACGGACTTTGGAATGGCTTGTGCCCGAGTTAACTGACCCCTTTCTCTTGTAATCGAAATATTTATGCGTGTGTACTTGATCGCCAGATTTATTTATTTTTTTTTTGGGACCATGAGTTGGAGTCGTCTCAATGTCTTCGTTGACACATTTGGCAAGGCTTGTTGTCTCAATTGTTGTTTTACTTTATCTCTATATAAGAGATGATCGTGGCAGATCGTGACTGAATACAAAAAATAACAACACGCAAAAATATACTACTAAATTATTTCCCAAGTTCTTCTCAGGTAATTTAGGAAAAAGCAATGTAGACTTGCTTAATTTTAAATTTAACATCAAAGAAAATTTCTAAATATTTTTATTCAAATTAGTCACATATACTATATCTCAAAATTTATATTTGTTGCTTTCTTAGAATTTTAATATTGGGAACTATTAAATTTAGTTTCAAATTGCTTGTTTTGTTAGAGGCTTTTCATACTGGGGTAAAAATATTTATATATTTATTTTTTATATATTTATTTTAAATTTATTTTTATTTATTTATCTGTTCAAAACCAGAGATGAAAAAGTTTATTTGATCGTGAAAAAAATATGATATATTTTGTTATAACAAATGTTGCGTATTAGATTAATTAAGTTTTACAGAGCAGCGTGGAATAAGTTAAATGTTGATTTTAAATAGTTTTTATATATATAGTTATTAATTCAAACATTTATAGCATGATTTTTACAAATAAATATATATATTTTATATTTTGTAAATATTGAAAGTGTTGGAAAAACAATACGTGACTGGAATACAAGCTCGCAAACTTTTGTATCAGGGAAGATTACCTTATCAGAAAATCATGCCAATAACCCTGTCACTCGGTATATTTAATTACATTACTTTATTGTACCCTGTAATCGAGAAACGCCTCAGAAAGGATCTCATAAGGATTTCAAAATGTATGTAACAGACCGTAGAACATATTTGTCTGTGCGCCCACAAAAGATTTTAATTAGTCAAGAAACTTTCGACTAAATCATTGTTGTTTTGAAATACGAAAATTAAGACACGGGGCCATCTCTAGCTTCTAATCATTGCTCAAATTCGAAAATGCTTAAAAAGTCAACCAAGGTTGACTGGCACATGTCGAGAAGGCGCAACAATTGTTTTTTTTTTCCTATTTTTTTGATTCGTATTTGGCCAAGTAAATGTTAAACAAAAATAGAAAGATCGATATCTGTGCGCGAATGGCGCACTAAGCAAAAACTCTCCATTTCACTTACCTGACAAACGCAAAATACATCACAGCCAGCACAGAGACGGCCAGCAGGGTAATGGTGTGCGGTTTATAGAAGAAATCCAAGGATATGTCGTCTACAGGTCGTTCATTGACAATGACGAAAGTTTGGGCAATTTCCTCCTTGCGCTTTTGTTGGCTGCCGTTGCCATTGCGTTTGGTTGGCGTTGCCGGTGCACTTGCCGCTCCGGATTTGTGTTTCGTTTTAGGTATGATGAGCTGGTCACCACCAGATTTTGTGCCTTCGTTGCCTGTTGGCGAGCCACGTGATCTGGAACGCTTTTTCATTGTTCTGTTTTTAATACAATTATCAGTGTCGCTTGCGTCTTTGATGGCGTGATACGTGTTATTGAGTTAGCTTGCGGGTGGTGTTGCGGATTGCGCAACATTCGCCCCACAATTTTTAGGATGCTACACTCGCGGAGATGCTAAATTCTTAGAGTTTTGATTGCCGGCAACTGTGCTTAATGCATATACCCTTTGTTCTTGCCAATTAGTATATATTTTATTTAATGATTTTGGTTACAAACTTAATTAAGCACTATGCTGCGCGGCAATTTCGTGTGAGTGTGCAAGAAAAAGATTCGCTAAATCCGTCTGACAGTTGCCGGGCGGACAGCTGCCATCATACTACGATTTGTTGTGACGGATCAGCGTTGCCAGGCTGCGCGTGTTTAGTTCAATTGGGCACGTTATTTAGTATTGCGTTGTTCATGAGTGAACCAAAAGACATTACTCACAGAACTAGTAATTGAAAAATGTACCGAAGAAGAGTTTTCGATTTTCTGTTTAGTTTCGTTTTTTAGTTTTTTAAGCCTTGTGCCAAATATCGTTATTTGCAGATATCGTAATACCGTACGTAGATACTATCATTAACTACTCTTTAGTTAATGAAGGAACAAATTTGAATGCGTGATCAGCATACTTGCCCCAATATTAAACCACTCCAGCCCTGGTAAGCAGCTGAGCCACTTGTTCTGATGAAATAGTACATTTATTTGATTTAAAGCGTGTTTAATAATGCTGGACAAAGTTAAGAATGTCATCGTAGTGCTGTCGGGAAAGGGTGGCGTGGGCAAATCAACAGTTAGCACGCAATTGGCATTGGCATTGCGCGATACAGGTCACAAGGTGATTTACCCAATAACCGGCCAATTACATACGGCATTTAGTAAAGTACATGTTTTTGATGTTAGGTGGGTCTGCTGGACATAGATTTGTGTGGTCCCAGTGTGCCATATTTGCTGGGCCTTGAAGACAGCGATATTTACCAGTGCGACGATGGCTGGGTGCCTATTTATACAGACGAGAGCAAAAATCTGGCCGTCATGTCCATTGGGTTTTTACTAAAGGATCGCAGTGATCCGGTCATTTGGCGTGGACCCAAGAAAACTATGATGATCCGGCAGTTTCTAACAGATGTTAAATGGGAAGAACTGGATTACCTAATCATTGACACACCACCTGGCACATCAGATGAACACATTACGGTCATGGAATGCATGCGCGAAGTGCCATGCAATGGTGCAATTATTGTTACTACGCCTCAAGGCGTGGCATTGGATGATGTTCGCAAGGAGATAACATTTTGCAAAAAGACGGGCATTAAGTTGCTGGGAATTGTGGAGAATATGAGCGGGTTTGTAGACGATACTAGCTGAAAATCAAAAGAGTTAGATTGAACAGGCTCCATCTTAATGAACAATTTTAAAATAACATAAAAATTGTAATTGTAAATAATTAGAATGCTAGTCAACAGAAAGGGGCCAAGTATAAAAGCAGCTTGATTTCAGTTGAAAGTCGATGTGGATTGGATGTATATTGAACAATCGCCACAAAATAAAGTAAAAAGGCATTAAAGCTTTGTTCAAACTCAACGACTCAAAGATTAGAATGCGAAAGAACAGGAACATTTTGATTAAAGCTGAGAATAAATAAAATTCGAATATAAACAGACCTGAAAATTAAAATAATGGAATAGCAGCTTTAAAAAAACCTTAAAGACTTCTTGTTTGTTTCTTATTGTAACTAGTATCAGTGTCTATAGGCAATACGTAGGGCTATGAATAAGTTGAAATTGACTTTTACAACCCAAAATTTGTTTTAATAACTAAACTTTTTGTCTTAGTAACAGATTCAATATTTGTTGTTACTTGTTCCTACCTAAAAAATGTTTTATTAACAAAAAAATGGTTTTTCTAAGTAACAAATTCAACAACTCCCAAGCTTAAAACTTAATGTAAAAACTGTTTGCAAATTATTTAAAGTTCGACCTGTGAACTAGTGAACTAGAGACAACCAAAAGAAAAGCACAAAAAAATGTTCACATATTTAACGAAAACTAATTTTAATATACATTTTTAAAATTTGTTTTTTTGGTTTTTTGAAACCATAAACCCAACAAAAAAAAAACCAAAAAAAATTTCCGCGTTACTGAAATCTTTGCACCGGAACTGTTTAATTGAATGGCAATCAAATTAAAATAATTGAAATGATTTAAAAAATTTTTTTTTTTATTTGACTGGCTTATATCTTGTCTAGAGTTAAATAGAAAACATATACATATACAAAAGGCTGTTTAATCTCCTTTCATAATCTGTTTGGCTGAATTTTATGGGAAACGCATAATTGTATTAATAATGTAATATTAATAATATTTAAAGTTTTTTTTTTTTGTCATTTTGACAGCTTTGTTTGCCCACATTGCACCGAATGCACCAATATATTCTCCTCGAATGGCGGCGCAGAGCTAGCGAATTTGGCGCAAGTGCCACTTTTGGGCACTCTGCCCATCGATCCACGAGTGGGCGTTTTGGCTGGGACCACAGCTTCGGCAATAAATGAGCTGCCCGATTCCAGTACGGCACAGATCTTGCGCGGCATTGTTCAACATTTGGATGCACTGACTTAAGTCTGCTTAAGTGTGAGTATTATTGGATATTATATAAATGAAACATCGAGTTTTGCAGTAGTTTTCAATTTCGCTTTATTTCAGTTAATTCATAATGGGACCAGCGAAGCTACTACTAAGACCTTTGGTATATCATTTGTTGTTTTTTCTATCCTCTATGCAAATAAAATACAATATGTAATTAATGTAATTAAAATAGAAAAAAACGCTTAAGAGGAATGTGTAATCAGTGCTGTGCAGTTACTTTTCTTTTTTTGAGACAAATATTCAGTTGCCAATCGCGTTTTTTGTTTTTGTTTTTGTTTTTGTTTATGTTTTTGGATGTGCGTTATTTGAGACTATAATAAATATGTATGATATTGGTATTTTATATATTTCACTTGACTATTGCTGAATAGTCGCTCGCTAATCATATATTGTATAGTTTACCAAACAATATTTGATAAATATACTTGTTTAGTCTTACTTTATGCTAAACTCAAACATGACAACTCTCTGGCAAATTGTATGTATATCTTTTTAAAAATTTGCCAGATTTTTGACCTGAATGAACTTAACTTAATACTATATTGTTTTACTTAATTCAATGATTTTCTTTTACTCTGGATCATATCAATTAGATGCCACATTATCACAATGCATAACTAAACAGATCTTTTAAATACAAAATAATAATAAATAAATATATAATTAGTTTCTTTTTTATGTATGTTTGTTTGTTTCATTGCAAAATCATTGATAGATTCTGGCTAGAGCATTGTCTTTAGGCGAGAGTCATTAATAAAATGTTTGCAATAAATTAGCAACTTCTAACTAATATAAACAAATTTGTATAATGTTTGTTATTACTCTACTGTCTCTTTTAACATTTTCTCTGTTAATTTCTCTGGATACCCTTGCTCAATATAGGACAAAAGATCCGAGTTGTTTGTATTCTCGCTTGGATTCTCATCAGACGGCACCGAAGCATAATTTGCTTTGCGTGCAATGCTCTCCTTGCGCTGCCTCTTACAACAGATGAAGAAGCCACCGGCAAATGTAACCAGCACAATGATTAAAATGGAAACGAGAACGTAATTGCTCATCTTTGGATGAGTCTGTGCATCACTGTGACTTTGGTTGGCGAAAATATATTCATCATCATTGACCGTCGAATTGTGGTGCCAGCTAGTTGATTCTGGAGTCTGTGGTGATAGCGATGATGTGGCCAATATATCTGGATAATCAGTGCTGCTGCTGCTGCTGCTGCTAAATTCCGTATTGTCTACTATGTCGGATAGAGTTGTATATTCCTCATCCAACTGTGGCACAATAGTTGATGCTTCCTGCACCTGGGTGGCAACAGTGGCAACAGTGACAACAGTGGCAGCTGTGCTGAATTTTGTATTTTCTATGCTGTTTAATGTTGCATATATTCCCTCAAACTGTGGTCTAATTGTTGATGCTTCTACATACTCCAGCAGCTGGGGGGCAGCAGTGGGAGTTGTGGAGAATTCCGTATTATCTAAGCCGTTGAGTGTTGTTAATTCCTCTTCCAACTGTTGCACAATAGTTGATGCCTCCACATACTCCTGCACCTCGGTGGATGCAGTGGCACCAGTGGCAGCTGTGCCTAAATTTAGTTCTGTTGGTTTTGAAACTGGTGCTGAGGTGGAACTTGGCAATTGGGCTTCCTGTGTCACTTCTGTCAATGATTGATTGTTATCTTTTAGCTGTGTATGCTCTGTACTAAATTCGGAAATTATATTCTGCTCTATAGGTATTCCGCCTTGTCCTTCCAATGGCTTCATATCTGGAGCCGCAGTTGTTAGATTCTTATTCTCGACAACTTCTTGCAGATTTGTGGAGTTTATAGAGTTCTCAATGACTTCGTTTGTGCTGTTGCTGCTTGGTATTATGGAAACAACCAATATTGGTTGATTCGTTGGCTTCACAGTAGCTTCTACTATTCCATTGTGGACTAGAATTTCATCTTTGACATGGCTCATTTGTTGCACAGCTTCTGCCTCAAGAGTTCCCGTGGCATTTTCAGTTGATTCACTTGTGAGCTCATCTGTTGTTACATTTGTAACCATTGCTGGGGCTCTGGTGCTCTCACTGACCGTCACCTTAAACTCCTGCTCTGGGCAACTTTGACAACATTGACCTGGCAATTTGATGGGGTTCTGGCAATTCACTGGCTTGCACACAGTTGCCTGGCAGCTCATTTGGCCATATAAACAGGTACACTTAACGCAACCATTACCTTCTGTCCATTTATCCCCGTGAAATTTGATCTCATTATTCTCGGATAGACAGTTGAGTGGATTCTGGTCAAACTGATTGCAGGCATCAATGCAAGGCGGTTGACTACAGCTGTTGCAGCGGTAGCACGAATCCCAATAGATAATGCTCACATTTGCCACACATTGCGGCTCCAAGCCGCATTCATATTTGGGGCAACAGTTGCCCGGCTGTCCATTGCCAGGGCTGACTTCAATTGGAAACTGATTTGCCGCACATTTGGGCCGCTTTGGGCATTTGTTGCAGCCACAAGTATTTTGGCCACAACATTGCTTTTCCAGATCGGAGAGGTTGGACTGGTGGAGATCACGTTCGGTTCTGAAGTGGATTGCCTGCACCTTGTAGGAGTTCTCATTAGAGAACCTAATGCTGCTGTCTTTGGGGCACTTTGGGGATTCCGGGCATTTGATCCATTGACATTTGTTGCCATATTCAAAAGCTGCAATTAAATAGATCATATTATAGTTAATTAGCATCCAAGTAATAGTTCTTTAATAATAAGTTTATTATTCACAAAATATTTATGGAAATGCTTTATCATTATATAAATTTTATATTAATATTTGTAAATTTATGCAACTTGGCTTTGGAACAATCAATTGTAAATTATGTGTTAATAGATCATGCCTGAAAACTATCTCAGATATATGTGTTTTGGTATAAACCTTGATCCATAACAAAAAATAATTAAAAAAAAGTTGGTCTAATATTTAGAGACTGTAAATATTTAATATTATGTAAATATAGTTTTTGTTTAATATGAATGAATATTTAATATATATCTATTAGTTTATTTATTGAAAATTGGCGGATGTTAAATGGACAATAAGCGGTTTAAGATTGATAAAAAGGGATTTAGCTGTGTGGATAGAGTATCAATTCTATGATAGCTTTTATAAGTATTATTGAATTGTAATTTAATATGCTTTAATTATTGAGATGTCAGTCCGGTTGGCATAGTTTTAAGGTAAATAGCCAAAATTCACATTTCCTTCTTTCATATAAATGTTAACTAGATGAGTATTATGATGTCTGAACTTTATTTAAATATAATTGAATATTTTTTAGACTGTGATATTTAACAAGATATTATTAAAGATTCAAAATGTCTTTATTTAAATTAAGTGGGACTCAGAAAATGCTCCCTAATCCATCCCTTATATTAAATGTATTAAAGTAGTAAATATATATTGTAGTATAATTTGATTGATTCTTATTGAAATTAAGTTATGTTTAGTGATCATATGATACTATGTGTATGCCATATGCATATATCTTTGCTAATTGTATTTAACATGAAACCGCATTATTCAATATATGTATGTTTAGCTAAATTTATAAAAATTGCAATTTGATTAGCAATCGATTGTGGACATTTCAGACATTTGAATGACGGACTGGTAAAAGTCAGGGACAGCCCCTTTCCGAAAAAAAACCTTTTTTTTTTGGGATACAAAGTACAGCAGAGGCACACTCTCGTTTATCGTTTATTTATTGTTATTGATTTTTGACATTTTATCATTGAATTAGTAAAAAGAGAGGGAAGGGAGGTGTGTGTGTTGTATACAAAACGAGACCAAGAGAAATGTGAATGTCAGTAGTCAGCAACAAAAGCAACAAAAGCAACAAAAGCAAGAGAAACAATAACAAAAAAAAAAAAAAATATTTTGTTTTTGATTTTTGCCAAGAATTTCTTAGCACCGATCCAAAAGATTCAAGCGATCCATCGATCGATATTGCGATCTCTTTTCATTGAATCAATATTTTCCAATGTGGCATATCACGTTCCATATTGGTGTCGATTGTTTTTATAATATTATTGTTATAGTTATTATTATTACTATTATTATTGTATTGTATGCCCTTTACAAAATGCGTCGCAATTGAATACAAACTTTCCTAAATATTATCGAGGCTATTGATTTATGTATATTCTTTTGTTTTTTGTTTTTCTTATTTCCTTTATGAAACCATAACACAAATTGACGTCATATAACCGCATATAGGTGAAGCGCAACGCATTCAATTGAACATAATTTAAAATAGATATAAGTTACGCTATCAAAGAACTCTGATCTATATATATATATATATATAGATATATGAGAGGCGACACTATGTTCATGTATGAAGCGCATAGAAGGGCGCCCCATAGAAGTCACGATACTTTGCGTGTGTTCTATGTGAAATTCTAGGGCAGTTCCCAAATGCTTAGATGTTATTTGAGATCAATCAAGAGTTACAGATCTGCAAAAAAAAAAAGAATGTATAATAAAAAAACTGAAACGAATTGAGCTGGAAAAGCGCTGCTACAAAACAAATTTAATGTTGGGTCAGCATTAAAAAGCCTTGGCTGTGCTTTCTTTTTCTTTTTAGTTTAATTTTTGTATTATTATTTTATATATGTACATATATATATATATAATGTTGGGTTTATTGACCCGATTGGTCAGCAGAAAATATAAAGCCTAGATACGCAGTTAAATCAACAGGTAAATATACACGTTCAAAGGTCTTCGTTCTCCGTTCTTCAATCTTCGGTCTTCGTTCTTCATTCAATGCAAATTAACTAGGCACATATCCGTCTTCACAACTAGGTCGACTTGGTCTCTAAATCGTAAATGCGATGCGGGAGTTGGCATCCACGATAACGAATCTACGAATCTACGACGAATACCAGAAGTGCTAATTACGTCACTTTTTTTATAACGAATACCCATTGAAATGTGTAAAAGGGTATAATAGTGCGGAAAAGGAAAATATAGTTGTTATTCTAGATATCATGGAAACTGATCTGATTATGTTCCGTTTATTAATATAATAACAATATTCAGTATATTGGCAATTGATATTGTGTTAATTAAACTATGTAAATCGCTTGGCGACTCCACGACTTTGCTTTGTTGTTCGACTGCCGAAACTAAACTCCCGCTCTCGTAACTGCATCATCAACTGCATGGCCTTGCCACTCTGCTACTATTGAGGGGGAGTGTTGCCACCTGATTAATAATGCATTGTTATGCATTCAATAAGCTATACTTTGTAGTACGGTATCTATTAGTCGAGCACTTTGAACTTATCGCATTTGTTGTTAAACACAACACACACATTAAGCGAACATTTCATATTTCGTATATTATTTTTTTTGTTTTTTGATTGATCTACAGTCGAAGGTTGCATGCAAAAGTGCAATTTGTTTTCGAGTCTGTTTTCCAGTTTCCAGATGAAACAAGCGCTACGTAAACTTCTAGCGTCATCGACATTTTAAAAAAATAAATAAATTTTTAGTACAATTAGCTGGCAAGTTTGTTGACACGCCGCCGCCTCTGTCAACCTCTGTCAGCCTCGTTGCCTGACATGCAAAGTTACTTAAAAACAGCAAAAATAACAAAAACAGAAAAACTTAAATAATATAAAGAAGAGGAGTTCGTATCTTAACTACAACAACATTTGCAAAGAGGTCGAGAGGAGAAACGAGTGGACAAGTGGACAAGTGGACGTGTAGCCGTTGCAACTTGTGGTTGACAACCTGATGGAAGAGTAAAGTAATTGAAGTTTCCAGTGTCTAAAGATGGAATTGCCTTTAAGTCTAAAATATACACTCAAAAAAAGTGTACATCCAATTGTGGAAAACTGACGTCAGTGGTTGGAAAAACAGGATAGAAATGGCGCCATAGAAATTTTTTTATGCCCTGTAGATTTAATTACCACAAAGTGAAGAAAATGTTGTAACTCTGGCAGATAAAATTTTCTGTCTTATTTATTTTATTTAATTATTTCGATAACTCGAGGAAACTTTTTCTACAAAACATGGAAAAATATATAATTTTATGTCCATAATAAAAAAAATCCGTTATTTTTTTAAATTTGAATAAAAAAATTACTTTACTTTGGTTAAAGAAATAAGACAACATATTTTGTAAAAATTTATATTGAGCATAGAAAATTTTCTGCAGGTTAATGAATTTTATATTCATTTCATAGAACACCTGGATTTCATATTGCAGAAAATCCATACTTCCGATTATAAACCCATATTTTTTTTCGTTTATTCATATCATAGTAAATATATTCGTACTGTGAAAATTTTCACTTCTTTGTAGAGATTTATACTCTGTTTGTAGAATTATATTTTATTTTTTTATCGAAAGTGTTTCTATACTTAAAAAAATTTCTTTTTTGTTAGTGTATATATATAATATGGACATATAACTACCCATACTCTCTTACCTAAATTATGCTCACGTTGTCAAAATATTATGTTTTCCTCATGCACGTCAATCACATTATTTTTGCTAAATTTGTTCATAATTATTGTATATTTAATTTGACTGGGGCTCAAACTTTTGTATGAAAACCGAAAATTTACCAAACTTTTTTTTATAAATTCATTGAATTTACTTGAGTATAAATGATTCCTGTTTAATAATGTAGTTAATTGTATTTATTTATTGTATATATAAAAATATAATCATTTAAAAATCAACTGTTAGTTATGCTTCTACATTTTGCTATTTGTGCGACAATTTTGAAATGTTTTTAAAATGATTAATATAATAATTTCCAAACTATTGCTTCTTTCTACTGAATAAATATTTGTTATTTAAAGTAATTTTAGTAGTTGCTTAAAGTTCATTTATACAACTAATTTATCAAAATTACTTTGAGAAATTTCCAAATATGCTTAAGTCTTTTTGCTTTCATAATATATAAAATAAAAATATATATTTAACATTGATTCGTCTTATATTTGTGTAGCATTTCTTTTTGTTGTAATAAATTGAAAATGCCATTAAATGTGAGAAAACATCATCAACAAAACTAATTTATGATGATTTCCATTTGTTGTTTCGATTTTAGTTCGTTGAACCACAACAAAGTTCTACAAATTACATTCAGAATTTGTAATTTACATACTCTGTTACCGAAAAATAATAGAGTATATTATTATTTATTGAGGCTTGAGTAAAATCATTTTTAAAGTTGGAATTAATAGATTTCTCATATACTGATGATCAAGAAAATTGTTGCCAACACCCAAAAATTTTAAATTTATTTATTAAAGGTTCAATGTTTTTAAATTTTAGTTTATCTCACCACTGCAAATAGATAAAGTCGAAATTTATTCAGTACTTTTCATTATTTACTTAAAATCTGGGAGCAAAGTATTCAACAGTCGGTAACTTTCAATAGCAATATTCTTATTTGTTAAATTTAAGACATTGACTTTATTTCGTTTTATTTTTTTGTTTAAACTTTCGCCACACTTACTCACTAATGATATGGCAAACAAATTGATTACAAAATCCCCGCCATAAGCAGTCTCTGATATGTCTCAGAGTGTGCGAGTGTGTGTGTATGTGTGTGTGATTGATCAATCACAGTAACAACCCAGTGGTTCTCGGGCGGGTACCAGCCTAGACTGTGGCTCGACCGAACGAGCTAGGTCATGGGTCCAACCGTGCGATTGCAAACTTCGATCACTGTTATCGGTAAAATATTGAGAACACGTAATTTTAGCAATCGATATGCAATCGGTAAAATCTGCTGCAAAATCTGATTGATCAATCACAGTAACAACTTCACAAATACACACACTGTCACGGTCTCAACATGAACAACATTTTACTCAGTTTATCGACCAATTAGTGTTTCCGTAGACCCTTTTAATACTTAATAGCAATAATAACACTCATATATTCAATGTCCTTGACTTCATGCTCAGCATGAGGTATTTAGGTATTACGAGTAAAAAAAAAACCAACTTATTTTTTATTCTATCTTAACTCAATGTGTGAAACACACACATATTCCGGATAGCTGGTGTGTGTAAGGTTTATAAGCGCAATTCGCTGGAAATTGCGTAAACAAAAAGCATTTTTTTTTTGCCCAGTTGAGAGTCGTATTAAAGCTTATCTTAATTATAGATCAATTATAATAATACTCATATGTACATAGTGTATATATGGTCGTATAATGGTACGACTAGTAGCCAAAAAAGCACTCACATTATTATTAATAATTATGCGTCAAAACAAACATTGCCACCTTATAGAGAGTGAGAGAGGGAGATTCTCCGATTCTCTACATTTCTATTTTGTATGCCGGTAGCGTGCTCTGAACTTTGGACTGACAATTGTTTTCATTCTTTTTTTTATTTATTTTGTTATATATTTCGCTTAAACTGCACAATTACAATTAAATTATAAGGCAAAATGCCTGATTAATGCCCGTAAATGTGATATATGATCTTGTGAACAGATGCGCAATATTATTATTAAGTATTTAGTATTTAGTATTATATATGCATACATATTGTATATTTATTTATTTCAATTTAATGGGTCCATCTCTGGGATTATTTGTTTGTTTTGCGTTTCATGACAGATGTGACTATATTTATATCAATACGCACAGACATACTTTGAATCGATATACATATATACAGTATTATAACGTATGGAGGCGACCCATTAAAATGCCTTCCTCTGCGCATACTTTGCTGAGATTCTGGTCTAGATTAACCAGCATCAGCACCAGCAACAGGCCACTGACCTTAATTCTGATGGCCATCTTAACATGCCGGCTGACCGATCGAGTGATAGGCCAACTGAACAAGTTCTTTATACAGTTATAATATTCTGTCTGTCTGTCTGTCTGTCTGGAGGGTTCAAAATGTCATTTAAATGACATCCTGAGATACAAAAAAAATACATAATCAATTAATTGTATATCTTGTAATTATTACTCGATTCCGGCCTTTAAATAACTCTTGAGATAAAATTAAGTATTTTGGATCCTAAATATTTCATATATATATTTTTTCTATATTACCTACGGCAAATTTGTGCCTTCAAATGACTTTCTGAGATACAATACAAATTAATGTTATTTTTTTTAAATATAAAATTGTATACTCTGTAGTCCATAAATAGAAATAAGTATAGAAATTATGATATTTATATTATATTTAGCTTAAAGATTGATAAGAATAGGTGTGATTATTGCATCAACATATATAAAATAATATGATTTGAGAATCAATTTATTATTATTTATATAACAGACTACAATAAACAAACACTTGGAATAGATACGAAGTATCTCCAAGTCACGCTATGTAACCCCATCTCTCATTATAATTTATGAATATTTGAATTGTTTTGAATTTTAACTCAGTTCCTGTCTCATCGCATATTATTTGAATTAATAACTTGTCAGTTCAACAATTAATTAAATCACACAAAGCGAAAGATTAAAAAGAGTTTTGCTCTACTTAAGGGCAAATATAAATTATTTTATTTACGTACATATATCAAAAAATTGAATACATTGCCAGATATCTGACATGTGTGAGCTCAGCTTTATAAACGATTCATTTCATTGTGGCAAAAACAAAAAAACAACCGTATGAGATATAGAATAGTTGATCGTAAAATGGAATCGATACCGCTTACAATAAATCGAACGTAACCGATACACATGTTTGCTTATACCCTGTACTCAAAAAATTTGGTTGAAGAAGGGGTATAATCAAGTCAAGGCCACATTTTCGTATTTATAAAGTTTAAGTATTTCAAAAGAGAGTATATATGTGACATTTAAAGGGTATTTTAAGATTATTTACGTAAATCTGAGTTCTTTTCTTCTCATTAATCGATTTAAGTAAATTAAAATCAAGTCTGCGAACTGATTTTGAAATGAATCGCTTTGAACCTGGAGTTCCATTTGAATTATACTTTAAATAAAAATTTATTTATATAAATAAGTCGAAACATTTTTAACTTTTAAATATCCTCATATGAGAGTTTATAAACTGAAAGTTGTTTTAATTTAAAATAATTCAACAATTTTTATGCGGGTAAAATCAAATATACCATGATTTTAACCAATTTCTGGGTTCAATAAATCTCAAAAATTAAAATCACCAGGCGAATTTAAAGCTTGCAAATTTGTTTTAGCCATAAACCAAACTGTAAAAATAAATTTATTAGGCTTACAGACATATATTAAAACGTTTTTTAATTGCAAATTTTTGATAAATTAACATTTGAATCAAAACGAGAGTTTAAGCGCGTTTAAAACACGATTCACAAAACGAACTCAAAAGATTGAAACATTTCAAAGCTATTATTTAAATATTTTACTATTTTATCTTTTTCTAAAAATATTGTTGTCATTTCTTATAAAACTCTATAATTATTCAAGTAACTAGCCAATTAACTATTTAATTCTATATGTATTATCACGTTTTAGTATATAATTAATATATTTTTAAGATATTTTCAATGATTTGATCAGTTCTTGATAAATATTAACTACATTTTTGTCCCGCCCGATCCTGTTGAATTTGTCTTTTTTCTCAGTATTCTACTTAAGTTAGAAAATAATCTCTTATTTCTTGTTGATGAGGTTGGGACATTTAATACCTGTCTAACAAGTATTTGCTTTAGTTTAAGTTTATTACAATCTGTCCAAAAAGATAATTATACGTTCATTGCTCACTTTTGTTAACAATTTTATTTTCATTTACACGCGTCTTAAAAGCACGAAAATGAACTGAAGATATTCAGTTAATATCGTCACTCTTAACAAAAAACTTACTAAACGTTTAATTTCCATTCAAATAATTTCGAAATCGGAAATCGGCGAGATATATCTCGCAAAAATCCAGATTGGCACGTACGATTCCAGCCACATTTTATAGAAATCTATTGGAACCGGCACGATTCCATTTCTATTTCTATTTCTATTTCAAATGTATTTAATTCTATAAGTACTTGAGTTCTATTTTAAGGGTATCTCTCAAGTTCAGCATTTTTATTTGATATTTCACATTTCACATTTCACAGTTGTATTTATGATATAATTTTACTGCACTTTTCATAAATGTGTTCTACAATAGTTCAGTTACAGTTCCTATTGAGTTATTTTTGTCTGTCCACCTCCACATATGTTTTTGCACTCAATCTCTGTATTGTTTTTCCGGCCCACATTATAAAGTGCCTTGGCAACAGAATCGAATGTGGTAGTCGAGTTTTAGGCCGTCTCAGTCAACGCATGTTGGCCTGGCCAAAAGGCAGATGACTGGCGATTACTTTGCCGCACTTAATCGAGAATATATATGAATGTCTGACGCATCCATGAATAATTATGATGTGCTGCTCTCTATATATTCGATATAGAAATTCTTGAGCTCTGGAATTCTTGGCTAACAATGCACAAAAAGGAAATAAATGTATTAAAAAATAGGTATATGACTAATGAATTTGGCATGCGCTTCTGCGATATTATTACATACACAAACGACTGATAAGCGCATTTGTTTTAATATGCGAATATATAAAAATAACGTCAAGTTGGAATTAGTTAACTGCAGCAATACGCTTAGATTATGTGGCTAAAACTATGGCTAACTTATCAACACATGACGTAGTGCCTGGCCTCTGGACATGGCTTGGACAATTCAATATTATCAACAAAATTATTTGTTGTACCCGTATGTATGTATATATATATTTAGGACTGATGAAATATGAAAAGTCATGTGTATCATGATTTTGATTATCAAATGGAACTTGCCTTCATTCTCTAGTTGCAAAGTTATATAAGCCAAATTAAAGGTTTTGTTGATTTTAATATATTTAATACAACTTTTGGCATTGGCTTGGATTCATCATATGTCTGGCACGTCCGGAAGAGTTTGTCATCAATTAAAGTTCCAAAAATGTTGTCATTTGTACATGAATTTCAGTTGAAGGTCAGCGTTAAGGTAAATGCGTATTTTAAACTTTAACTTAATTTTTTAGGCCAGATCTTTAACTAGTTTATAACAAAATTAAGGATATAATATTCTTTTTCTGCTCCGATTATGCTTAGGCCAAAAATGAATACATTGAAATTGAATAAAAGTTTCCCAAAGACACTTCAAATAAGTAGAATAAATACTTCTCAATTTCAATTTACATATTCTAAATTATATACGTGTGCCAAATCTATTCATAAATTTTTTACAGTATTTTCCAAACTATCCAAAACTGGGATGCAAATAAAGCAAAGCTTCTAGTATTGCAAAAATATAATTTCTATGCAATTTTAAGGTAAATTTTCAATTTGTCTTACCTTATAAATATTATGTTTTTAATAAGACATTAAATTTAATTTTCTTTAACTCAATTGGTACTTTTTTTAATTTCAAAATTACATACATATGTATATAAAATAGAAATAAGAATTCAAATTAATTTTAATTGAAAAAAAAGTTTATTCTTAACAATCAATCAATCTAAAAAGAATATCTAAACTGTTATTTATAAAACTATTCTGTAAATTAAAATCATATTTTTTATTCATTTTTAATCTGTTTATAGTTAAGCCAATTATCGTATTTTATTTTCAATTTTGTTTTTAATTATTTCAATTTGGAAATTGAGAGAAAAACTGATAATAACGTTAGAGGCAACCTTTAAAACACTCTTGTTACAATTTTTGATTTTTAAAACTGTTCGAATGTATCGATGTATATAAGTGATTTTAGTATTTAAAAAATAAATAATTTTACTGTCATGTAATGTATTTATGTGACCTTCATTTCACAATCAATTTGTAAACTCTTCCGAGTGCATTTAATAACTTATCCAGACCAGATATTCAAATAAGTAGAGCAAAGCCTATCTTTCCAAATGCCTTTCCTATGCGATCTTACCAGGTAAATACCAAATTTGGCGAATTCATATCAAAACACGCTAGAGTCGCCATTTAGCTGTTTGTTTATAGCCAAGCCAAAAAACAAAAAAAAGTAGAAGAATTTTATATTTATTTTTTTGACATTTTGGAATGTGTTTAGACGCTTATTATCTCTGAATTATCTATATAGCTTGGGGTGGCGATGCGTACGGGGTAAGGGTTGCCTGGTTGGTTGGCTTTAGGAATTTTTTGTTTGGTTTGCTGGCGTTACGACGACAAATATTTAGTTGAGAATTTTTCACTGCTTTGTTTTGCAATAATAATAATAATAATAATAATAAAAAACAAAGAGAAACTGTTTAGCTAATAAATTTCAAACAGTAGACACATTCCAGCAGATACAACTACAAGATACAGATACAGATACAGATACAAAATGCTAGTCGACATCTACTTGAACACTATGATTAATACCTTATCTATCGGAGGAAAAGTGCAAACAATTCTTTAAATACATATATAAATATTATAAATACATAATGTGAGTGTGGGTTTGTATTTTTGTAATATTGTTTTTTCTTGTTTTGAGACCTTTCGCTTTTGGATCACTTTATTTGACTGTCAAATTTGTCTGAATGTTAAAAACTATATTTAACTCGCTCAGCTGTCACTTTTACCAATTTTTTGTGTTTCTGTTAGCTTATTCGTGGCTAATTTTGGCATATTTTGACCTTGTTATAGCCTACGAAAAACCCACAAAAAATCGTTGGCTTCGCTCTCTAATGTCAACCTAACTTATTTACATTTTACCCTATGCAAATTGTCAACTCTACACTTTAGTTGGAGTTGGAAACTTGTGCTTAGGCCTAGTTTGAGGGCTAAACAAGTCTATTAAGTATATTACCAGCCCTAAATGAAAGTTTTGGTGGTTGCTTATGCAAATACCTTTCTTTTTTCCTCCTTTTTGGCCTTGATATGAGTACACTCAAAAAAAAGTGTACATCCAATTGTGGAAAACTGACGTCAGTGGTTGGAAAAACAGGATAGAAATAGCGCCATAGAAATTTTTTTATGCCCAGTAGATTTAATTACCACAAAGTGAAGAAAATGTTGTAACTCTGGCAGATAAAATTTTCTGTTTTACTTATTTTATTTAAATATTTCGATAACTCGAGGAAACTTTTTCTACAAAACATGGAAAAATATATAATTTTATGTCCATAATAAAAAAAATCCGTTATGTTTTTAAATTTGAATAAAAAAATTACTTTACTTTGGTTAAAGAAATAAGTCAACATATTTTGTAAAAATTTATATTGAGCATAGAAAATTTTCTGCAGGTTAATGAATTTTATATTCATTTCATAGAACACCTGGATTTCATATTGTAGAAAATCCATACTTCCGATTATAAACCCATACTTTTTTTCGTTTATTCATATCATAGAAAATATATTCGTACTGTGGAAATTTTCACTTCTTTGTAGAGATTTATACTCTGTTTGTAGAATTTTATTTTATTTTTTTTATCGAAAGTGTTTCTATACTTAAAAAAATTTATTTTTTCTTAGTGTACATATATATCCCTACACTCTGCTATTGATTGTTTCTAGTCAACAAATTTGATGTTGTATACAGTTTTTATTACTGGGACGATTCCATTTGGTGACTGCTCCATTTATGGAAGTCATTCTCCCATCCACAAATTTATTGATTTTTGGCATAGAAAGAGGTAAAAAACCAAAAAGAAATAAGGAACCCAAAAAGAGAAATAAAACTAGAAAAGTGAAAGGATTTCAATTTAGTTCATGTCATTTGTGGTTATAGGATTTTTTTTTTGTATTTAAATGTTGTTTGATATAATTTCTATAGTTCTATATAATTCGCAATAGGTAACATACAAATTGTATACTCTACCAAGCCTATTCAGAGCACGAAATATAATTACATTATTTTTTAAATTGTTTTTTCTTAAATGTTGTTTAAATCTGTTATTTGTTATTTTTTAATTCTTTTAGAGGTAATCGTCTTCTCTGCATTTACATAGTTGCATTAATTAGGCGTCGTTTAAGATATTAATCGTTGAAATCGATATGTTTTCTCGATATTGATAATTTCTTTGCTGAGCTGAATGTTCTACAAAATTCGCTTTTAAGAGTTCGATTTTATAATCTATAAATATAATAATTCAAGTATCATTTATTAAAATGAATGCAAAAAAACCCTATTTATACGAAGTTATACATAATATACATAAATGGTCATAATATCAAATCAAAACTAGATTTTCTATCTTTTTATTTTATATTTCCTCACGTCCTTTTAGCCTTTGTAAACTGATGTAAGTACATATTTTATAAATAACCTAACTGCATTTTTATTTTCTTAGTGCTTGAACTAGAACTCTTATCAAATGCTGTTATTTGTACAATATATCTAATTGCATTCATATAAGAATTCACTTATCTAAAGGTGCGCTGTAGATTTATCTATCTAAATTCCTTTCCTATTCGGTTTAACACTAATATATGACTAATATGGAGGCTTACATGTATAAAAACTTACGTTTTTTAGGATGAACATATATAAGTAGTAAAGTTTGTTAAATTATATGTTTTGGAAACTTTTGACTTATATATCTTTCGAGTTGGTTTCCTCTTTAAGATTATAATTTTTGTAAGCAGGTTTTTCTTAGATTATTGCAACTATTAGTTAATTAACTTGACTTAACTGGTATATTACTAGCATAATTAATTACTCAATTTATATTCATACTCTGCACTTTTTTTCAATTGTATTTTATTTGGATTGTGGCACTCTCTTCTTAGTTGAACAAGTAAGTGGGCCTTACCAGGTACTCAGGTACTCTCTTCTACAATTTACCCATTTGGAGGGCCCAAGGCGACTCTCGCATCAAGTACAAATAACAAATAAACAAATTGAATCATATATTGAGGCATGCCCAGCGAAATCAAACAAAATAAATAAACCTACGCACGCTATCTAAATTATCAATGAAATTGTTTCAAAAAATCCACAAAAACAAAAACCGCACAACAAAAATACACAAAATAAAATGAAAAAAAAAACAAAAAAAAAATACAAAACATGTGTTTATAGGCAAGAAGAAAAAAATGAAAAACAAAAAAAACAAAAAAAAAACAACCAAAATATAAACAAAAACAAAGCTACAGAGCTATGTGGATTCGATCTCTCTATATATAGCAACATAGTGTGCCACCTTTTAAATAACCGAACGAATAGAAACCAAATGGTATACGAATATATAGTTCTTGACGTCATTATAATAATGTTGCCAAGGCAGCCCCCATATGACGTCGACGTCGTTGGGAATCTCGAGAATCTGAAGAATTGCACAGGGTAATAAGGTCGCATATAAACTGAATTTTTTTATATTTTTTTGGCCAGATAGCCATAAAAGCCATAAACAAAAGAAAAAACAGGCAGCTTCACAAAAAGATCATTAAGCATCGATGAGTCACATTGATGAGTTTATAAATGAGTTCATTGCTGTGGATTGGATGGCTTATTTTATGGCCCAATTCTCAGTGTTATCTATTTTTATAAATCCGCATGAATATGAATATCTATATATATATAGATATAGATATAGATACAGATACATAATATTTCTCAGAACTCACCTGACAATGCAGAGGTGTTCAGTGTGCCGAACAGCAAAAAACAAGCGCATACAATATTTAGATTAAATTCTGCCATGTTGTGATATTTTTTTTTTCTTCCAAAAATAACAAAATTCAAATTGTTTATCGATCGTATAATATGTATGTCACACCAGTTTCGTATAATCGTTGAAATGTGACGTAGTTTCTTAATTTTTTATTTATTTATTTATTTATTTATTTTTGTTTTAATCAAATCTTATATAAATTTGATTTGGAAAAAAACGCGTTTTGTTGATGTAGGTTATATGCCCCCGCCAATGAGATCCTGAAAGCGTTAAACTGCAAAGAAACAAAAACAAAAAACAAAAATCAAAATCAAAAACAAAAATACAAATTAGCAAATGTCAGTTGAATTTCAATTTTAGTCGGTTGCCGGGGCAGCTCAACGGTACAAGGGGTATTACGGGGGGTAGGGGGTAGCAGTTTGTGCCCAGACAGTCCAGTTATGTATAGTTGAGGCAATTTCTTGCTTTAGTCAATTGCAATCCACATTAAAGTGCTTTTTTTTTTATTTTTTTTATTGCGCCGTAAGCTTGTCTGCAAGGTTTTTACTCAAAAATACCCTGCACTTAAGACTTCATTTTTAGGGTATGTTCAGTTGATGAAATTGTGCTGCTAATTATACAAAGATATTGTTTGTAATGTGATGTGAGAATCCTTAACTATACTGTGCGCTTTAAATGTTTTCAACGTTTTATTTATAACAACTTCAATAAAAAAGGTTTATTGATATTATAAATACAAATGTTAATATTTGAATTCTATTTTTATTAAGTGTTAAAATATTTAAAAATATTTATAGGCCAAAATGATTTGCATGTCAAATATAATTAATAAATATAAAATATTTTGTAATTAATAAATGAGCAAAACTATAAATTTTTTATGATTTAAATCAACAATTTTTAAATATTTCTTTTATTCTAGTTTTAAAATTAGATTCAAAATAAAATGCCTCAAAATACTATAATAATTAACATATTTTCACTATCAAAATTGATAGTTTAATTTATATGTATATTTCCAGGGCATTGTATGGTCGCCCTTGCATATATTTATTTATTTTTTGTTGGGTGTTTGGTTTCGGGTATGGTATTTTGGTATCCCTGTATTGGTATTCGTGTTGGAACTGCGCTATCATCAAGCTGGGGACTTACTTATCAAGCCAATCAGTTTGGCATATGTTATTGTACTATGATAAGCTATCTCTTGCCGAATCGACAAATAATACAAAATTATGAAGACACAAAGACACAGACACGCGGCAACTGTGCTCCGCAAGTGTAAAAAATAATAAAAATAAAAACAAAAACAAAAATAAAACAAGAAACAAGAAAGAAAGAAAGATATAAAAATTAATAATAATAATAAAACGATTCTGAAGGTTTTCCCAATACACTCGATAAAGCGGAGTTTCATCCGAATAAGTTGAAGAAATACATTTTTAGATTCTTATATTCAAAATGAGTTAATATTTTGTATTCATTGAAAAATTCTTCAAATTTGTTTAATTTTTGGTTGTTTAAAAATAATTTACGAAATCTGTAAATTTTTATTTATTTACACTGAAACTATTAATTTATCTGCACAAACCTTTATTTTGTTCGAATTTCTCAATTATTTTCTGGAAACATCAATTTCAATTTCTTATAATAAATAATGTAATATAATATAACAACAAATAGATTTATAGATATAGTAAAGTTTTAAACATTTTAAACTAAAATGCAATGACATTTCACAGTAAATATTAAGATAAATATAAAGATTAAATCATTTGACAAAAATTAATAAAAGTTCAACGAGATCAGAAAGATTGTTATGTTACGTTTTTTACATATTATAGTTAATATGTTTATATAAAGACAACAATTTACAGATCCACGCTTTGTGTTACATCATCTGGCGATTATATAAAAATTATGAAAAGACTAAGAAAATTTGCAGTACAAACTAAAAAAAAAAAAAAACTTTCTGACAGTTATTCGACTGTCTGGTAAAAAACAAAAAACAAAAAACTCACATAAATAAAAAGACCTGCGCAGCAAAAACAAAAGACAAATAAAAATAAAATTTTGCAATCACAGACAGCTGAAAACGCTGGCAAAAATTTCTGTTTTGAGCCAGCAAACAAAATGTGGAGAAGATGTGGAGAGGAGAGGGGAGGGAGACGGAGGCGGGGAGGAATCACAGATGCCAACAATAAATGACGTCTTGGGTTTTCTTAGTCATACACAATAATAAAAAGGTAACAAACAAATGGCAAAAAAACAAAAAAAAAAAACAAAAATGCCGAAAATAGTTATAATTCAGATTTGTGGGTAGTACACACATACATACATACATATCTACATAATAAAAAGAAATTGAAAAAAAAAAATACTTCGCAACGTGATATAAAATTGGGGCAACAAGTCTTACGCGCAGATCAGTTGGATTTACTTACCTCTTTCTTATAAATGTTGTTTATGCGTTGATTTTTTTTTGTTGCTGTTGTATATGTGTATATATTTTTATTATGAAAAGTTGCACGAAAACAATTAAATTACATTGTCATTGTTGTCAATTAATTAATGTTTGTCCATTTTAATGGCAAGAATTTACACGCTTCTTTAAATAAATAATAATTATAATTATTTATGGTGCTTTGGTTTTCTTCGTAGCACGAATAAAAAACCAAGCGCTGTTTTTTTTTCTTTTTTCAACTGAATATTATATTTAACTTTTCGTCCGTCACACGTTCTGTGCCCGTTGCTGGCTAACTAAGAACTAACAAATTCGCAAAACCGCGAGCCCAAGAGCGCGCATAAGAGAGAGAGAGCGCTGGCGCTGCAAATGTAGAGAGCGCGATCGCTTTGCGTTGTTTTTCTTCTTCGTTCGTTTTTTAAATGTAAACAAAAAATTTAACAATGCGTAGTTGTGGTTGCGATTTAATTGTATGCCAAGTAAATAATTTGTACACTTGTGTATAAAACAAGCGGCATATGCGCAGTGTAATTTATAAATTATCTTCTATTTTATACGTATACGCAGCATCGGCAGCGCACCATCCGCTCTTATTTAGTTGCTGTGTGGCAACGCTGCAACAGCTGGCGGGCTTTGTTTATAGCAATCAGCCCTGGCGCAGTGTTGGTAGATTTAAAAAAATATGATGTGCTTAGCACCACTGCTTCTTGTGGCGCTGCTGCCAGACTGTTGAAAAAAGTAGTTGCAGAATAGCTGGTGCTGACACTGGTGGTTGTCTCTGCTTATTTTTCGCATTTTCTTAAATTTTAAATAACGGCTTGGCAATATTTTTGATATATTAAGATACTCTAAAATTATAGCGCCCAATTTTAATTAATTTACTTTTTGAGCACTTTAAAAGGCGAGCATTACTGTAAATTAATTTAAAATTTTAGTTGTATTTTATTTTGTAAAAGATTTTAAGAGCTTAAATTAAATAAGTTCTTTGGGAAAATGGTACAATGGAAATGTCAAATCGACTTTCAATATTTTAAATATGCCAAATAAATTGAAAGATAGCATTTAAGGAATTATTGACTTAAGTGTGCACAAAGCATTAAGCGTTCCGTTATTATTCGTCTATTACACTTCAAATATATCTCATATATCAAATATCTTTGGAATTTTTAAAGAATAACAATCGTTTTCTTAAATTTTCGATAGATAAATGTTTTACTTCGGTAAAAAGTTGAACATTCCTCATAAATTGGTAGACGCTGCAACGTACCTCATAATATTTAAGGTGCATCTTTGATATGTGGCAGCATTTTAAATTTTTAAATTTTTAAATTTTTGCGTGCTTTGCGGCGCATAAAATCTACAAAGCTTTGCTTTTGAGGGCTGCAACTGGGTCGTCTGCCATTTGCAACTGTTGAAGTGGCATAAGTAATTAGCACGCGCCGCGATGCTCATTAACACTTTCCAATTGGACGTCAGTGGGCTCACACGTGGCACACACTCTACTCTGTGGGGGAGGGTGGATGTGGCGGTGGCGGTGGGGTCAACAATATATCTTTCTCTCTCTGTGCCGCAACAAAGCAAAAATGCCGCCGCACTATTTGGGCAAGGAGCCCCCACTGGCCCACCAATATACGTAACCAAAAATGGTCAGCATGTTTGCTGGCCAGGTTTGCTGGCCCAGAGTTTGATTGTCCCCTTTTGGGCAGTGTGAGCATCTTAGCCACAAGAGCGTGAAATTTTAATTGTGCCTTTCGGGGCGTTGTCGTTGTCGTTGGTCTGCTGGTTCGGGCCGCCGCATCCTTCGATCCGAAATAAAGATCTTGGGGCTACCACAGCTCATCCAATGTTTGGGCTGCCTGGGCCCACAAGCCTGCCAAAGTTGTTTCATGCCAAAAAGGTGCAAAAGGCCAAATAGTATTCAGTTGTTTATGTTGTTACATGCCACGTTGTAGTTGTTGTTGTTGCTGTTGTTGTTGTTGTTGTTGCTGTTACTCTATGGCGCTGTTTTGTCTTTTAACCCACAAAAATGCTAGCTGGAATTTAAGTACACTCAAGCATCACTAAAACAAACTTTCATTACTTTACGGTTTCCACTTGAAACAAGATTTTTTGTAAGCGAATATCACACGTTCGGATTTTAACTCATAACACTAATTTGCGGATTAAATTCACTCTACATTCATTTCACCATGAAGGCCGGCTACTTTCCAAAATAATTTCATATTTGTTTTTCTATTATACCTACAGATTCAGATCTTACATCTAACACACATCCAGTCTTCTGTTATTTTTTACCCCACATTATAGACAATGTTTAAAACATATTAATATTTAACATATTTAATATATAGTTTTACAGTCGACGCCCACAAATAAAAACCATATTGTTTTAAAGGCAATTCTAATTAATAAAACATTCTTATTTCTTATTTATTTACTCCCAAAAGCTATAAAGAAAATATTATTATTTACAGTATTGCCGGACATCATAGTATTACAAATGTTTTGCTTATTACAGGTTTGTTGTTATTAAAAATTATTTAAATATAAATATTCTTGATTGGTATTAATAGCTTAGTCGATATAGTCAGCTCCATCAGATCATCTAATCGGATTTCTAATTAAACTAATCCCCCAGAAAGATATTAATTTTTGTTAACTATATAGAGTGATCGGCAAAAACTTCAGCTTTTTTTAATTCTGAAAATGTGGAAGCTGTAGAATTGAAAAATTGCATAAAAATTTAAAAAAAATAAATACATTTTTTGTTATTTTTTTTCAATTTAAACGCTTATTATTGTCACATTCGTGAATCTAGAAATGCCCATATATGGCGTTATAATTTTTATTCTAACATATTTCTCTTCTAGGAATATCAAAATAGTTCCTTAGACAAGTTTCACTGTATCAACTGGCACCTGATGTCAACTGTTTTGGATGCTTCTGCTAGTCGGCTGGGCCGTTTGTATCAACATAAACATCATCATCCTCAACCGACTCTGGTGGATCATCAGCTTCAGCTTCAGCTACAGCTTCAGCTTCAGGGTTTTCTTATTGTCGCTGCTTTGTTGCCGTTAATAGCCGCTGCGGGCCAAATCAATTCCAATCCCAGCCAAAGTTGTAAGCCCGTCGTCTTTGGCTATTTTATTGGTTGACAATAAAAGTGAGCCAAGTGTTTGCCAAGCTGCCTGCCTTTGGACTACGGACTCTGGCTGCAGAGCATAATAATTATAATCCATTTTATTTCTTGACTTTGCCGTGGCAATTCCATCGATCATGCAACAACACACAGTCAAAGCCACACTGCAGGTCACGTGTGTGCGCTGACCTCAGTCAAACAACAACAACAACAACAACAACAACAACAACAACAACAGTAACAATAATACAACAACAAAGATAGTAAATGTTGTGTTGTTGTTGGCTGCATTGTACTCGTACGTCAGTCAGTCGTGGTGCAACTGCCTTTGTTGTTGTTGTTGTTGATGCCAAATATCTAATACGCTTCCACCAAAATGATCAAATTCATGGAATTCGCATAAAGCAGCGACCAGGTCACAATCCTCCCTCCTCCTTCCACTCTCTCTGACTCTGACTCTGTAGCCTTCTACTCCACCCATTTGCATCCGATGACTCCGCTGCGTAAAGCAAACAAATACCGCGACAGGTGAATCGGCCGCCCGTTGACTTGCCCCATACGGTCTGGTCTGTCCATGGTTCTCCATACTGGGATTGTGGCAAGTGGGCTGCCTGGCTGCACAGTGGATCTTCGTTGGTTGCATATCTTTAGCTCTATGGTAGTAAATACAGTGGGTGGGAGTATAGAAATGTGTAATAATTCAAATTCAAATTCAAATTGCAATTCAATTTATTTCAGATGCGGTTACTAAATAGTTGACGAATGATTGATAAAATATATCACAAATCTGTATATATATTTATATATATTTTAATAGAATAACTGACGGCACTTTACAAGCGGCATGAGCTACTTAGAATGTTAGTTTTAAATGTTATTTAATTTTATAATGACGAAAAGTACCAAGAAGACATTTTTTTAAAATTGTATTTTATGAAACTCTGAATCCAAACTTTAAGTCAAAAAGCAGGAAATATTTGTAATAGATTAACCAGCAATATTAGTCTACTAAAACCGCTTTTAAATGTTGCACCCTAAAGTATACTATGATATTTTAATGCAACTTTTAGACTACGACAAGTTAAAAGATCATACAGTGAGAGAAAAGTTCTGTTCTAAAATGAAAAGCAATTTATATTTTATTATACGATTTTCGTTCTCGACCTATACTCTGAGAATATAAACAATTTCAATTTGTAAGTGTATGTTTGTGAGGTCGATTTGGTTCATTTTAGAATATGGTAAATATTGTTCTACGCGTTTCGGTATCATTTGTATCACCTTCAGGGAGTCTTTAAACATATATGTATATGTAAACATATATTTCTATATATACATATATATATATATATGATTTTTCATTGTGTAAATTATTATTTATATTTTTCGTTTCCTATTTATTAAAAGTGCATAAATATACAAATATATATAAACATCGTCCGTTGTCTATTTTACTAAATTATATTTTTTTTTAGTTTTATTTAGTTTGATTTTTATTTTTATTTGAACCTTGCGTTATCGCCGATCTATGCCGTAAATGATAAAATAATAAATTTTACCATAAACAATTTTTTTGCTAAAAGCGTATAATTCCCAACAAGTTTGAACAATCTTCCTGACGCATATATACTTAACTTCTTAGCTTAACTTTTTAGCTTAATTTTAAATTAATTTGCCCATATCTTTTAATCCGTCAGATATAATGGAAAGTTTTAGCCATGGTTAAGAACTTAATTTATTGTCTGTAATACAAAATTCAATTATATCAATTATGAAATTTATTTAAGTTATTTTTTTTTTGGGTTGTGCTATTTAAGTGAAACGCAGTGTACAGTAACGGACATTGAAATCTGGACAGCCAGAAAAATGCGAATGTTTTTTTGTTTTGTTTTCGTTTTTATTTTATTAAACCACACTTTTTCAATTATTTTATCAAATTCAGCTAATGTTTAGGGTCCTTGCCTTGGTACAAAAACCATAAGGATATGCCAAAGATTTTCGATTGGATTTAGATTACGACTATTTGCGGGCCAGTCCAATGTTTAAATTTTCACACGTGTTATATATTGTTTAATCTAAAAATACTAATCAGAGGAAAATATAACATTTATTTATTTATTAAAATAAAACAAACCAGAGTATATATTATATTTAGTTTCTTCCGAACACTGCTGGAACATTTTATTCCACTGTGGCCTGCGTATGTGTGTCCCATCACCCACTGTGGTTTTGGGGTCTGGTCTGAGACGGAGTTTGGGCTCTGTCTGCGTCTCCGTCTCCGTCTCCGTTACCGTCTTCATCTTCATATTCATCTTCATCTCCGTCTCCATCTCCGTCTCCATCTCCGTCTCCATCTCCGTCTCCGCTGCATCATCTAACGCGGCGACTGTTAAGATCGATCTTCGTTGTATTTGACCGTTGCTGCTGCTGCCGCTGCTGCTGCTTTGGAGGTGGCTTCGACGTTGTCGTTGTCGTTGTCGTCTCGATCGATCGGCTAGTCTGTCCTGACCCAGTCTGTCCTGGTGTGGACTGGACTGGACTGGCCTGGCCTGGCCTGAACTGGCCCGGGCCGTATCGGGGCCGCCTGGGCCTCACTGGGCGACCATTACCAGTCTTTGGTCAATTGATGACCAGTTCGATTAGTTGTTGTTGTTGTTGTTGTTGCTGGTGTTTGGTGTTTGTTGTTTGGTTGTCGGCTTGGTTACAGCCTTTACTGTCTTTACACCTTCCTTTATTATTTTGCTATTTATTTATTTTCTATTTTTTATTTTTTATTTTAGCTGTTGTTGTTCGATGTGTATTTAAATTGCATACATAAATTTGTTTTTGCAATAGTTGCTTTAATGAAGATTTTTTTTTGTTTTTTTTTTTGCTTATGATAAAATTGTAAATTGACGAAAATTGTGAATAATTTGTTGGCACACACACTCAAATACCACACAAACACACAAACACACACATACTCACATGCCGTGTCAATTGTTTATAGTTTTGGTGTTTCGCAGTTTCTTTTATATACTCTGTGTCCAAAAGAAATAAGGAGTATATTGGGGGTTAATCGAATGAGCATTTTTATGCCAATATTTTTGATTTACATTCTTACCTGCAATTCCTTTCACATTTGTAAAATAAGAGTCTGTAAGTCTTAATCCTTGAGCTCCTTGAGAGATTGGACAAATATAATTCTGCCATTCCCACCCTCGACATTTTCAAATATATCCATTAAAGCTAGAGTCATCAAAACTTCTGACAACATTCTTTGAAGGATTGCATCAAGAAAGTTGTGATTGGCTAGAGAGAGAGTATAACTCAATTGGGAGTTTCCAACTGCAGCATTTTTAGTTTTTAGATGATTTTTTGTTGTTTTGTTTTGTTTTTCAATATCGTCAGACAGTCGGCCATCTGTTTGGTCTGTTGGTCTGTCCTGTCTGATCTATCAGTCTTTCTGTCCCAGTTGCATACAACCATTAAATACACCGCAAAATGCATGCCTCCTCCCGTCCCATTGGGCACCACCCATCCACCAGCCAAGCAATGAGGTTTCATCACGTAACACTAATTAACAGAAAATAACCTGCACACTTGTTTTACTGTTTACTGTTCATACGAGATGCCTCTTGAACTCTCTCGGCTATTCATAAATTCATATACTCATCCACTACTCCTCATCTATAGTACGTACTTATTCTCCATTATAAACCGCAGTCATAATTAACTTGCAGCCAGGCCGCAAAACGCAAAACCAAAAAAAAAAAAAAAAACAAAAATTTAATTTTCAATAAATCACCCGACAACGTTGATCTAGTGTAAGCAGCGGTGGTCCGTTTGGTTCAGGTTCAAAACTTAAGATTCTATACTCTCAGCTCTTAGTTTTCAGCTCTCAGATCTCAGATCTGTGCACTTTGTTCGTTATTAGTTTTATGTGCCATACAAATCATTGGAAACTTTATATATTTGACATGTTGGGATCGTTTTTGCTGTTCTAATTACCGTGGTATGTTTCCATAGAATGTTTTGGGTCTTTAAATAGTAGTTAACCCCACATACACCCACGAAATATTATTTTGTTAGGGTATAAGCAATTTATTGTTAAGTTGGCAATGCTGTAGTGATTTTTATGTCTCCCATCAGCATATAGTTAGATAGAAGTATGCTAATATAAAATAGTTTTATTTACTTACATAAAAATTAAATATATGTACTTTATACAAAAAACTAGTATAACTAAATATTAAACATTTATAAAAAAAAAGTAAAAGCTATATATTATTAACAAATATTTATTATTTTTTCTATTAAAGCTTGTCTTAATTAGAGTTACCAAAATCCATACATATAAACATAGATATTTCTTCAAAATTTGTATAGTTTTCATAGAGTGTGTTTCCCCTTTCCTTTTGCTGTTTTGCTCAATTTTCAATTTCCCTTTTGCAATATATTCTTAAACGTTTGTTAAATGCCACAATTTTCTTGTTAAATCATTATTATAAAGTATAAAGTAATATAAGGTATTTTTAATGTTAAACCATATAAATATTTACTTTTTGTCTTCACGTAAGAAACTTGTATACTCTTTTTAATTATATCTACATTTTTATAAACATTTTAATTACGGTGCGATTAAAAATGTGCTATTTTGTAGCTTTCTATATTATTACCAAATTTTATCGCGTTTACTCTCATGTGAGCACTTGATTTCTCAATTGATCCTATTATGTTTTTTATTTCTGAACAACCTTTTAGTGAAATTCAACAGGCAAACATTAGACTTTTTTTTTGTAACCTTTAAACTCATCTCTTAAATCCCATCAACAAGTGTATGCTAGTTTCGGCTTGATTTTTATATATATATATATATGTATGAACTTACTTGTGTCTTTTGGCTTGTAAACTTTTATTGGACGATCGTTGGAAATTTTATGCGGCACATTGCGCAATGTGCGGCTCGCACAGTGGGGCACCGTCGCGTTTTATGGACAACGCAATTAATTGCTACATTTTCCAAAAGAAAATTATGAACTAACATCAATTAGGACGCGAATAGATGATGGTGGCTACCCGCCACCTCCTACTCCTCCGCCTCTCCTGTGGACTGTGAGCCTCCTCCCATTTGTGTCTTTGGCTGGCCAAGAAAAAAACACTTAATGATTCAAGCTTTTTAATAGGCCATAAAATCTCAAAATCGGTATTGCATCGTTTCCTTGGGCACTGCCCGAACATATTTCACATGTTTTTATTATTTTGGTGAAATTTTTGCTATGCTTGTCATTATGTTGGCATATTTTGTTGCCGTTCTTGTTGTTCCTGTTGCTATTGCCACATGTGGTTTTATTTCGAGAGAAACATCCTAAAGTTGAGACATTTGTAATTGACATATGTCAACAAGGTGACTTGCCAATGGAAACGGAGCAGGGGGTTAAGGTTAAGGAAGATACAAATGTCGGGCCTTGTAAGGGTATAAAAATGAAATGATTATTTATTATATGTATCGATAACACTAGGTAACAAAATATAGATTTCTTTTTGTATACCTTACCAACCAAATATAGGTTTGATACATATGGGGCTCGAGATTACGAAAAATTACTTTAAAATTTTTATAGGTTGAGACTTTTTATACCTCTGCAAAAGGGTATTATAATTTTGTCTTTAGCTTTAAGCTATCTTGATGAAACTTGGCACTATGACAGTATGTTGATGTATGTAGCTTGTATGTAAAAATCGGCCCGATCGGATCACTATATCATATAGCTGCCATAGGAACGATCGCTCCAAAAAATTGTTTTTAAAGTTATCAAAACCAAACTTGGCATATCGATGTAGTATTATAATTTGATCAATCCGAAGAAGATTTATCAGAAATCAGATCACTATATTCGATGCACAGTGGCTCACACCTTATTTCGTGCAGAAAAAATTTCAACTTAGCTAAATCTATATCGAGATAATTTTAATGCACAACTCTTAATTATTAATTTTAGAATAATTTAATATAATATGTGAAAAATTCTCCTCTTCCTTAAAATCTTTTAGAGAACCTTTTTTTTGTACTTGTCTAGCCTGAATATCGAAAAGTCACGTTAAGTTTTTATTGATCCATATTTTTTGCCCAGTGCATCCTTAATCAATATAACAACTTTTTGATTCAATTTTGTCGGGGTTTTCCTATTTTTTGGGACAAAATCTAACTCATCCCAGGCCAGTGAGCTATCCAGTGAAAATCCTGTTAGCAGCGCTTGGGCCGATATTGATTCGATTTATCTCGGGTATAATGCTTTCAATGATTTAGTGGACGGAACAGGGATCCATTTAACCATTTTGGTAAATTTTTTTTTATACTCCGCCCAGTTTAGAGGTGTATTATAGCCAATTCAGGTTTCTATATGGAACAATTTAAGGAAATCGATAACAATACCTCACGCCAGGTGAAAAAATATTAAGTAATGTGAAAATAGACTATTAATAATAATTAGACCTCGGATTTTGCATACTTCCTTGTTTTTCATCGGATTGGTACCAAATTTTGTATTTGGACATTTTATTGTTCAAATATTACAAATCTTAATGCATATCGAAAATATGCTAAATATATGCAAAAAATATGCAAAATATATGCAAAATATATGCAAAATATAAAAACAATTCAAAAAGTGGGATATATATTAAAATTTGGTTAATTAATATAGCAAATTATTCCAGATAATTGGTAGTACAATATACTACTAAAATTTTTTTCTAAATTATTTATTTAAAAGCTTTGACGTTTCTCTCCAAAAACCATTTTATATGCGGAAAAGCTTCTATCAACAGACCGTTGGCTTCTATATATATATATATATATTATATTTATATTATTATTAATAATGCTCTAAAAGGAATAACAAGAAAATTTGATCTAAATTTGATAAATTTGGCTATCCACAGGCGATATGCGCGATCTTCACTCGGCTTGGCGGAATGTTCGACATTAGAAAGGTTTCAAAATGTCTATAATAATTTTTTTTAAAACGAAAGATTGGAAAGGAGAATTGGCATCAACATTTACTATATCTTTGTGGCGATCAGATTTGTTAAAAATATGAATAAAACGAGTAACTATCCCATTACAAAGTACAAAAACAATTCATGCTCAAAAGAGTTCTAACAATTTCGTTTCTTTATATACCTAAAATACTATTCATTTTTGAAGACCTATGATATTGAAAAATACTGAGTCTGATTCCATGATTCCAACTTTTACTTTGACGCATATAAGAAAATTTGAATTGGAAAAGTATGAAACGTATTTATCCGCATGTGTCTTTCAGCTTCTTCTGAAATTGTTTCCAAAACTACAAACAGGAGAAATCGTCTTTATCTTACGAATCTAAGAGTCCTAGCCCTGACTGTTCAGTTGAAGATAAACGTATCAAGCAATATTCTCAGGAAGAATTTTATGATTTGATAAGAAACAATAACTTATGTAAACTATGTGAAATGTTGATATGTAAGCATTGCAATTAAAGGAAGGAAATCTTGTGAAAAAATACATTAACGGAGCTTTTACAGAGGACCACATCTGTGCTTTTCTCAATTCTACTTGATGAATGATGGCGATTAAAACCATTTGATTCTGAGTATTACAGAATGAAAAACGACAGGATATTTCAAACATTTTTTAAAGACCAACATGGTCTTAACTTAAAAGCTTAAACATTTATAAATATATAATAACTGATTGTTTTTAAGACCATTTGTCTGTAGTTTAGGAAGATAGGTACAGTGTGTATAACATCTTATAAATTTGCAATAATTTAATTTAAATGATATTTTAATTGATAATAATAAAATCAAACAGTGAGAAAATTAAATCGGACGGCATTCCCGGGTTTCTAAATACCAGATATCGTAAAACATTCTGCAATCGATTTTAAAGATAAATGCCTTAAACGACACCTTATTGATGCAATTAAAAAGAAAACGAAACTATTTTTTATTCCACTTTTCGACAAATTTTAAATTAAAAAAAATCTTTAAAAATACCGCACAAAATATCATCACGTTTTTTGATTCATTTGAAAATTTCAAGTATGCGGTAATACTATACTCAAGTAGGACTACAAAGTATATTAAATATATACATTTCTTGGTAATTTCTAAAATGCACAAGGAATTTTTAATGAAACAAAAAAATTATAATCTAAACTAAATTGTTAAAAATATAAAAAATATTCTCAATATGAAAGATTAATTATAATCTAAATTAAAATTTGATAATATATATGTTAACGTTAGTGTATTCAAAAATTGGTTTTTAATAACATTTCTAGGAAAATTATGAAGAGTCTCGTTTTTAATACTGAAAACATTTGAACGTTTATGATCTAATAAATAATCGCTACTCTACGATAATTATGATTATAAGCAGCAATCGCAGCTAAATTCATAATCCCATATGGTAACCAATGTTAATCATTTGAGTTTTTTTGGGTTTGACCCAAAAGGCTAAAACAACCCGATACAAAAAAAAAACACATAAAAATACGTAAAATTATGAGCTCACCTAATAAAAATAACAAACGTCAAAAAAAAAAAAAAAACCATAGGAATTTCCATGTGATATCGAGCAGCCCCAAATTCCGAAAAAAAAGATGATGATGATGATGATGGTGCGTGGCAAGTACCGCAAATCTCGAACATCATTTACATACTTAATTAATTCAAAGTAGAAGCTGAGCGATAAATATGCAGCCAAAATGCGAGGGCAACAAATCTAAACACACGGTATGTACTCTAATTTGGTTGTCAAAACGGCATCAGTTTTAAATATTCCAAAAAAAAAACAAAAAACTACAACAATAAAACAGAAAACAAAGTTTAGTTTGTCGGCTAACGACACAGGCGCCAAATGTTTTGCCTATTTAAAAGTTAATAAAATCATATTATCTAAAAGATTTATTGGTTCAATGGTTGCTGAACAAGCCAGAAACAAGTAATACAAAAAATAGAAATAAACAAATAAAACAAATGTCTCGAAACTCAAGCGAAAACTATGAACTTAAAATATATAAATTTTAATTAGTGCGCGAGGCGACGAACGATATTTGAGAGCTAGTATAACAGATCAAAATCGAAATCAAAATCCAGATTCCGAATCGGATCGGATCGGATCGGATCGGGATCGTGGCATGTTTCACTAATTAAGCTAAAATGAGCGCGTGTTTTGGCTTTTTTTATTTTTATTTTTATTTTTATTCTTGTTTTTATTTTTGTTTTTGTCTTTGTCTTTGTCTTTGCATGATCTTTAATAATTTTCGAAAATATTTGTGGCATCTTTTTGCTCTCACTCACTGATCTGATCTTTGGTTTGATGATCTCCCGCAGTGTGAAATATTTTTTTTGATGAGAATTTATCATTCGGTCTACACACAGCAAAGGAGCAGCTAAAACTTGTCTTGAAGCCAGGAGAACTCTGGCTGCCTGCCTGCCAGCCTGCCAACACCCAGGCCAAAAGCGTTTTTCATATTGCAGTTTGCTTTTGGCCTTCTGTCGATCATAAATTGGTGCAGAATACAGTATACAGCATCCAGAATCCAGAGGCACAGGTCTCCATTCTCAATCTCTGGCTTCTCCTGCTGTCTCCTGTCTGCTGCTGATAAGCATCTCAGCTGAACCTGAGCGCAAATGTTGCGCCGGGTGCTGATTACTTGCTGACTGTCGCGCTTGGCCTTGATGAGGATCATGATTTGATGGCATTGCCCACAGAGCCGAAAGCCCAGAGTCTAGGAGCTTCAGTTGGAGTTCCAGTTGCCAGGCTGGCGCTAGTTAGTATCCCACTCAAATTTCATTAGCTGCATGTGCTACTTATACCAAAATACTGAGACTTAATTGTAGTTGATTATTTTGCTTTCGATTGCCTATAGCGATAAGAAAAGACCTGAAAAATCTATACTAAGACATTTGATCTATGGGAAACTCTAACTATCTCACTCCCTTAGATGTGTATATAGTATAAATTATTTAATATTATTATCTACTACTATTACTGCTTAAATGATGTCATTTAGTGAATGTGTCGTTTGACTTTGTTGAACTCTTACGAAATTTTACAGATGTGTTAATTATAATACATTTCTATGGGCATATTTGCAGTCTATAATTAAAATATTATATATTGTCAACAAATTCAATAAATTGTATATGATAGAGAAGCAAATCTATTTATTACTAACTACTGCAAGGAAAGGCGTTTAATATGTTGCAATCATTTTTAGCCATGTGTTTTTGCACTCTTTTGATATATTTAGCATCACAATTCTATTGACTACAATCTAATAATATTAAAGAAATGAGGAAATTCCCTTTAATTCAAAATAACAGTCAATTTACCAGGTCACAAGTCTCAAAAACATAAATTTGAGAGTCTCATCCTGTATAAAATTTCTGTTGAATTTTTAGCATTTAGCAAAAATACGAAATGCTTCCTAGTGTAAAAAGTCTATAACATTAATATATTCTTAGTGCAATACCTGCTTAATACAGTGAAAACTCTGTTGAGTGTACGCCTAATAGCGGGGACTTTATTAATTTTTTAAAAATGGTTAAGGAATAATGTTCGTCTAAGAGGAGTGTCCGCCCATTAGAGGTGTCCATTAGGAGGGTTTTACTGTATTCAAAATTGTACGATTATAGATAATGTGCTTTCCATTTTTCTTGTATATTTATTAAAGAGCTGAAAATTTGGGAATCTTTAAGTCTTAATTACATATTTAATATTCTTATAGATACATTTTGATTCAAAGAACTACACTAAAATACTGAAATATCGATCTAATATATATAATCTTTAAAAAAATATAGGAAAAGGTTTGTAACCTAGTGATGTATGTCTTCCTCGGCGATTCTCAAATCTTAGTAGTAGGACTCGGTAATCCGTGCCTTCCTCGCTAATTCTAAAGGTTTAGTGGTAGAGCTTGAATAAAATTAGCTCAGAAATAGAAGAAATTGAGATCGTAACGTGCGTCCTTCTCGGTGATTCTCACAAAATGTAGTGGCGATTACCCGATAATGGGGAAAAACCCTTCGGTACTACATCCAAAAACATTTCATAGTGTTGAAAGTGTACTTTCTATATGGAACGCTAAATAATATTTGATATTTATTGGTTAATATTAAAATATGAGTATTTAAAGTAGACCTTATCAAAATAATGATTGTACTTTAAATTTTAAGTAGTATTACAGGATATTAATACTTGTATTATATCAATTACAAGCCTGATTGACTTTCTGAAAAAGAGCCAATTATTCTTAATTTGAGTATAAACAATCTTTATTTAAGTATGTTGAATCCTTATATCTATATATATATATGAATCAAGTACAAATGTTTCCAATTTTTCCATCTTCACTTTCTGTTATTTGCTGTCTCTTCTTCTTTTGCTGTCCCTTTTGTCATTCTCTCTTCCTATAAGTTGTTCTTAAATCAAGTACAAGTCTACATTTTCTGCGCTTGTGATTCTCAAACAGTTAAAGCAGTCAGCACAACCTTTGCATTGTTTGTGGTTTCTTAAGTCGTAAGTACAAACACTTAGTGTCTTATCACCCTCCTTCAGACATTCTTTTCTCACTTCCCTCTCTTCTACCACTGCCTACTGAACCGTCTTAGGGTAATTTTGATTTGTATACGAAATATATATTTTTTTTAATTAGATTTAAGGTTAACACTTGGCTATTTTGTTGCTTTAACGTCCCAATTTAATTATATTTAAAGCTCAATTCCAATCTTATATATTTATCATATCATTCTGTATTCATTCCCACATTTATGCAATTACTTATTTTTATTGTGCATTTGGCAATTTAATCAAGCATACTACAATACTACGTATATTATTTAGTCATAAATTATGCGCCTCACTGCACTAAATCAAGCCATGTTTTATTTATTTATTTTGAGCGGAGTTGGAGGGCGGGAAACTTAAACGCAGCTCACAAAATGCAAATCCAATTAACACTTATTGCGCTTCATTATGCTAAATGTACAATGGGTAAAATCACGCCCCTAATTGCCAAATCAACAACAAACAGCAACGACAACGACAACAACAACAACAACAATTGAGAGGCAACTCTTGGCCATGTTCCGTTTGGGCCAAAATTGCAAGCTGTCAGTTCATGGCAGTTTTGTTTTTATACCCTTGCAAAAGGGTATTATGATTTTTATAGTAAATGTGTTATGCATAGAGCAAGACATCTCCGGCCACATAAAGTATATATATTCTTGAACAGGAGGACGTCTTGGCTTTATCTTTGAGCTTTTTTGATGAAACTCAGATGCAGATGTAGTTTGTTTTTTATAAAAATTAACCCGATCGGACCACTATATCATATTTCTGCCATAGGTACGATCGGAGTGACATCAATTTCATGAAAAGTATTTGTGTGAAATCGAAATCAGTTTGATATAGAAGTGATGATCTTTACAATCGGACACTATATCAAATGGCTGTAATTAATTACCTTCGAGGTATTTTCTCGCCAGACTATTTTCATGAGTTATAAGATTCCTTCTTTGCTTAGTTGCGCTTGATTTGATAAATTTCAAATTTGTAGGAATATTTGCCATTCCTTTCTAAAGGAGGATTTTGAACTAAACTTCATATAATACTGTTTAATTTGCCCTAAAGTTTGTTAATTTGCAAGGGTATATACTAAGATGCAATATAATTCAATATAAGGATTCAACAAAATCCTCTAGACACACAATCACAACAAAATCAGAGTATATCCAAGTCGGTGGCTTGTTGCTGCAACATTCTGCTTGTTTTGTTGCCATTGTTGTTATTGTTGTTTTTATTGCCATTTTATTTGCATTTTATATGAAAATTTCACTTTTATTTGTAGTTACTTTACTTTTTAATAAATTGTGCGAACCAACTAAAATGTGCCGCAGTTGCAGTTGCGAATTTTCCCGGCAATATTCTCACACTTTTCCACACTCCATGCTCCATGCTCCATGCTCCATGCTCCATGGGTACGACACCTGCTGTTCAGGTAGCAATTTATCAGGAGCCTGCTTAAACGCACATCCATTATCACCGGGACTCGGCCTGGTTGGGATGTTGAGAGTTTGGGATGTTTTGGGAGTGTGCAAAGTCTTTTTTTTTGCCTCTGGCTAACTGCTAACTGTTGGCTAGCTACTGATGTAGAGGCTTTTCTTTGCTGGCCTGGCCAATTCGCCTTGGCTTGGCTTTTTTAAGCCTTTAATTGAACAATTTGTAACAATCATGTGCACAAAATAGCGCAACAATTTGGCTTAAATAGTTTTCAATGAAGACGAAACTGCGAAATTAATGATATCATTAAATCTGGTCAAATCGATGTAATGCTGCATTTGCCATACAACAAGTAGAACAATGAGTTTTTGAGCAGATGATTTACAGAGACTTATAGAAGTCATTTAAGATGGTATTGTCTCTTGGTTTTAGACATGATCGGTTAGTCATCAATCTTTAATTTAAAATGAATAAAATTAATTTTGAATCACCTGCTTAAATCGATTTAATATTTTAGGTTTATTGGAAAGGAAAGAAAAATGAATTTAAGAATAAGCAAAAATACTACAAAAGAAACAATTCACATGGAAATCGGTTCAGTGTTATCCGATCATAACTTAGAAACTGTGCCCATCAGGAGTATCATGGAAATCTCTCAGTCGATGATTTGAAAATCCCTAATTTCTTAACACTATTTTTTTAAAATTAAAAATAATGTTCAAATCTAGAAATCTGAATTTTTATTTTTATACCTGCAAAAGGGTATTATAATTTTGTCTCGAAATGTGTAATGCAGTGAAGAAAATGTCTCCGATCAGAACGACGAGCTGAGTCGATATAGCAATGTCCGTCGGTCTATCTGTCTCTTTGTCCGTCTGTATCTATACTCAAAAAAAAGTGTACATCCAATTGTGGAAAACTGACGTCAGTGATTGGAAAAACAGGATAGAAATAGCGCCATAGATATTTTTTTATGCCCTGTAGATTTAATTACCACAAAGTGAAGAAAATGTTGTAACTCTGGCAGATAAAATTTTCTGTTCTATTTATTTTATTTAATTTTTTCGATAACTCGAGGAAACTTTTTCTACAAAACATGGAAAAATCTATAATTTTTTGTCCATAATAAAAAAAATCCGTTATTTTTTTAAATTTGAATAAAAAAATTACTTAACTTTGGTTAAAGAAATAAGTCAACATATTTTGTAAAAATTTATATTGAGAATAGAAAATTTTCTGCAGGTTAATGAATTTTATATTCATTTCATAGAACACCTGGATTTCATATTGTAGAAAATCCATACTTCCGATTATAAACCCATAATTTTTTTCGTTTATTCATATCATAGAAAATATATTCGTACTGTGGAAATTTTCACTTCTTTGTAGAGATTTATACTCTGTTTGTAGAATTTTATTTTATTTCTTTTATCGAAAGTGTTTCTATACTTAAAAAATTTTATTTTTTCTTAGTGTATGCTTACTATTTGGCTGTATCTTTGAGCAATCTTGAAGAAACTTGGCACGGATGCATTGTGTTGATGTATGTAGTTTCTATGTAAAAATCGAGCGGTTCACCATATCATACAGCTGCTATAGGAACGATCGATCCAAAATATGTTCAAGTTATTTAAACCAAACTTGATATATCAGTGAAGTATTTTTATCTGACCAATCCGACCAAGTTTCATCAAAATCAGACTACTATATCTTATAGTTTCGGTCGAAAAGTGCTTGTATGAAAAACTTTTTCGTTTTTTAAGATGTCGAAATCAAACTCAATATTTCGATATATCTGCTATAGAAACAATTGGGTGTAAATTGATTTCTTCTAGGCAAAAGTTGTTTGATATTCAAAATATCAGAACCAAAGTCCCCATATCGATATAAAGAAACACGTTCAGTACTTTTCTGAGAAAGTTTTGACTATTGTATCATATAGGTGCTATAGGAGTAATCGGTCGAGTATTAAAAATTTTCTTAAAAGACCATTCCAAGAGTATATAGCTTCGATTATATATATATTTTTTTCGGGGATCGCTTTGAATCGAACCCGAGTATTTCGGTTTTAGCGATCGGACACTAGCAAGATAGCTTAAACAATTTTAAAGTTAATATGATATTTTAAAATAAAAAACTGACTTAAATAATGGGTACACGGTGTAACCATAATATCGTGCTATATTTAAATTTTCTGAACATTTACATTGTATCATCTCTCTTCCTCAATCATATTTCTTAGGAGGTCTCCTTTCAGCTATCCGGACTGTGTCGCAAGTCTTTTATTTTGTTATATTTAAGAGGGTAATTTGTAATTTGTAATTTGTAGGCCTGTCTAGTGACTGCCTCTTGAATAATTGACAGTGATAAGCAATCGCATTGTGCTGACATGTTTCACGCATTACAAAACCCAATCCGTTCCGTTTCGTTTCGTTTCGTTCGGTTCAGTTCAGTTTGGGTTGGTTCCGTTGCTAGTCTTGTTGGTGGGTCTCTAGGAAGGAGTCTCTGTCAACAGACACACACCTCAACTAACCGCACTCACACTTCTGCCCCTCTCTGTCTCTATATTGCAGCCCCCTTGGCACGCGAATTTCACACCATTTCCAATTACGTATAGAAGCATCTACAAGGAGAAGGAGAAGGAGAAGGAGAAGGAGTCTTCCAGGCAAACACTTGTTTAGCTGCCTATGTAAACACGCTCCTCCCACTTGCCAGCCCCTTAAACCATTTTGTGAATTTGATTAATAAAACCTCGCAACGCGCAACAGATGCAATCCAGCTGATAAGGAACGTATAAGTTTACCAGAGGAGGAGAGGAAGGGTGGAAGAGAGGAAGAGGTAGAGCTAAGAAGTGTAAGAGACCAGAAAAAAAGGAAGGTATTTATTAGAGATGGTTTTTTTGGGGTTTACTATCGTGACACGATGACACAGTATTGAATACGATATGAAAAACAAGAAATAATTTACCAAAAATTCTGAATTCATATTTATAAAAGTGATTATCTTGCATTTATTTAGTAAAAAGACACATTAAAGACACATTATTTAACAAAATCAAGTAAAGGGGAATATTCACACTGAACTATATTATTCTACAAATACAATTTTGAACTTCTAAAATAATTTTTAATTTCTTTAATGCTTAAACATATATAGAAGTTTCATAGGATATTTTTAGCTAAGCTCTTAATTTTCAATTTGATGTTAGATCTTTAACAAATTCAATATTCAGATATTGGAACTGTTAAAATATCCAAGAAGCAAAACAATTAATAGGAAAAATTTATTTTAAGTTAAAATGAAGTTAAAATGTCGCAACAGTCGAGTCGATACGCAGATAAAGTGTATTTAAAATTTTCGACTCTCGCCAATTAAATTCATTTTAAATAATTAAATTGTTTTATATGCAAAAATAAATATAATAATTTCAATAAGAAAAGAGTGTCAATATTAAAAAAATGTATTTCATAAAGATGAGCGTAACAAACGTGTTTTTAAAAAACTTATCACGCGTCCATCCCTAGTTCCTACTCCAACTCCAACTCCAACACCAACGCGCGCAGGTTCAGACGACGTGTTCTTCTTCTTCTCTTCTCAACGTCAACCGTGTTGTGTGTGGAAAGCTAATCTTTCAATTATAGACAATTTGTCAAATGACTTACAGGCAACAAAAACAACAACCTGGTTGTTGCACAGACAGACTGTAGTAGTAGTTTCTTCCCCTCCGCTTGCCTTGTTTTGGATACAGGGTGCAGCCAGCAGAAAGCGACGACGATGACGACGACGACACCGACGATGTCGACAACGCCTGACGTAAACGAAGTCGTCGGCGCTCAATCATAGACCCATTTATAGGCGTCGAATTACAAGAACAAACTAATCGAAATCATTTATCACGTCCAGCGCAGGGAGAGAGGTGAGCAGGGCAGGCTCCTCCATTCGGTTCATGGAGGAGGTTCGCTCCATCGTTTGCTGGGGCAGCAATCAGCACCTATTGTCAGAGTAAAAGGCGTTTGGATCTCCTGGTCTCTCTGGTCGAGAGATGGCTCAGGTTGAGTAATATGATTAATTGGTAAATTATTGGAACTAAAAGGTGGCTCTTTGTTGTCGTGGGCATTTTACCGGTACCGGTATGGGTATGGAGGCCAAGTAGAGTACACTCTGAAAATGAAACTTAACGGAGCAGTAAGAAATGGGCATATGAGGGCTGATGGTGGGCGACCAGCTTTGACTATACTATAGATATATATTAGTTATATAGTTGGCAATGGTGCTATATGTTTACCGTAGTAGGTAGAGCTTTGAATTAAATAATCTCAATTTCAGAAAAATATTGAAAGTAGATAGTACGTTCAATTGTACACAAACAAATAGCTATTGCAGTATTTTCTTAAGAAAATCTTTACAAATCCACTGTTTGAGTACTTATCCCGGTAAATCCACTCGAATAATAACAATTTCAATACTAAATAATAGCAATGATATCATACGCAGTAGAAGTTTATTAATTCCAGCTTAATAATATTTGCAGGGCAAATAAATTTCACTTTCACCTGTGAAGAGAGGCAATACATTTTTTAATATCATTTTAACTCAACTTTAAATCAATATTAATATAAATGTAAAGGGATTTCTATATATTGAGTATCACTGGGGAGAGTAACAATATTTATTCCAATTTTATTCCTTTGAGATTACAATTTGCGTTCTAACGCTCATCAATAATATATTAATGCTATTCAACTCGGATTTGAATTGATTCCTTAATACAAATTAAACCAGACTCAATCTGTCTCAATTAATTTGTGCATATCATTATGCACATCGTGCGCTCTGACAACTTTATAAAGTCTGAAGCTGTATGCAAATGCAAGAGTCAAACGCATTGCAGCTCCAATTTGGCATCACACATCAATTTGCGGGCCAATTCCAGCAAACTGAATCGTCGTTCTCCTCGTCGTTCTCCTTGTCGTTGTCGTCTGGCAACTCAACTCATTCGCGCTTGAGATACCCCCCACTAATTGCTGGCAATTTGTTACATGCCACAGGTAGGATGGTACGAGTCGTAGTATCCCAAAGAAAAAACTCAGGTCGACGGGGCGTTGCTGTAATGAAATTTAATTATGTTGTATATCAACTTATTTGCATATCAGCCAGAAAGGTTTTTTCTTTTTTCGGAAAGATAACGAGCTTCAAGACACTCAAGAGCGAGTTAAGCATTGGATGAGTTTCCTCTTACAAGTATTTACTTTTTCTTATATACCCTGCAATCAGGAACATGATTAAGAGGGGTATTTTAATGATTCTGCAACATTCCTAAATCTCAATACTCAAAAAAGGAAAAATTATTTTTTTTTTAATATTTTAGTGCGCCACCAATCAAAGTCAGCTGATTCAGAGCTGTTTTGAGAAAGTGAGTAAATCTAATAAAAAAGCTAAAATATGTATAAAGTTAATCGAAGTTAGTAAAGTTTTTAATATTTGTGTATATCTTTATTTATATGTATATCTTTATGAAAAATTACAAGTCTCTAGCTTTATATTCTGAGTTAATGACAAAAAATAGAGCTTTTTTTAAATGCTATTTCAAGTGTAAATAACAATGTTTCTATATTTTTCCACAAATAAATGCAACATAAATATATTTGTATGTGTTTTCTGGATATTCGATAAACTCGTACATATTTTACAATCGCATAAGAAACTATTACTAGCAGAAGAGTATCTCTATGTCGAACTTACTGCTCTTTAACAGTTTTCCGTGTTTTTGTTCTGCTGCTTGCTGTTTCCACATAACATAGGCTATAGATACAGATATATCTCGAACCACAAAACTCATTTTGATTGCCTTGGTGCCAAAAAATTAGATTTCATGTGCAAAAATTCTAATGTTTGTAGTTTTCTTTTTCTTTTTCTTTTTGGTTAAGTTTTGCGAACCCATTTCCCAGATATTTAGCTTGTTGTTACCGGAGTGTTAAGCGGAAATAGTTTTGTACATAGTATGTACTATAAAACGCACAACAACAATAACAAGAACATGGCATAACTGTTCGTTGACCTTTTTTTTAAGCTAGAAGGTAGAAGGGTTAGGGAAGGGAGCTTTGATAAATGTGCAACATTTAGAGGCGATTTGGGGCCAAGATAAGTAAATTTTGTTCCCCTTATTTTTTTTTGGGTTTGCCCAAATGTTGGTACACAACAATTTTCAACTGCCGCTGCTTGTTAAATGTTTGTTTTAAAAGTTTTTAATTGCTTTAATTATTTATTGTTTGGTTTTGGTTTTTGTGTACGACGCACTGGCGACGACGTCGTCTTTGTCGTTCACTTTGTCGTCCCGGCTGGGCGCCAAGAGCCAAGAGCCAAAAGCCAAAAGACTTAGGCAACGAACTTGGCCCCGTCGCGCAATTTGTACGGAAGAAAACTTGGCAAAACAGTCGCAACATCTGTTGCTTGTTGTTGTTGTTGTTGTCCAACGCTTGCTGAGCAGATTTCAATCAATAAATCAATCAATAATTGTGAAAGCAGCACAGTGTCCAACCACATACATACATACATTTGCTCCAAGTTCAGCTCCATCGCTTCCAACTGTCCGTCCATCATTCATACGCATATTTCAATTAACATTCATGCGTCGCATTTTCCCGTTGCAAGTCTGGCTCTAGGTCTCTCTTACTCGGTTCGGTTTGGTTCAGTTCGGTTCGGTTCCCAGCTGTCAATCTCTGGTACGGCCTTTATTGATGGCACCACTCAGTCCATTTTTGCGCCTCTATAACAATTACATTTTGTCAGCTTCAACTTCAAAACGGTAGCCACAGCCTCGGGGCACTTCAAACCAGCCAAACTAACCAACCACCCACCTTCAACTGAGAGCTGAACAATGCAACTCCAACGGATTGTGCCATACTCTTTGCATACTTGGCAATCACATGTCTTAACAAAAACCCTTTTATGTGATCATAAGTCAATTTGTAATGCGCTATCAAAGTGGGTATAATAGATTTCAGGTCAATTTTGTTAGTTAGAATACAAATTAATAAAAAACATTGTATCTGTACTTATCAAACATATTAGATATATTAGACACTACTTTTGTATCTAAAACACTAGAAAGAAATAAGAAAATTTTCATAAACATATTTTGTAATTAATTTTATATTTTACTATTCTAGAATTTGAGTAGAATAGAAAAATAGAGATATCAATATATGCATATGGGCATTTCCACAGAATATATATAGACGTTTTACATCTATAAAAATTACCAAACAGAAAGTTAAATTTCTAATTATTATAAAAACACTTTAAAATTTGTTGTCTTTTAGTTTTTATAAATTTATAAAGTTTTATTTTAATTTAAAGAGCAATTATTAGTTGCAGCTTATATATCAGGAAAATAGTCTGGCGAGAAAATATCTCGAAGATAATCCCTCAGACAAAAATAGGCGTCTTAAAAGATATTTCCTGATCAGTTGCCCGCCAGGATATGAGTGCATAGGAGACATCGGGTAGATGACTTGGATTTACCAGTTAATGTTAGAAATTAGATTGGGAGAGGTCCAATACTGTTAAGACCTTCCGCTGAAGATGGAGTTAGAGATACGCATCACTGTCAATGGTCTGAAAATACATTTTTGTTCTTTTACAAGAATGAGCTCTATATTTATTTTTGATTCAATTTAAAAAAACAAAAATATTTATTTGTGAAAAATTCTAACTTTGATTAGTATTAAAATAAAAAGAGAGGGAAAGTTATGTTCTTATTACAATTTAAAAAAATATATTCACGATAATAGAACATTTTTTTGTTTAATGTTAAACAATGATAACTGAGAATTCGCGAATACTAAGAGTGCACTGTAAATATAATATAAATATAATAAATTAGCATCTAGAAATTGTGAAATTATTCGTTGGTCGCAGTTTTTATTTTGTTTTTATTCTTAGCAATTAATATGCCACGTGGCGCTAAGCTGGTAGCATCTGAAAGGGCTAAGAAGACCAAGGGAAAGTTATAGGTATTAACAGTCTCCGCAATGGCACATTGGCGTATTGGATTCTCAATTGTCATGGTGAAATATACGAAGAGCTAAGCTAGACGATGTTAAGTTCATACTTTAAAAGGGAACATAGTCTTGTTGGGCAGGCCCTATATGGAAGAGTGCAGAGATGAATTGCAAGAAGTGTCGAATTTTAAGATATATCTAAATTGTATGCGCAAAATGGTAAGCGCTTTCCCGACAGCACTGTTTATGGACGATGGTGGTCAGGACTATATTGCGCTAGATAAACGGCGCTTTCAATCTCTCTTAAGATACTATATATCAAATTATATATCAGTTAATGATACAAATGAGATTGAAAGTGATCCCATCCCGTAAAGCCTTTCTACTGAAGATGATCCGCATCACCGATAATGATTTTTGGCAGCAAATTGAGCGAAATGAGCCACTGTGCGAAGTCGGGTAGACGTTTTTGTTTTGCAAGTTAGTGATAATAATGAGTTTAGATGGAGATGAGGTTGTGGACCAAAATTGATCCCTTAAATTTTGATCACCATCAACTGATATAACAGGGATTTATGTTCTTTTTTTAAGAATGAACTCTTATTGTATATAAACAAACGTGTTTTTTTTTAAGTAGATATTTTCCTTTCTAAACGGAAACTCGCGATCTCCCGTTTACGACAAATGTAAGTAATTCGTGAATATTATAAATAAGAAAATAAGAAAAGAAGAAGAAACCATTGGAGAACTGTTTAGTGAGCAAGAAAAACCCTTACACAGGCAAATTTTCGAATTTACAAAGCAATCATGATATAACTCATAAAGGTAGCAATTAAACCAGTTGAGAATTACAAGCGCCGAAAACATTAAAACTACAATAGTTAAGAGCAGGCAATAGCCAATGAATGTCAGCTGGCTGTGGCTGCTTATGTATGAATGAAAAACTGTTTTCATACCCATTTTTAGAGGGTGTAAAAATATGAGTAAAGAAACAATTCGAATGCAAATTCGTTTTGGAAATGTGGATAGATAATTTTTAACGTTTAAATAGAGATGGTGGTTTTTTATATATGTATATAATTGTAATCCATCGATTATTTTAATCCGTGGTCTGGCTAAAATTGGCTAAGAATATTATGAATACTTGTGCATAGATTAACTCATTTTTGATCCAATTGCTTCCGGTTTTATTCAAACTTGATCTGATTGTACAAATCGTAATTCTACATCGAAATTCTGAGTTTGGTTTTGATATATTAAAAAACAAAGAAGTTTTTCATAGCACTTTTCATAGCACTTTTCGACCGATTGTTCCTATGGGAGCTATAAGATATAGTGGTCCAATTTTGTATAAATTTATCATGAAAATGAAGTGTATCCGATTTTGCGTATGGCAGCTATGTGATATAGTAGTCCGATCGGCTGATTTTGACATAAAAACTACTGATGCATTATTAAACCTGTAACTTTAGTTTGTTTTAGAACATTTTCTAGCAAAATTTATTCCCTGTTGAAGAGCGTCTGAAATTCGTCTATTTATTTAAGTTTTTGTAAAAATTTTGACATTTTTGTTAAGTCATCAGCGCAGACGACGGGACGTCTTTGGGACTTGGTGTTTTTGTGGTTATTGCTGGCTGCTGGGTTGTTACCTGTGACTGATTAATTTGGCTATTATGGCATTTGGCTTTTTATGCGCACTGCCCCCAAAGATACTCCAATCCCCCCCCTCCCCCCTTCCCCATTCCCACACCCAGCTGAAAACAGCAAAACCTCCTTGAGTGGCAACCAGCAAGCACCCCGCCTTTGATCGTTGGCTGCGTCTACGATCGATTCGTTTCGATCTTCTTCTGCTTGTAGCACGTCAAATATTTTTGTCGGCTTGGACTTATAATAGACCCAGTTAATTGCTAATAGCCAACGGTGCAGATTTCTATGTCAGGCACGTCAATGCGTTTTTGTTTTTTTTTTTTTTTGTTTTTGTTTTTGTTTTTTGGGTGAAATGCTTTACGAGTTTGCTTGTGGTGCTTATAAAAGATGTTGTTTGGTCTTGTAAATTTCAAATTTTAAATAATTTGCATGACGTTCGTTTCGGTTACAGTTTGATGATAACAAATTCATTGACCCAAAAGGGTTTTCATTACGTACGCCTCATATTTTGTGAATTTAACATTTTGGTTCCCAGTGTTCAAAGATTTGAGCTCTGATCTCTTAATTGCAGCGCTTCAAAATTTCTACGCGTGGTTTGGTGAAATTTTTACATATAAAAGTGTTTTTTTTTGCCCCCAATAATCAATTTATTTAAATTTGCGTATGGGGCGCGGCTTTGCCCCACTCATGATTTGGAAACGTATATATTTAAATCATGCGCATAAAACTGGAAGTATAAATAAATATATATATATATATATATATATCGATAATGGCAAATTTAAAATCACTTCATTTGTCAGTCGATCGCCGCTTTTTGCAATTATAATAAAATTTTATGGGCTGCTCCACTTTATGCGCATCTCTGGCAACGTTTTCGCCTGGGCGAAAATGTCTGGCAACGCTTAAGCGCTGAAATTATGGCAAGCAAACAACAGAAACGCATAAAGCTCAAAATAATCCTTAATAATTTTTTTTTTAGTTGTTTTCTTGCTTTTGCAACAGCCTGTAAATCACGACGGGGCACAAATATTTAGTATTAATATCGTAAATTGTCACAAGTTGGCCCCAATTTGCCCGCCGTATTATAAATTTGCCTGCCAGCGTATTACAGAAAGACCACAGTCTTGGTGTGTGGTGTGTGTGGAGTTTGGTATTTTGAAGGGGAAGGTGGTGTTAAGGGAGTTTCTTACACCCTGTACCCATTAAAAATAAAGCAGTGCAAATGTATTAACAGTCAGAATGAAGCATATTTGTTTCCATTAAGTGTATATATTCCTGATCAGTCGATTTAGTCGATTTAGACGTATTTGTCTTTCTTTCTGTCGGTCAGAGAATAGTACAAGAGGTATATATGCCAAATTTATCATGTGAGTTCCTGAAATCTGTACTCTTGATATTTAGTATGCAGAATTATAATGACCTATCTTTAATAAAGTTGCCAGAAATTTTTTAAAAGCATAAATTCTTACTCGGTCTGCCGCTGAGATGCTTGAAATATCGCACTGCTTGAAATATATGTATAAGTAAGTGGATTAAGGGGTGTTCTGTAGCTGGGTATACTCTTTATTTTGTTGTTGTTTTTTTTTCTGTTTTCATATCGGCTTGTGGGCGTCTTTGTGAATGCGTGCACCATGCGAGCAAATTGAGTTCTAATGGCATTGGTTATACATATACATTTTCAGCTCTCTCAATATTTCTTCAAGTTTGCGCATTTTCAATTAGACCTCTGAACTCTCGACTTGCCTGACTTTTTTCTTTTTTTTTTTAGCAGTTACCTGGTTTTTGCACTCGCTCGCTCTCGTGCTCTCTCGCTCTATTTGAGCTACCATCTAGAGGCCAGTTCGAATTCGAATTCATGTTGTAGTCGGGCTTTTATAGTGCGTCTGTCTGACAAGTTTTGATACTCTTGCTAAAAGGAGGGGTATGATACGTTTGTCACGAAATGTGTATCTAAATTATATACATATATTATTCTTGATTAAATTATGCAAAAAGGCTCATTTCGGTTGGGGGCAGTATATGTTTAAGTAAGAATCTAAAAGATGTTTATATGAATCATATTAAAGCAAACTTGAAAGATAGGTGGGGTATTATGATTTAAGCAATTTATCCAAATTTTAATCAAAACGGTTCATCATACTCTGTAGCACCAATTGGAACAATCGGTCGATAATGTGTTGCCACGAAAACCATTTTTGATTTTCAAGTATGAAGATTATATATCATCTATAGGCTCTATACGACTAATCGTTTAAGAGATATCTCAACTATACTGGCCAATACTAAGTTTGATTGTCCTATGAATAAGTTGATTAAGTTTAATCAAAATCGGAAGATTATACCATATACCCGCCATAGGAACGATTGGTCGAATATTGAAAATTTCTTAGATAATTGCGAGGGTGTTTAGCTTCGGCGTTCCGAAAATATCCGATTTTTTCTTGTTTTTATTTTGTGTTGTTTTTCCTGGGTGGGTTACGGGGGGCTAACTCTTAAACTGCTTGTGTTTCGAATATTTTAATGAAGTCCATTGAAGTTTGTGCGAACGAAATTGCATTTATAAGCCGAGCTTAAACTTTTCTTAAGTTTTTATGTTGCTGTCAGTTTTTTGTTTTGTTGTTGTTGCTGTTGCTGTTGTTGTTGTTGTGGGGCTGTTACCAGCGCGCGTTTATTACAATCTAATGAAGTCGAGCCTGCCACTTAACGGTTTTTAGATAACCAGGAGGAGTAGAAGGTGGAGGCGCGGGCTTAGCTGTTTTTTTTTACCATTTTTGTTTCTTGGATTCTCAGTTTTTTTTGTTGTCTTGCGTTACGCAATTTTCAGCTGGAGCAAATGAAGCGTTTAATTTGGTTGTTTGAATACTTTTTTAAGACTGTCGAGATTTGAATTTCAAATTAGTATTTGCTTGTAATAGTTGTTCAAAGTGCTTGTAATTTAGGCATGCCTATTTAACCCATAAAAATTTTCTCACTTTTAATAATATAATCGATTGCGGAAACGTTTAGTAAAAATAATTTCGAAAGCCACTGATCTAATTAAATACATTATGCTACAAATTTTGACAATGTCTTGTAAAAATCTTTCTAGATTTTCATCATTACAAAAAGGTAGCTTTTTTAAAAAGTGGAAAAAAAATGGAAAAATAGATTTTAATAAAAGAAATTTATTGTGTTGCAAAGTTTTCAGCTTAATACAAAATACTTTCTGAGCTAATAATCTCATTTAGAAATGTTGCATGAAAAGTTAATCAGATGATTTCTGTAATCAGTCTTTACTTATTTTCACACTAACTAAAAGAATACATAAATATTTGTTATCGGAATCAGCTACCGATATTACTTATGGATTGACTTAGAGGTTTCGGATACAAAATGCTGGTGCACAGTAATGCTTATTTTAGGTACTTAATCGTGCTTTATTTAGAATCGTCTTGTTCAGCTGAAAATAACTAAATTTTATGGGTTAATTTACAGGTCAATCAACATTGTCTTAAAAAATATCTAATTTTTTTTAACACCCATTATATTTTTACAGCCTGTACCAATATTAATAATATGTATATAGGAGAATATCCACCATCCTGGTTGAGCCCCCAAATGTAGATCTGGTTACGTTCTGTTTATTAACCCTACAGTACTTCGAACTACTTCCAAACTGGTGAAATCACTACTTACTAGGGAACCACCTTAACTTACTTTGTTAACCCTAAGCAATGCGTTTCATCATATTCTTTTTTGTATGAAGTTGTATGAAGTATCCGGAAATAAGTTCAATTTCTTTTAGCGAGAAATAGTGAAATGGGTACTCATGTTAGAGGCGGTACTCATGTTGATATGAGTATGCTAAGGGTACTTACATCTGTATCAATGCTAGGGTCACTCTACAAAGTATTCTTGTAGGGAGTAAGGTCGTTTTAGCATGGCCAATTCTAGTACTGCATAGATAATATTATAATGATACAGAGTATATTGATAAACGGCACGCCGAAGCTATATACCCTTGCAATGGTCTACGAAGAAAATTTTGAATACTTTTGCATAGAATATCTTATTTTTGGCACAATAGGTCCTAGGGCAGCTATATGATATAGTGGTTTGATTTTATTTAAACCTAGTGTGATTGTACAAATCGTAATTGTACACCGATATGCCAACTTTGGTTTTGATGTCTTTAATAAACAACGAAGTTATTCATGCGAGCACTTTTCGACCAATTGTTCCTATGGGAGCTATAAGATATAGTAATCCGATTTTGATCAAACTCAGCCAAATTGTGCAAATCGTAAATGTAAATCAATGTGCCAATTTTGGTTTTGATATCTTTAAAAACAAAAAAGTTTTTTTAATACAAAGACTTTTCATAAAAATTAAGTGTCTGCAATTGTTCCTTTGGCAGCTATATGATATAGTGGTCCGATCGGGCTGATTTTGACATATAAGCTACATACAATATCATGCTTCATCTGTGCCAAGTTTCATCAAGGTAGCTCAAAGATAGATCAGACAGACAGACAGACGGACAGTCGGACATGGCTATATCGACTCGGCTCGTCGTCCTGATAAAGAATATATATACAGAGACGTCTCCTTCTATGCATTACACATTTTGAGATAAGATTATAATATTTTTTTGCAAGGGAATAATGATACTGAGTTAATTGAGCTATACTCCACGCTATGAGTTATGTATTCGACTGCGAAAACTCAACTCCTATTCTCTGAACTGCATCACGTAAACTCTGGTAATGCCATTCTGCTACTATTGATGGGCGTTACCACCTGATAAATGATGCTACTAAGTACATTTGTATATTATAATAATGTGAAGCCTTTACCAGGGCCTTCTATAGGTTTCGTTGGCCATGCTACTCTAAGAATAAAGAAGTTTAAAGGCAAGGGCCATATCGTTCGAGACTTTGGGGTCCCTTGTCTAAGGTCTTTTTATGTTTAAAGCAGTTATATAAATATCACGATGGATAAAACACTCACTTTTCACGAGCATATTCAATCTATGAAGACGGTAGTTATGATTAGAAGTCAACGATAGACCTAAATCATTAAAATTAATGCTTTCTAAGAAAGTACTGATCGATCATGATATTTTTGATACTGACATTTTCCATATATGTATATATACCTGCACGATGTTATATTTAAAAACTTCAGTAAAAATGAACTCTTGGATATAAGTTGAGTTCTATTAAACAGAGAGTCCAGCTCATATCGAATCACAATCACACTGCAGAGATCCCTACAGGATATTCGGGCGTAAGTGACCTCGGATGCTTCCTTGCTTATAAACACTATCAATTTGTATACCTCAGATTTATGTTTTACTTTAAAATTATTAATATCAAAAACAAATTATTATTTAATAAGTTTTATAGAATTTTTTATTTAGTCATTTATACTATGAAAATTATTTGGGTATGTTAATATAAGTTTGTTAATATTTATATATTTGCAAGGAATTTAGTTTAAACTATGGTTATTTATTATAACGCGGAATTAAAAATAATTTGATGAACTTAAAATATTTTCTCCTTAAATTATGGCTTAAAAAAACCTTAGCTTTTATTAAAAGTTGCATCGATATTTTGACAACAAAACTGGATAGTTCCTTTAGCTTTTTTATTTTCCATAAGTAAGCCATACAAATATTTATTCGATTGTAAAGTTATTCATATATGTTAGGTATTTTGGATGCAGCAAGAATGTTAAACCCATTCCCAGCCTAAACTGCAAGCTCTCCCGCGCCAAGGAAAAGAATTCAAGACAAGACATAATAAATAACCGCTGTCATTCATAATGTCAACAGTGCTGCCAACATTTTGCTGTTATCTGTGCGCAATTCTAACAACAACATTGTGTGTGCTGCTAGCCTGGCTAGCTTAACTGGGCTTAAACTGAAGTTTAGACTTTGACTGTGACTTTGACTTTGGCTTTGACCAACATGGGAACGCGCAGCAGCCACAGACAAAGTGGCTATAGATGAGACTGTGTGTATTGGCTTTGGGCTTGGGTTTGGGTTTGGGTTTGGGTTTGAGTCTGGGTCTGAGTTTGGGTTTGGGTCTAGCTCTGAGTCTGCTCATGTGTGTGAGAGCTCAACATTGGCCATTCTTTTGGCTGCTGGCTGCTGGCTGCGTCTGCGTCTGCGTCTGCGCTTTGACATCTTACAGATCAATTCATGATAATCGTTGGGACCACCATGGCCACAAGCTGGAAAAAAAGCCCACTTTGGGTGGAACGTTGCAACGTTCGACGTTCGACGTTCGACGTTCGCATGCTGTGGAGACCTTTTTACCGGAATTTAACTGTTTTCATTGGAATTGAATTTCCAAGCTTGAGAGCTAAGAGATCTATGCACCAGCCACCAGCCACCATCCACCAGCCACCAGCAGCAGCAGCCGGGCAGCGTCTCACATGTAATCGATATTTTTCGAGCCACAAAAGCAACTCTTAGATGAAATATACAAAACGACAATGGGGGGAAAGAGGACACACAACTGCAATAAGGGTCAGCGCATGTTCTGTTTTGGCCGTGCAACATGCCACCGTGTTGTGCAACTAGGAAACTAGGCAACCAGGCACACACATCACAGCAACAACAATAACAACAAAAATTTGTGGCAAATGAAATGATAGCAGTTTATTATTAGAGTTTCCAAGCTACTGGTCTTACCGATTATGATCGCCCATATCGATGGCGCAAATGGCGGCAAACTGTGTTCTGTGTAAAATAGTAGTATATATGCATAAAATTACAAAATTAATTACAAGCTGAGGTCCTGCTGACTTAACATAAAACTCAAAGTCGTTACACGGCTCCAATGTGAAGTTTATGTTGCCTGCGAATGTAAATCACTTTGCCATGCCACGCTTACAACTGCTGCAAAACACTTTGCAACCTCAACACTACTCAACTCGCCTCGACTCAACTCGACTCAACTCAACGGCCCATGGAGCATTGCGCCCTCTAACCCTACATAAATTCAGCAGCAAATCTAACCGAAGGCAACCTGGTTTAAAGACTCCAGCTACAGATCAGTTCAGGCATCAGCTATAAGCCTGGCTAGCTGCCTGTATAAGCCTGGCTATATAAGACTGACAAGTGGCATTCCATTGCCACGGCACTCGAGAGAGCGGCAGCAACCCAAAAGCAAATAACAAAGGCTTAGAACAACGTCAGGGAGCAGGCATCGAGTGTGAATTGATTTTTGCAATACTCTACAATAGAGGTAGTTCAATGACTATGTCATTATCTAATTAAAAAATCCAACTAGGGTTCTAAATAAATTTGTGCTATTTGATCAAATCTTGTTAAAAGGTAAAAATTATAATACTACGTTACACTGTTGAGTTTGTGTTTGATACCTTGAAAATAAAAATGATTTTTCATTTAAGAAATAATTTTTTCACTATGTAACAATCTGAATAAAATTCTAGTAAAATGGGTCACTGATTTCGAAATAAAATTAAAAAAATATGTTGCCGGGACCGTTTTCGAGTTAATCGGAAAAAGCTATATTTTTGAATTTTCAAAAAAATAACTTTGGTAAAGTGACAATAACTCCGAACATAATTTATTGATACTAAAGGGGTTTTATATTTTGGAAAAGACAATAAAACCTCGAAGTTAATGCGGATTGAAATAAAAATGTGGAATAAAATTATGCCAATTTTAAAAGAATCTATAATTTTCTATAATAATTCTAAAAATATAATTTTGGTTTATCACTCTATATAGATTTACTAAGTTTGTAAGTATCGGTTGACAAATGTAGAAGTTATAAGCCCATAAATCTTTCAAAGTGTTGTGTAAAAATCGCTTTTAACGAGTTCATTGAAAAAAATCAACGACCAACTATAAAAAATTAATCCTGAACATTTTGCAAACATTTTTTAAGTAAATATGCTTTTTGAATCTGAAAATTAAGTTAAAAAACAGTATAATAATTCGGTTTACAAATGAAACTCTGCTTTTTTTTTTGAGAAAAGGGTACAGTTGGATTCTTTTGAAAGCATCTCCAAATTAAAAATATATATTTTCCTCAAGCCAAGTTAATAATTTCTATATTTGTCGATTGATATTTAAAATTTATTTAAGAATTAGTAAGCCTACAGATCCAAAGAGTGTTACAAAAAACCAAAATTCTTGTTTTTGAAAAAAGAATTGCAAAAAAAATAGCTATTTCTAAAACGAGCATATTTTTAGTCCAAATTTTCATTTCATTTCGCAATTACTTTTAAGCGAGAAGTTTAATTTAAAATGATTATTATTATTATTATAATTTATATATTATTTTCTACTTATTGGTATAACTGTTTACTTATAAAATATAATAACGAGTTTAGTTTCTTAGAAATAAATTCTGTTGAACAAGTTAAATCATGTACACTAAATATCGTTGTTGAAAAACTGTAAAATTAAATATACTACAGAAATTTCGAACTTTGACAAGAGCTCGAATAAACTGGAACAAATCAGTTTTCTGACTAAATATTTTCGTAATTTTATCAATTGTTATTCTAAGTATTATCGAAAGTATATTTTAGTAAGTGTATCTTAAGTTTTGACATTATGCCCGTTCGCTTTTGCATACGATTGGAGGGCACTCAACCGGGGAGGGGGGCAGACAGTCAAGCAAGCTCAACAAACACCAAGTGCACCTGAGGGCCTCCATTGGGGGAAGTTGGACGGACTTATAGAGTTTACTACTACTGCTGCTCTGGAAGCAAGCTTCACGTTCACCACGCTTCTCATCTGCATATGTTTCGGCAATTTTTCGCGGCCTGAAAATGATTTGCTGATCGCTCTTTGAACACTCCATCAATTCGTGATTTTTACGAGCGCAATGTCGTCTCTCTCCCATGGTGGGAATGGAGGCACTCGAGCGCATGCGCAACGAAAGCATCATTTAACGCGCATTTACCATTTTGGTGGAAAAAGAAGAAGTCAGGGTCAGGGAACAGCACCAAGGGATAGAGGACAGGGACAGGGACAGGGTCAGGGACAGGGATTGGGACAGGGACATGGACGGTCTTTGTGTGTGTCTTTTGTTTTTCGCTCTGCTCTCGAAACTCTGTGGCTGGAAAGTCTTTTAGTTTTTTTTATTTTTATTTTTTTTTTCTTTTTGTTTTTTTGCCATCATCCTGTCGGCTTCAGCTACTGAAGTAGCTGCTGCGCTGTGGTTGCTGTGGCAACAGCCCCAGGGCAACCAGAGACTGTCAGTCATTTGTCCCACCAGACGCGTCGTCGTTCAGTCTGGTGTTTTGGTTTCAGATCTAAGCTCATACGGAGATCGGGAGCTCCACTCCAATGGAACTCAGCCTGACTGAGTCTTTATGTAAATTAGTTCAAGTTCGCGAGCATTTCGAACGTGACCTTTCATTTTCCTCTTCCATTTTTATTTTGTTGTGCATAAGGTAATCATTTCGAGACACTCGAAATTCTCCTTATTGCTGTTGTTGGGTTACTTTTAAATAAATTCTGTGAGTTTAGTTTGGCTCTTACTTTAGACTAAAAGCCTTATGTCGATCAAGCTGAATCTTAATGTTGAACTGTTAATGTGACGTTGGATCACAACAAAATAACAGGCTGCATAATTGTGAAATTAATTTTAGTTTATTTAAATAATATGATATAGTAACTATATATTGAGAGTTAAATTCATATATGGTTCGAGTATTATACAAGGTTAGCTTATGTTGAGCCGGTGAGCCACCGTGGTGGTTGCACATAGACCAAATTGGTCCTTAGTGGTGCCGGATGCTGAAGATCGTTAGGAAACTTTGTAGTCCTCTAGTATTTGAATACGCTTTGCAAATGACAATAATGCGTTTGGAGTATGTTTGGCCGCTTCTTTCAGTGATGCGAGGCATTACGCGTTGAGATGTTGGAATCGTTGTTGAGCTAGTGCTGGACAACTGCAAATCAGGTGTTCCAAAGTTTCAGAAACTCCTGACTCCTAACATTTGCGGCAGCTTTTGTCTGTTGTTATTCCTAGTTTTCTAGCGTGAGCTGCTGCCAGGCAATGACTTCTCCGTGCCCGCCGGTGGTGGCAGTCATACTTTCCACCGACGTGTGGACTGACATCCCAGCCCCTGCTTGATCTATAGCGACCTCCATTCTGATTTTATTATTCGGGGGGATCGACCCCTAGCGTTTTTAGCCTACCGCCAGGCCCCTAGAACAATGGCGCAGGTCGCAGTAACTCCGGCTAGCCGAAGCTGTAAGAAAATACCGTACCATTGCCTAAGCTAGACACTGCACTACCTTGGTTGTAGGCGCGCAAGTGACTTTAGGTATTACCCGTTTACTCCGAGGTTAACACAGTGTCCATTGCCCAGCCGGCACCCTCGCGGAGGGTACAGTCCGAGGGATTTTGCCAGCTGAATTTTTTATTGTTGCTTTTGTTGTTTTTTAGTGTCTTATAAAATTTGTATTAATTTGCATGTTTTCTGTTTTTTGTGTAAATTTATACACCCTGTATTTATTAAAAATGGTTAAAATGGGGTTATAAAACAGCGAAAATTAAGGAGGCATCTTTGACATATAAAATACTAAATTAATCCGGCGTGCGTTGCTACTACCCGCTCTCCTAAAATGCTCCAGCTGAGATTTTTATATGTAATTTAAAAAAAAAAACATTTTCCACCCACTTTCGGATATATTTTTAATAACAAATTTCCGGAGTGTCAACCTACGACATAATACGAAACTATTGCCATAAATTTCAGGTTTTTAGCTTCTACCTTTTGGCCTGCTCGTGAGTTGCCAATCAGTCAGTCAGTCAGGCTAAACAGTTTTATTTATATAGATATGTATTCTTAAGCAGAATCAATAGCCGAGTCAATCTAGCCATGTCTGTCCGTCCATCTGTCTGTACCACCTAGAGACATCAAATTTAGTATCTACATTATAATAAATATTACTTAATATGTTCAATCCTAATTATAGTTGAATAAGTTTCCGCTTTCAACGTTTATTTGTTAGTGCTAATTTATTTTCTATATCTGTATTACAGAATTATTAAATTTTTTTATTATTAAAAATTATTAAATAAATGAAATTTTCTTATTGTCTATTAATATATCAAAAACCTAGCTGAGCAGAACGATGTTTTGATATGATTGAGACCATCTGAGCAAGTTTCATCAAAATTGGTTCGAAATGATCGTAAAAAAGATAAAAATGATAGTATAATAAATATCAAAATAATATTATTGAATGTGCCATCTAATTAAGATAATTATAATGCCAAAATTGGTTTACATATCTTGAAAAAAGAAAAAAAAAATTGATTACGAACACATTTTTTGGCCGTTTACTCCTATGATGTAATAAGATATACTGGTTCGATTTTGATTATAATTATAATTGTAATAAAACTGCCAACTGTAAAGTAACTGACAATATGCTTATGCCGGTCTATCCTATATTATAATAACTTTACTTGTTCGTTTTAATTTTTTATTTTATACCCATGCAAAAGGGTATTATAATTTTGTCTCGAAATGTGTAATGCATAGAAGGAGACGTCTCCGAACCCATAAAGTATATATATTCTTGGTCAGGACAACCAGCTAAGTCGATACAGTCATGTCCGTCTGCCTGTCTTTCTGTCTGTCCGTCCGTCCGTCTGTTTCTGTGCAAAGTTCTTTTCTTATTAATCTTGATAATGTATGTAGTATGTATGTCACAGCCCAATCGGACCACTATATCATATAGCTATGTAGGAAAAATCAAAGACACTTCATTTCATGAAAAGTGTTTTTCTGAATAACTTTTTTGCTTTTCAAGATATCAAAACTAAACCTGTACAATCTGACTAAGTTTGAACAACATCGGACCACTATATCTTATAGCTCCTATAGACACAATCGTTTAAAAATTGCTCGTTTGAAAAACTTTATTGTTTTTTAAGATATCAAAACCAAAGTTTGCATTCAAAATTTTCTTTAGGAGACCATTGCAAGGGTACATAGCTTCGGCGGGGCGGAGGTTTCTTTCTTGTTTTTAATACTTAAACTCTCGATATAGTTCTTAGCTTAATTCTTAAGTCAACGTTTATTAAATTCTTTGCATTAAAATGTAACTTTATAATCTTCTGATTTATTTAGCTATAACATATGTTGTCTGGTATAATTATATATGCAGCACATTAATGTTCTACCCAACCACATTAAATATGGCAACAAATATTTTACAACACGCATTAAAATTTCGCTTTTTAAGCGAATCAACATAAAAGTCGATTAAGCGCTTTCTTTATGACAACGTCTTTTATACCCTTTAGTGGAGTTTTCAATTTTTGTGACTAAAAGTGGAACGCATAAGTAGAAAAATGTTTAGGTAATATATTTATTGATCTGAGTGTTTCTAAGCAAAGAAGTCTTCGGCTTTGCTGTCGAACTAAAGATATTATTGATTATCTCTAAAATATATAATCCCCATTATTTCTATCAATAGGCCTCACCGCAGCAAATTTGATTGATTCTGATACAAGTTGTTTTTGTTGCAATTTTAAGTAAATAGCAAAATGTATTGTATAAGTATATAAGTATATGAATATTAAACTAAAATATTACTTGAGTTATTGCTATATAACTAACTTTTTTTTAAAGAAATATCTTGATTAGATTATATTGTTAAGAAATGCTTTATTTGTATTTTGGTCTCGAAAATTATAAATTATTTGTATTTGAAAAAAGAGTATTTTATTTTCGGTACTCTGAGAATAATTATACTTTGTGTTTTGTATGCTTCTTGATATGGGGTCACTAATAAAATATAAGTGTGCTTAAGATATAATTTAATGTATTTGCTTGCTATATAGCGAGTATTGTACTCTTTACTATCTCCTTTATTTTTGTTGTTGTAGTATAGTGCGATTTATGGGTGCATTAGCGTTTAGTCTATTGCATTTTGCGAACAATTTTAATACTCTGTTTCTAAACGAGCAGAAAGTAAATTGGGCTTGTGTACTATACTTATTTCATATGCATAATTTTACAACATTAATCCGAGTAACCAGGTCACTTTTCCACTTTGAAATATTGCATCAGTTAAATAGTTTTGTTCACTATAGAAAATAATTAATATTTATAGTTTAGGCAACTTTTTAACTTGATCAAGTTAACGCGAGTTCAATCAAGAAAGTTCCACTTGACTGGTTCAGCTGGTCCAGAGTATGCCACAGTCGAGTACTTTTGATTTAATGTTCTTAGTTGTTTACTATTGCAGGTATTTTATGAGTAGCGAACTTTGATGCATTTAATGAAATGGCAATTAGACGAACCGTTTAATTACCAACTTCAGATTGAGAGAAAATAGGCAAAGTAGTTACTTACGTGGTCTCATTGTATTTGGGAAATGGGAAATGGGCAAAGCCAGCAGCATTTTGTGGTATCTTAAGTCGCTGCAACTAACACAGCAGTGGTTCATTCTCTGCCACAATTTGTGGCACAACCTGTGGACCTCATTCTCTGTGGATGACTGCAGTTGTTGTTGTTGTTGTTGTTGTTGGCCATGGCTTATTGGTGTTGGCGTTGTTGGCCAACTCGCAATGATTTAAAGTGTTGCTTTGCATTACATTTATTGCCAATTGAAATTTGAAGTGCGTGAGAAAGTTGAAATGGGCTTCTCCAAGTGCACCAAAAGACTGTTTTTTTTTTTGTGGCCAGAGGCCGTTTCATGGCATCCCCCCTGTCCCACTCCGTCTACTGCCAAGTTGCCAGTTGCCAGTTGCCAGGTTTGCCTGTTGCCTGTTGCCTGTTTCTGTTTGCCAGTTTGGCCTTTGTGCTGCGGGTTAATATGAGCTAAAATTGGCTTTGCTTAGTTTTGTGGTCGCTCGTTTGTGCGCTGTGATTTGATAACATTTTTCAGTTTTCAGTTGGAATGGAAAGTTTCTATGCCAACTCTGTGGGCTCTTCGTTCGGCTTTTAGGCCCTGGCATTGGCTTTGGACTGGGTGCGGCGTGGTTTGTGTGGTTTCAGCAATCGCATATTTGTATTTTTATATACACTTGTATGTATGTATGTATAGGAGTTTGCAACAACAGCAAAAAAACAAAAACATCAATTGACCAAAATCTGTAAATTAACTCTTAATTTTGGTGCATATTAAATACTTTCCCTATGGCTGTAAAGTTTATATGCTGATGGAATGATTTATTACGATTTGCATTTTTTAACTGTTTAATATTTTACCTCAACATAATAAATAAAATGGAATCGAATTCAGTTAATTATTGCTGTTGTTGTTCTAATTTCCATCAAAGTATCCTAGATGATATGCATTCCTTTCATTTTAAATAAATAAGATTCTATTCACTCAATAAACCAACCAAAGTTATTTCTTGCTATTTTAGAATTTTTAAATTGATTGAATTTACATTTTCATAATCTAGTTTTTTATTCATATGTTATACAATTACATTTAATACAACGAGTTTAACTATTTCGAAAACCTTTGAAAAAGCCGTTCTAAAATTCAAGAATTCCCAATATTTAACTGATTTTATTTAGTTTATAATTTATTTATTCCCATGGTTCTATTGTGACAATGTGCGACTAATATAACGCACAGAAGGAAACGTCTCCGATCCCATAAAGCATATATATTCTTGTAGAATAGCACAAGAGCTGAGCCAATTTAGCCATGTCCGTCTGTTCTTCTGTCCGTCCGACCGTCCGTCCGACCGTCCGTACGTCATGACAGATCGATTTAGTATCATAATCTAAACAATCTTACCTAATTTCATCAAAATCGACCCACTATATCATATAGCTCCTATAGAAACAATCCGTTTTTTTTTTCAAGATATCGAAATCAAACTCTAATCTAATCAAGTTTGATCAAAATCGGACCACTATATCATATATCTGGCATAGGAACAATTGGGTGAAAAATTTTTTGTTTTTTCAAGATATAAGAACCAATCTTACCAAATTGATATAGAAAATGAATCCGTACAATCTTAACAAGTTTGACTAAAATAGAACTACTATATCATATAGCCCCCATAGGAACAATCGATCGAATTTTTAAATTTGGAAGACGTAAGGTTATATGGCATGCCGAGGATTACCGTTTCTTTCTTGTTTTTTTTTACACTTGTTTTCTTTATTAATTATATATTAAATGTAAACAATTTTTCATAATTTTAAACCGTCTTTAGAAAAAGTCTTTAGATATATATATGATGTGTATAGCTCTCACTCTCTCTCTCTCTCTCTCTGTCTGTCTTCTTTAATGTATAATAGAGACTCCACCTACCAAAACAATTGAAGCCAATTGAATGCTTTGTATGTTGTTCTCAATGCCTTTCAATTGATGTGTTTATATGTTTGGGCCATAATCAGCTACATAAATTAAATCAATTGAGCGGCTTTTTGGGCGGGCACTTGGAACACAACAAAAACCACAACAACTTTGAGACGCCATGACCACAAAACTGAAAACAACCTGAAACCTGAGGTTTGCATCTTTGTTGTTGGTTATAGTTTCATCATTAGGCAAAAGCTAAGTTTGTAATGCATGCGAATCAATTGCGGCCTTTTGCCAGTTGCCAATTGCCAATAGCCAGTTGCCAGTTGCCAGTTGGCATTTAATGGCCTTAGTAAATCTTGATGTGAGCTTCTCCAACAGGTGACAGCCTTGTTGCCAACGACTGAAATATTTACATTTCATACAATATACATACAGTGAAGCCTGCTAAAATTGATCACTTACTGAAGTTGGCAACAATTGTAAACAATGAAGTCAAATTGGTTTTCGACAGCTTATGCACATTTTAAAATAAAACTTTTTGTTATGCTTTGATTAGCGATTAACTTCATAGAAGAGCATTCGAGCTTGTTTCTAATTTCCTTAAATTTTTATAAATAATCTTTGACTTTAATATTTACATTTAATTTTGTAAAAGGCAATAATCTGCTATTTAAATTTATTTTAACAGCTAAGATGAGGAGATTTTTCTTACCAACAAGTATAAATATAATTAAAATATAAAAATTAAATATCATAAAGAAAAGCCTCCATTTAACATAAATTTAAAATTTGCACTGATTTAAAGGATTTAAAGCATAGAATTGTAAAGAATAGTGTTCTTAGCCATCTAGATGCATTTCTCTGTTGCAGGCAGTTCATAAATCAAAATCAGCACGATCGAACTACTCTATTATATAGCTGCCATAGGAGCGATCAGTTCTATAAATAATTTTTTTCAGTTCAGTTTCTTTTTATGATGTGGACAGTCTCATAAAATTTATATATTTAATATCTCCCACTGGAACAATCGTTCCTGATATGTTATATGAGCATCTTTTTGTTTTTAGAGAAATCTCAACTAAACTTGGCAATTTGAAGTTTAATTATCTTATAAATATTCAGAGTAAATTTGATTAACATCGAGCGACTATATTATATAGCAGCCATAGTAACAATAGGTCAAATTTTTAAATTTTTCTCTTGTTTTTTAAATATTATTTTCTTAAATATTTGTTCTTATATATTATTCAATTTATTCACTCTTTATATTTAAACGTTATTTAAAAGCTCTGTATATTGTGCTACAAGCAAGTAAAAATAGCAATATTAAAAGTAATATATTTGATTATTCAATTTAGATTTTTCTTGAAGATTCCGCTGGATAATTTGTTGTTCATCTTTGCTGATTTCTACTATGCTATCTGTATCTGATAACTGCAGTTTTCTAATATGCACGCCCCGATCCGTAAACTTGTTATACACAAAACACATAAATATGAAACGATCTGTCTGTCTGCCTATATCTATATGTCTATATGTCTATCTGTCGGTCTATCTGTCTTTCCAGATGTCCAACTGTGTGGACTGATCGTGTCCTCTGCTCATCTCGCTCATATGAGACTGTGTGTTGGCCACATTGATTGACCAATAAACTTGCAGCTTGATATCAGCTTACATACGTTGTTAGTTATAGTTTGTTATTGGCTAGTTGTTTTGAGGCTTGTATCTGGGGCCCGGTCAGAATTCGCAAACTCAAAACTAAGAAATAAAAAAAAATAAACTCCTCGCCCCAAAAAACAAAAAGTGAAACCAGCTTCAGGTTGTCGACAAGTTGTTGTCGTTGTTTGAGTTGCTGTTGCCTTTGTTGTTGTCTCTGTTATTTTGTTGCTGTGCTCTTCACTCAAACGGGGCCGCATCATAATTTCCATTTTGCGGTCAGGTTTCGTCCAATCAGCGCTTTGCACATTAGCAAAAAAAAAAGAAGCAAAACGTAAAAAACAGAAAAAACACATCTTGATTGCATTTGATTTTAGCTGCTTTGTTGTTGCCGTCTGACAAGTGCAACAGTTGTTGTTATTGCTTGTACTCTACTGGTTTTGTTGTTGTTGTAGTTGTTGTAGTTGTTGTAGTTGTTGTCGGCCATTAGCGCAACAGTGTGAAATTTGATATTAGTGCAATTCATTTTCAACAACTAATTTTTGCCATTCGCTTTGCCATTTCAACTAAGCTTTTGTATTTTTTTTTAAATTTTTTTTAGTATACCCTAGCAAAGGATATACTAAATTTGTCTCCATCTCCAACGCTGTAAGAAATAATTTTTACTTAAACATAACTAGCTAAGTCAATTAGTGTAAACTAGTCTCTCAGTTTTAAATTTTCTTTAATGATATTACGTGTATCAAGAAACGTTCAATAAAAATCACTATGCCATATCGTTGCCTTGAAATTGATTGGTTCTGAATTGTTTCAAGATATTAAGATATCAGGTTTAATATACTAGATTTAAGATATTAGATATATAGTTTTTTATACAAGCATATTATTCGCCCGACTGTTCTTATGGGAGCAATAAGATATAGTCGTAAGATTTTGATGAAAATAGAGAAATTATCATTTTGATTCAAACGGAAAATAGTCAAAACTATTGACTACTCAACAATTGTTTTGAAATCATCTGATAGTCAACTTTCTTGAATATCCTAGCCTTTTTTGGGTTTATAATATATAATTTATAATATATATAAAAATTATTTGCTTTGCCGATTAAAACTGTATATAATTTCAGCTATCCCATTTACATAGGTGAGCAATAAATATTAGGATCCAATCAATCAATCAATCAGATCAATCCAAAAATCAATCAGATCAATCCAAAAATGTGTAAAATATATCAATTCAGTTTTATTTTAGATTCTACTACAAGCTGAGCATATTTTTTATTTAAATCTGAACAGGTTAAGGGTATTTAATTTTCAGCAATCGAAGCTGCTGTACTTCTTTATATTTTTCTTTTTTCTTTTTTCTATTTTTTTGTTTTTTTTGTTGCAAATTATACATTTTTGCTTCATTAGTTTAAAAAAATTTTACGATAGAAATTGTCTTTCTATTGCAATTAGCACATATTTCGTGTGAATGAAGGCTGCCAGTCGACGATGGTCGTCAGTCAGAAAATCCGAAAATCCCAGAAGTTCCCCATATCTTCACATACATATGTATATGGAAAATTAATTTTACTTCTCTGAGCGTTACGCCCCGTTCATCATAGAGAGCAGACCGACCCCGACCTGTTCCCAACTAATTTTTTGTATTTTACGACTTGCGCGTTTTTAATTACAACTACCGTGCAATGCTTGTTGTTTTGGAACTCTTAAAAGGGGGAGTTACGAGCCGCAGAGAGGGGGAAGAACTGACATCTTTGGGATTGCAAAAATCCAGGCGTTGAAATGCTTGTCTGTTAGTTTCAAAGTCTCGGTCAAATGTTTTAGATTTTTTTATTTACAAGTCATAACGTCATCTGAGTTGGTTATGTTCATTTTATTTGCTTTCATTCGGTTCTGCCCGCTATTCTTCTAGAAAATATAAACTTTGCTAAAATACTGACTAATAGTTCAATTATAAAATAATATTTTACCATTTCTTAATATTTACCTACAATACGCAAATGGAACAAACAGAATTTCATATTAATTATAATTTTGGGGATAGGAAATAAATCTTTTTAATCCGAATAATACAATAGTTTGTGGAATTAATCTGACTGGTTAAAAGTTCGAAATGTAAACAAAAAAACAAATACTTTCTTCAAATTATATTTGTATGTAGTTTGTATTATCAAAGTCAGTCCTGTCGGACCACTATATCATATAGCTACCATAGGAACAATCGGAGACACTTAATTTTCATGAAAAATGTTTGTATGAAAAACTGGCATATCGTTATATATTTACGTTTTGTAGAATCAGACCAAGTTTGAATAATATCGGACCACTTAGGAACAATTGGGTCAAAAATGCGTTATTCCATGCAAAAGTATTCCAAATTTTCTTAGACGACAATTGCAAGGGTTGGGTTCTTATTTTTAATGTAAGTTCAAAGAGCATTACTTTTTTTTAACACATCAAATATACATATACATATACATATGTGTTAACGGTTGCATGAGATGGGTCGGCAGTGTTGAGTTTCGGTGGAGGAAGTCGATAACAACAGGAGTATCGATAGCAGCAGGAGTGTCAGATCGGTGTTGGGTATCGACATCAGCAAGAGTAAAGATATCAGCAGCATTAATAATCAGCAAGGAGTCGAGTAAGCAGTTGAACGAAGAGTTGAAGTTAAAGTAGGACGCATTAAGTAGTTTTCAGTCGTAAAGCAGTTAAAAGTTGTAAAGAATTCGTTTTAGCCGTAAACTTCGATGAGAAAATTAAATTCAGTTCTGTTAAAAATTGTAAACCTAAGTCAGTTTAATACGCTGTTACTATCACGTATATTAAACATATAATAATAATTTAATACATGTGTGTACTTGTATATTCATATATATTTAAATATATATAATATATATATAAAACTGTTCCACCTGACTGATTGACAAATCACCCACAGGCCAAACGGTAGAAGCTAGAAAATTGAAATTTGTGTAAATAGCTTTGTATGAGGGCGTAGGTGCGTACTCTGAGAAAATTTGATTAAAAATATATTCGGAAAATTGTGAAAATTGCATTTGAAAATGCCATTACATGAATTTGAAAATGTATAAATTGTAACGGGTAGTATTGCGATTAATTTAACTTTATTAACTTACTATGTTGATTTTTGGTTAACAGTGTCGATGTACTATATAATAACAATGATCAATATTCTATTAACATAGCTTGGCAGGTGGGACGGTGTTGCATTCTATAAACATAATTTGACGGGTAGGACGGTGTTGGATTCGGTTTATTTATGAGCCGAGTGGGTAACACTCGGGTATTGTGCACATGGGTGTTCTCATTAAGAAAATTCAAGGTCGAACCTTTAGGCTGCCATCATAGTGGTATTGTAGAATATGATAAGTTTGTCTTTTGATTTAAATTTTTTTTTTGATTGAAGGTGTAGCAACGCGCGCCGTGCAAGCTTGTATATATATAAATCCATACCCATGTACAATAATATGCAAAAGTTTACCCAAATGTGTATTAAATTTAAATTATTATACTTAATGAATAAATATATATTAAATGCTTCATATATTTGTTTTAAATTATACAGAACCAACTACTAAATAGAGATAAAAGTCACAGCTACCCACAGTTAAATATTTAAATGGTTGAACACACTTTTAAATTCACTTAATTACGACTGTTGCTCCCCTCTCACTCCTCTACTCGAGATGCTCATTTAAAATGCGTTCAGCCCCAAAGCTCACACGTCGTAAACAATTTCCAAAACTACGTTGTAGTGCCAGAAACGTAATGTTTAAACATAAATTTCCACAAATCAAATTGAGCCCATTTTCCAACACTAATTAGCAACGCCCACGAAACATCGGAGAGGCGATAGATTGGCTGGACTTGAATTTGAAAACTAGTTAAAATGGAAAGCGTTTGATAAAAATTATACAAGCGAGTTGAAACCCCAAGACGATTAATGTCGAAAAGTTGAGAAAATGGGCGTTGTTCGGTCGTAAATATAATGTGTATATGAAAAACGCCCTATACGTTGTTAAATTATGGGAGATGTGTTACAAATTTTTGAGAATGCTAAAGCTAAAAAAATTAAAAATATATATATATATATATAATATATACTCGTGTATATAAGAAAAGACTTAAAGCTGTGCATTCAATGTCTAGTTTGAAATCGATTCGTCACATTTAAAGGGTTTTGGTTCAATGTCGACAGAAGATCTTAAATTGGTTTGGGGCTTAGGAGGCTAGGGGAAAGACTGGAGCTCGGGTCTCAGCGTGTAATTTGCATACATTAAACTACTGTAGAAGATGTTTCCAGTTCGTTTCTAAACTTAATCTAAATTTAATTATTGTGACCAACAAATAGACATCGAAAAGAAACGAAACGAAAACGACACAGAAATCTGAATTTTTATTTTATTATTATTTTTTTCCTCTTGCTAGTTAATAAATTAATAATCAACAACATAAAAAGCGCTTTTCATATTTTTTTTTTTTTTTTTATATTTTTTTTGAAAACGGCGCGCTTTGAACTCATGCTTATATGCATTATGTACATATATTTTCATAATTTATAAACGATTTTACGAGTGGTCCACCTAAATTTCGGGGTCTTTTTCAAGCTTTGAATGATTACTGAAGCCCTCCGAGCGCTTTTATGTGTGAGCGGGAAAGAAATAGAGTCTATGAGTTGGTTTGGTTTGGGGGATTATACTGTTGATATAGTTTTTATGGGCGTTTGATAAATCTCTTTACGTTTTCTACAACAATTAGTTGCAATCAATAGCCATATTGTTTATAAGTTGCCCAAAGGCTTCTTTTATTTTATAGTTTTTTTTTTATTTTTTGGTAAACGATTTGTGGAAATTTCAGATAGCTCGTTAATCTGGAAACCATTGAAATTGGGCATCGACCGATGCAATCAGCTGGAAATAATCGCTTTCGTTGTGTTTAAACTATGAAAGATGAGCTTTGATTTAGACTAAGACAGCTTAAAGTAGGGCAGTTTCAGATTGACTTATTATAGTTGGATAAGGGAAAAGTTATTTTATTTAATTTTTATTTGATTAAAGTAACTTGAAATGTATAGCTATAAAGCTCGATATACGAGTATTAAATATTTGTATGAATACATTTTACTACAGTTCTTTATTTTGAAAACTAATTGAAGCTTTTGCACTAACTTAGTTACTAACCTAAAAAACTTTACAACTCTATCAAGTATCTAGCATCATACTTAACCTTAAAACAGAACGTGCACATCATTTGCTTGAACTCCAGAGTTTATTTTCAATCACCGGCAATAACTCAATAAAAATAAAAAAAAATAAAATACAAATTTATACATAAATTTTTACATGAACTTCTTGGAGCAACTTCGACACACATCAAATTATGCATGCAATGCGACGCGATCCGATCCGATCACCCAACTCCGACCCGACCTGGCTAGTCCAGTCCAACTTTATGGACTGCCAGTATAATCGTCCGAGACGAGAGCTCAGATCAATCAAAGCTAGCCTATGCCTAGCCTATGGGTAATTTAATATGGTTAAAGATCAAACCGTCACACACAAAATGTTCCCGCGAACTTTTCAAGTTGCACTTGCTGCTAGTTTGGAACGAAGTCATCCTCATTGGGGGATCGTCATTGGTATCCTCAATGCCCTGGGGATAGCATAAACAGCCAAAAGCGCCGAGAGAATCTACTATTAATACCCTAACAGAGTATAGAGTCATTTATTCACAACATCTATTTTAGGAGGCACTTTCTTGTTATTTAGTTTAAATTATATGTTGTTATATTTTTCTATATTAACTATCATATTCTATCACATTTTTCATATTATTGTTTGGATCTTAATTTCATTGATTTACTTCATACTTATATGTCCCATCTATTTCCTATCCCATTCGTCATTACTTTCTTACTAATATACATATTTCCTATTCTTTTGATATACTTCCTATTCGTAATACATCTGTCAAAGTTGGATAATTTATTTTTACTTTAAAAATAATTCGATTCAATTCACCTAATGCTTTATATATTTAGTATAGTATAATTTTGTTCAAATTAGAAATATTCTTCAAAAATTGATATGTTTTGATGTTTCCAGCTGGATTACCATTAGATTACCTCTGACTATTCTACGTATTTTATCCGATCCGTCAAATCAAAATAAAATAACAGAATTATCCTAGGAACTATCTTAAAAATTTGAATTTCCTTATTGTCATATAAGGTATTTTCTTAGACATAGATTTGATTATTAAATGGTAATTTTTTTTGCATTCTTTTGAAGAGTATTCCATTTTCGTCAGACTGATTTTTTTGCGCTATGCTCTTGCAATTGATTTCAAGCCATTGGCATCGTTCCAATGAGTCAGGCCGTGCGAATAGCTTTTCGATCATCATCATGATCAGCATCATCATCGTGGGTCATTGCTACAAATTTTGAACGTTCGGGTCATAGCCTCATAGGTAGAGTCACACGGCCAGGTCTCACTCTTTCTTTCTGTCTCTCTCTCTCTTTCCATATATACATATATATATATATATATATATATATATATATCTTTTCTGTGTCCTCTCTCTGTCCCTGTCTTTGATCTTGTAATCAGGCGCAGCGAATTTGTATATGGGCATGCATGACGTGTGGCCTGATGAGCCGTGGAGCGTGCGCAGTATTCATGCCCTGGCCTGTCTTGGCCTAGCCCCGACTCCGACACCGACTCCGACTCCGACTCCAATTCCGACTTCAACTTCAGTTCGATCAACACATCAACATCATCATCATCACATGGGATCACATCGGCACGTCGATGAAATGTTAAAGTTCCAGCAAACAAAATCACGATTGACATGATGCATTTGTTGCTATTGTAGCTGTTGTTGTTATTATTCGCATGTGTTGTGCTTTTCGTAGGTGCAGAAAATATAATTTCATAATTTTCAATTTCCATGCACAATCAGCAGGTCAACAAAATTAGCGTGGCCAAAAAAATAAACAAAAAAAAAAACAAAAAAAATGAAATTGAAATTGATTGCCCACCTACAGATGCTGTGTGATCTTCTGCAATGATCATAGTTCATAGTTGTTGTTCCGTATTTGCATTATGCACACATCGTTGAAAGATTTCGCTTTGATTATAATCAATCGAAAATTATCGATTGCATGCAAAGTGAGTGAGAGGCAGGAGGTCAAAATTCGATAAGCGTAAAACTTATATATATATATATATATACTATACTTTTATACTGTACTATAATAATGTGAATGCTCCTAAATGACATTCTATATTCATGTGTCAATTTTACAACTGTACTTTGTACATGGGCATTTCCAGTGTGGCGTTACGTGACAGTCGTACCCCTAGATGTGAAAAAAGCTTTAAAAAGAAATGTTTATATCTGAGTAGCAATTCGGCTGGACTATATTTACTAAAAGAGATTAAAACATTCGTACTCTCCGATTAAAAGATATGGCGTGGTGTGGTATAAGGTGTGGCGTGACGTGACAAGAATTGAAGTCGTTACCGTTAATTGACGTTTGCTTGCTCTCTTTGCATTTTTTTTTTGTAAACTTTTTGCGTACTCCTGCACCATTACACTAAGAAAAGTTAATTATATATGTGTTCTTAGAAATGCACAAAGTTGACCAAAACATGATTTTCAACTTTGAAGCACAATTACTCGCTAATGCAACTAACAAATGCTTTGAACTCTTTAATTTATTAAATTTTAGACATTTCTCTATAATAATAATTATTTATTATTAATTATAATTAAAGTTAAAAAAAGCATTGGATGAATTCTAATTTTTTGGTCGTGGTGGACCTTTCTGTGGAAATGACCATATACAACGATGACAGATGATTTAACATACATTTCTTTGATATGTTTCAAATGTTTAACTTTGTATTATATAATTATATTTCTTGTATTTCCAAACTCTATAATCTCTATAATCCTGGCGGTAATTGCTAGGACTTTAGTTCTATTACGGAGTAATAAATCTAAATATATTCGATGACGACGATTCAATACTTTTCCCGTAACAGTTGTAAGCCAATTTATCTATTTATCTATCAAGCTGCTCTTTCCTTGAAGCCAAACTTTGCTGAACATATTTCAAATTCCCCTTAGTTTGCATGTTCATTAGCAGGCAACCGAACCCATTTTCAGGACCCAGATCTTATGTGCACACGCACAATGTTTGTTCTTACGAGTATGGACGATTGGAAAGTCTTTAAGAGGTCGCAACCTGCCTATTATCTGGCCAAAACTCATGAAATTCGATGCTTTAGGTTACATGGGCATCGCCTTGAATTCTTTTTTCAGCCACGGGCTAGCCAACAATTTTGTTGTTGTTGTTGTGGATGTTGTTGTTATTTTGGTTGTTGTTGTCACATGTAATTGGCTGTACATTTCGACACCCCGGTGACAACAGAACAGAACAGAACAGCATGGTAACAGCTCGAACTACAACGGCTACGCAGTAATGAGCTTACATTACAAACATTGCAAACATCTCTCCCATAGGTCCAGAAATATGAAGAGGCGCTCCTCGAAACTATTAGAAAGCTGCACGAATACAAATTTTTATCCAAAAATTTAGATTTTCTCGCACATATTTATATCCTGTAATTAACAAATTTGTTAAAATGGGTATAATAATGTAATTATATTATGAAACTAGCTCCCCCGACGTGCGGTGCTACGCTTCCGCTCCCGCTCCAAAAAGGAAAGAAAAAAGAAATTAATCCTATTTTACAATGTCACTATTATTGTATTAATTTTTTAATGCATTTTTCTGCCCACAATATAATAAGAAATTACAGTAAAAATGGTTTTACAGGAAAATCCTATAATCTATGATATACATATGTGTGCGTTATTTAAAATATTAAAATCGGTGCTTTAAATATTTATATTTATTCGTTGTGTTTGAAGTGTATATTAATTGTTTAAATTTATTATATTTTTTTCACTCTAACTTCTGTGACACCAACGGATGTTTCTAGAGATTTCAAAATCAGCCTAGTGGCAAATCTCTAGAGATTTCTGTGACAACCTTGTATATCTTAAATATTTCATGAGGATCTCAAAAATATAACACGAAAGTTACTTAACTGTAATGCGTGGGTATGAATATTTTTGCATAACATATTTGTATCCTAAATATTTCATAGGTTTCGCAACGCAAAATCCTCTATACAGGGTATCTTCGAGTCCCACTTATTTGTTACATTTTACCTTGTGTCTTTATATATATGTGTGTGTGTGTGTGTGTAACCCACTGTTTAACGCGGCTTATTACCAATAAGACAAATCCTAATTATTCAATAAATTCCATTTTGCATACGCGTTTGCGTTTGCGTTTGCATTTGCGATTGCGTTTTCACCTCGCCAATGTTTGACTAGGCTGCAACGCCTACGTTCACCTCCTGCTTCTCCTGCTGCAGTTGCTCCTGCTCCCGCTCCTGCTGAAACTGGTGATAACAATCTCGCAAATTTCTGCAGCTGAAACTGGGAACTGGGCGCTGACCATGGTTCACTGCCGCCTGGTCAGATATACCCTGCTGTGGTGCGGTGCGGTGCGGTGTGGTGTGGCTTGATGCGGCTTGGTGTGGCTCATCTTGGTGCAATAAAAATAAAACCATAGACTAAACGATAACACAGCCGCAGCAGCAGCAGCAGCAGCAGTGTAAGGAGTGGAAAAGAGGAGCTTGTGCAGCAGGAGACTCGAGGCGCCGTAGGAGCGAGCAGTAGTTGATGTCTAGGCGTGTTTGTCTGCGTTTTGTGTCTTGTAATTGTGTCTTGTTAATTTCGCATATTTGAGCAAACGGCAGTTTACAGTTGAATGTTGCAGCTGAATGTTGAGGTTATAGCCCGGCCTACACATTACTTATAAGAACAGGAAAGAATGCTCTAACTGAGCCTACCCCGTTTGCAAAACAAACAAAATATCTGAAAAACTTTCTTAAAAATATACAAATACGTCCTATTTACCAAAAGTCAGTTTTTGCTGTTATATAATATTTACAAAGGAAAAAAAGTTCACATTTGGGCGCTTGTAATTCTCAAAAGGTTATAGCAGTCAACATTTGAAGTGTGTGCTGTTCTTTGTCTAGTCTCGAATTCAGTATTATTATTAGTATCTAAACTCACATCTTAAAACTACTAACCTACCCGCCTCTCTGGCCCTCCCCTCCTCTACCACCGTCTATCACCGTCACCTTTAATTCGATAACTCTGGAGTAAAAAATTGGAATTCAAAAAATCGTAAATGTTTTATTTTGATCTTACATTTCATTGGTAGTCCCATAGTTTCCAAAAATTTTAAAAACACATTTTTTGCAAAAGGTATGCGAGACGCCAGCTACCACGTTTTTTCCTTCCGTCGACTTATTCCATTTTAAATATATTTTGTTTTTGATTCCACTTTTGAAATCAATTTTGTAACTTTTTAATAGTAAATTTTCCCCAATCGAATATTTAAGTTTTTTCTGAATTGAGGACCTATTGAGACCTAAGACCCCTTGTATTCATTATCATGGTTATAGGGTATAACGAGCCTCGCTGGCACTCTATCAGTGGCAATTAAAGTGCCTTTTAATTTGTTAGCTGTCCACTTGAATAGATTTTAAGAAATCATAAGCCCAGCCCATTAAAACGAATCAGTTAATGTTGGTCGGACACATTTGATAGGTCCATCATAGGATATCCAGGTCTCTTGCTGGCTTTATGGGACATCATCGCGATGCTAGCCTGGTAGCTCTGCACAAATTTGTTGGGCCATTTGTGTTTTTCGTGTCTTGACTGAGGTGATGCACATAAAGTTGGTTAGCTTATGGCATATTGCACATGATTTTGTCAGTTGTTGATAATAAAAATGAGACTTTGAGTCCCGTTTGAGTTCAGCCAGTTGTCAATTGGGGTGCTGTTAATTAAATTTAATTAATTCAAATTTATTAAAACGATAATTAAGCTAAATATTTACACAGTCATTTGGTTAATGTGCCTTTTGCGGAATATTTAGAGAATGGTGTTGGCACTATATAAAAATAAATGAGTTATGATTCCTGATTGTTATCTTAAGTCTTAAGATTTGATTAGCTTTATTTTGGCATTGTTTCGAGTCTGATTTATACATAAATCAGAAGATTTTGAATATCACTTAAAACTTATATCATTGAATCTTTCAATATTTTAAGATGCACATTTTTGAGTTTTAAACTTTTAAACAAATCTAACCACGCGTTAAAAATATGTATATTAAAATAAGGATTCGAGTACGGCTTGAACTGAAATCAATTTAAATATTATGATTCTCATAGATTTTTTATACCCTTGCATTATATATTGTATTATAATTTTGTCTCGAACTGTGTAGTGCATTGTAGGACACGTCACCGACCCTATAAAGTATATATTTTCTAGATCAGGACGACGAGTCTCTGTCTGTCCGTCTGTTTGTATTCTTACTTTTTGGATGTATCTTTGAGCTATCTTGATGAAACTTGTCACATATATATTGTGATTGCAGGTAGCTGATCACTGATCACTATATCATATCATATTAGAAACAATTGGGTCAAAAATAAGATCTGCTATACAAAACCTTTTTGATTTCCAAGCTATCAGAACCAGAATCTATAGAGAAAATATTTCTGTACTATCTGTTAAAGTTTGAAATAAATCGGACCACTATATCATAAAGCTGCCATAAGAACAATCGGTCGAGTGATCAACATTTTCTTAGAGGACCATTGCAAGGGTATATAGCTTCGGCGTGCCGAAAATAGTAATTTTTTTTCTGTTAGTTTTTTAGTCAATGCTATGACCTTTGTTATATTGTGTGTTCTTTGGACAATAATCCCTTTCCAATATATTAATGTATATTGACTAACTGTGGCTACTTGGAGCAGCAGCAGCAGAGGCAGCAGCAGCAGAGGCAGCAGCAGCAGCAGTAGCTACCTATAGAAGTTTGTTCGCTCTATTTCTGGCACAGGGGCATGCATATGATATGCATTTAATTTATTCAAAGTCACGTTGCTGGGAAACGAATAGAAAAGCGACTCCCGTACTTGTTCCTATGACAATATATGTAAGTACCTTATGGCCCCTATACCACAAACAGAACTGAGTGAGTCAGCTAAGTGCATCAATTTCCATTTAACTGTAAGAGATATTTTGCCAGGCAGAAGCAGTATTCGTTGAAGTCGCATCGAAATATTGCCAATATTTGTGTAGATGTTGTTGTTGTCTTTTGATACCCTGTACAAATAAGTTAAGTTGAAAAGGTGTATATTTAAAAAGAGAACTCTAAAATGAATGTATATATGGGGTGTCCACTTGACCCGGACAGCAGGGACAGCAGGTCTAACAATTAAAACAACTGAACATTCATTTGCGTGGATGTGTCTTATACTATTTAAGCTCAAATTTAAGCCTAAGAAATCTATCCATCATTTTCCATTCACTGCTGATCTGATTTTAATTGAATATCCTCCATTTCCTAGCTAGCGTGACTAAATTTGGTACAGATATACATATTAAATTAATTTCCTTAAAATAACAGGGTATCTTCTAGTTAATCGCTTCGACTACTGACTTGATTTTCCTGTGCTGTTGAAGCTGCTGCTGTTTTGTCAAATTGCAAAAGTCAAACTGAGATCCGAGGGAATTGCGCTGACTGACGTTGTCTAAACAAAAGACTCAGGCAACGAACTTGACTAAGGCTGACTTCAACCGCCGCCTCGGCCCGAACCCGAATTCGAATCCGAGCCTGAGCCTGAGCCTGAGCCTGAAGTGTGGGTGACATCTTCAGCAAACACTTGAGGCGTTTGAGCTATTTGCGTTGATTGCCAGGCCAAGTCAAGCTGCTGCTGAAAGAGATAGGTAGAGTGTTAGATAGAGAGAGAGAGAGAGAGAGGTATAGCGACTGGGAGTTAGCTGAGGCAAGTCTTCATCGAAGTCGTGTTATTGTTGTTGTTATTTTAGTGCTACCGTTGGTTGTTGCCACCTCCCCCCACCCCCCACCGCCCACCAATATTCCCCCTCACAATGTTGTTGATGATGCTTCAGTTTATTTTTTTGTGTTGTTTTTGTTTTTGCAACTAGCCGGTACCAAGAGTGTATAGAGACTTTTGTTTATTTTCCTAACACTTCAATTGGCATTCCACACAAAAAGCGAAAATTGCAAAACGTGAGTAGTTTCGAGTTCTAATTTAAAATAATTTTTGTGTTGACGCTTTTGCAATTTTTTTTGTTTTTTTTTGTTTTTTTTTGCAACGCCCGTTTGGAAGCAACGTTTTCAATGCCTCTATTATTATTTTGTTTTTTTTTTTTTTTGCCATTTCGTAATAGAGTCGTTAAGTGGCCCGGTGCGCTCTTTTCGGTAATTTGATGAACGATTTTTGATAATTTTGCACGTTTTTTTGCACGTTTCTGTTTCTGTTTTTGTTTTTGTTTTTGTTTCTTTTTTCTTTTTTTTTGATTTGCTCGCTTTGACCCGCTGACTTAAGCATCTTCCAGCCTGCCTTTCGACTGTCCGATTGTCTGTCTGAATTTCTGACTGACTTTTTAGTCTTTGTCTGATTTTAATATCAAGTGCAGGCAAGTGGGTAATTATTGTTGTTGACGCGGCTGCTGCTGCTGTTGGTGGAGCTGAAACTCTGTTGGTGCAGCTAAAAACGTTGACCACTCGAACTGTCAATGCTTTGAGTGCCCAGTTGCTGTTGCCCCACCTGTGGCGAGTGTGTATCTAGGTGTGTGTGTGTGTGTGTGTTTATGTGTGTGTATTTGCCCATTTGGAGTGCTGCACTTTTCTGGCCAGCCTGTCGAACTTCACCTGTGTGTGATTTGCATATGTGGCCAAGTGAAGCTGCTTCTGTTGGCTGTTGGCTGTTGGCTGCAATGCGAATATTGCTGCTGCTGCTGCTGCTGCTGCTTTGAGTGCCCATGAATAGTCACAAAGCATTAAGCACTTCACTGATCTATAGAGAGGTGCTGCGAGCTGTTGGGGGAGAAGAGCTCACAATTATCTACACAATATGGCAATCACATATGTAGATATGCACACACAGCCCAAGCCAAGCCAAGCCAAGCCAAGTCAAGTCAAGTCAAGTCGTAGCCAACCAGTTGTTCAATCTAGGAAGTGCATGAGTTGCATTTTCCATATGGCCACTGCCTCTGTCCATCTGTCTGTCTGTCTGTCTATCTGTCCAACTGTTGTCTGTTGTCTGGCTGTCCATGCGGTCTATAACTGCGACTGAGACTGCGTTTGCCATTTCCTCATTACTAGCCCGCAAACGGGTCGTCGTCATCGCAGTTGGTTAAAAAGAAATTGAACTTTTTCACACCAGAATCGATTGTAATTGAATGCCTGAGGGCGCTCACCAAGCCGCCAGAGCCGGCAGAGCCTCTGCCTAACCATCCTCAATGGCTTTGCTCTGTGTGCGCAGCCTTGCCTTGTCTTGCCTTGGCGTTAATGCAAATTTTTCCATTTTGACATTGGAGAATTTTTCAAACGCCAAAACTTTCCCAAAAAAATCAACCTTACTACATGAACCAAATGGGGCCACACCACACCACCAATGGCGTACATTAAATTGCTTTATTTTGGAAGCACCACTCAACCACTTTTCGAACTCGAACTCGAACTTAAGCTCAAGCTTCAGCTGGAGCTGGAGCTGGAGCTGTTGATGATCAGCCAAAGCTGATGAGCTGAATCGCTGCATCGGCCACGGCGTTGACTCCAACGAACACCTGCTGCTAACATTTTGCTGTAAATTGAAATTCGAAATAGCAAAGTTTGTGGTTGAATAAACATAGAAGATACTGATATAAGAGACATTACGGGGTAATGCTGAAGTTTAAATGCACTAACTTAAATTTAATGTTTGGCCAAAAGATAAAGATTAATGCGTATACAGTAACAATGTTTCAAATATTATTGTTATTAAAAAAATCAGTTTTAATAATGATCGTAAGTCTCTGGTAATTAAGGCAACTAAATCTGTTTTAATAATGTTTATAAGTCTATGGTTATTATGGCCAATAAATATTCAAATTTTATAAATAAGTATTTTAACTGAATTAGGACATATCTGCCGTGATTATGCAATTATAAATGTAGTGTTATTCTGAAACATTTTATAACTGAATTATTTATATTAAATAAGTCTTGAAATTTTTGAAAATATACTTATTTGTAAGTATAGTGTACATTTTTGGTTTTGTTCATGTTCTTACATTAATGACTCGATATTATGTCTATAATATTTACTTTTACTTATTTTGGCTTAAATTGTTACTGTTAATATTTTTGATTTTAAATTATTGAATAGTATTTTTATGTTTTAAGGTTCTATACAAATTAAATAGTTGTACGTTTTGAGCTCCGAATTTATCTTTAAAAATGATTTGCAAATGGGAACAAAATATCTAAGATCATTTGGATACAAAAAATCAAGAAAATATGAATTGATCTAAATATATTAAAGAAATTTACCCATAAATATTTGTCTAATTTCGAAACATTACTTAAGCTTTTATGCACCGCCCAAAAGAAGCTATGAAACATAAAGTGCTTTTTTCTTCTCGCATTCGATACATGTATTGAAACTTCATTAGCTGATTCGGTTTCGCCATAAATCTGCCCTAATAATATCTCAACAGGCGCCATTTGCCATGCGTAAGTTTCTCAAAAAATAAAATTAAAAAAAAGCAAGACAAAATTGAGATTCTCATGGCCCCCACATAACACTATGTAGCGAAAACAAAATTTATGGCTTACAACGATTTAACATTAAAAACCCCCAAATTAAAAAAAAAAATTTAAAACAAAATATTCAATGTAAATGATTCATTTGCTTTGCTCGCACAGCAGACAAGAAATCAAAGCAGAGGTGTTTAATTACCAACAAATAAACAAAATGGAAACGATTAATTCAATTCGCCAATTTTGTAACGAAGGCCCGTTATGGTAAAAAAAAGAAACAAAAAAAAAAAGAAATAAAACCGAAACTGTTTGAAATTGTAGCTAAATTTGTGGTCGATCTTTGGCTATGGCCCCGCGGGGCAATCAGCAGACAAAAATAATATCAGAAAATCAAAAAAAAATAAAATAAAATAGAAATCCCACAATAAAAATCAGAGAAAAAAAAAAACACAGTGAGACAAAACACAATAATCAACCTCGAAAAGGCTGTGTGCCATTTATCAAATAATGTGTAACTTGGCCGTTTGCCCAGCTCCAGCTCCAGAAATGGAGATGGAGATGGAGAATAGGCCTCTGTCTCTCTCTCTGTCTCTGTCTCAGTCTGAGTCTCTGTGTATAAGGTCTTTGGGCCCTATTTGTGGATGCGGCTGCCCATGGTGTGAGTTTCATTTGGCTTATGATACATGGTGGGGCGCACCCCGGCTTTGCCCGTCTTCCCCGTTCCGAGTTCCCAGTTCCCAGTTCCCAGTTGCCAGTTGCCAGTTCCACGCAGCGTCCCGCTCTGGGTCAGACATGTGAGTTCAAACTCATCCGTCAAGTGGCGAGTGCTATGGTCTTAATGGATCGACATCGTCTCGGTTACGACCTGCTCCATAGTATGTAGTACCTAGGCCACAATCCATAGGCTAGTTGTGTTTTGGTGTTGTCATTTATCATTTGATTTGGTTTTGATTGCTCGCTGCTCTCCTCTCGATACTGGGGGTTTGCTTGGATTAATAATTGTTAACAAGTAAAGTCTATTTAAGCCTTGTTTCTGACCATGTTGTTGTTATTGTTGTTGCTGTTGTTTTCATTGCTTTTGCTTGTTTTTAATTGGTTCACATGATTTGTAAATTAAACAATTGCGGCGCATGTAACAACCACAAATTCTAATTGATAAAGTTGAGCATGACGAAAACGGTGTGAGCTTTGACAGCTCTGGTTCCCCCCTACCCTAGCTCCAAGGGGAGGGAGGTAAAGAGAATTGGGGAAGCCATTTGTTGTGTAATTATTGTGGATGGTATTGAAATGTTTAGTCAAAGCGTGAATATATACGTGCATATATACATTACAATGTTTAAGTCTAAGAAACTAAGGCATGCCAGTAATTAACGGTTTCACTCTATTTTGAGCCTTGGAAATCGAACTGTATCATTAGTTTTTTGAGCCCTTGCAAAAGGGTATTATAATTTTGTCGTAACACTTGACCACTAATTCATATAGCTGCCATAGGAATAATCGATTAAAAAGTGCTTTTTGTTTTTCAAGATATCGAAATAAACCGCAACAGTTGGATATATAATTATGATATGAACAATCTGACCAAGTTCGGACCACTACATTATATAGCTGCCATAGAATCAGGTGGATCAAAATATTCTTAGAAGGGTATATAGCTTTGGCATGCCGAAGATAATCTTTTCTTTCTTGTTAGAGTATCATTATAGTTTAATGCAACATTTGTACTTAATGTTTTTCAATTACATGCTCATTTAATCAGAGGTAACACAATTTTCCTCTACTGGTGTTGGATTTTGCTAGATACCAGTAGAAATATTTTAAAGTTTAAGTTTTCTGAATTAACCAAACTTGTAGGTGCTGTGGGTTAAGATAATGGATTCATCTTATTCTTAAATCATTTTTTTTTATTTTTCGTTGAAAATGAGTTCATCTATGAGAACTTTTATATTTTTCAAGATATCAAATAAATAGTAATAATAAATAAATATGATGATATTTGATAATCTGACCTAGGCAAAAGACTGGTTCTAATCAGTTATTTAGAATCAAATTAATATGCAATTCTTAGTTTGCCGTTTTTTAAGAATCACAAACTTACTAGTTCAACACGATGACGATGCCTCTCAGAATTTTAATTTAAAACCTCTGCAGGATTTCTATATGTTAAAGCTAAGATAACCTAAAGTTATTTAAAAGCTTGCATTTCATTGTTGTTGTTTTTGAATTTATGAACAAAATATAGCAAAACCGAAAATCAAAATCAGACATTTTTGTAAATTTCATTTAAAAATTATATGATACGAAATGACGATGGCTTTACTCTTGAAAAATAAGTATCTTAGTATAATATTAACTTTGGATTGAAGATATTGAATATTTGTGAATTATCCAAATTAGAAAAGTTTATCTTAAATTGCAATTAAGCCTTGTACATTCTTTGTGTAAATACAGTAATACCTTGTATATGGCTGTTTAAAAAATCATATCATGATTTCATTATGAACATTATTTGCAATAGATCTGAGTTATTTAGGTCTAAACGTTTTCTTTTGGTCTGTGCATTGTTTGGCATGCAATCATCTCGTTTAGCATTGCAATTGTGTATAGATTTGCAATGCAGTCTCCCTCTATCTCTCTCTCTCTCTGCCTCTCTCTGCCTCTCTCTGTCTCTCTCTGATATCTGTGCAACGCCTGTGGCGCAAATCTCTCTACACGCAGAGGTGCCCCCAAGGGGCGACCTCTTGCCAATGCATAAGTTTTTCGCTCATTACAGCGGAAAAACTCGATCCAAAAGATTATAATTGATTAAGATGAATCAGCGTTGCGGTCAAATGTTTGTTGGATGGGAATATAAATTGTTTGTGGTTTTGTGTAACGATGCAGATGGACAGGCAGAAATTCCAAAATAAAAAATAAAAAAAAACAAAATTATATGATCTAGTCGAAAGTTCGCGACCAGCAGGATACCCTGTGTGCATATATTAATAATATTATTTTATGATAATTATTTAAATATAAATAATAAGATAATTTGAGCTTCTCGTGTTCAGACTTAAAATAACATTTTTGAAATAAATTATATTCTTTAGATTATTTTAATTAAAATTGGAATTCCAAAAAAAAGTATTTAAAATATTATTATATATCATACTAGCTCTCCGCATACAATTTTCAAATGCATTTTTCACCCACTTCCGAATAAATTTTTGACAAAATTGTTTTAGAGTACCAGCATATGATATAACAGGGAGTTACATTAAAATTTGCAGATTTCTAGATTCTACCATTCAGCCTGCTCGTGAGTCGCCAATCAATCAGCCTGAACAGTTTAATATATATAGATGTGGCAACGTCAGCTATAAGCTTCTCAGTCTAGACATTTCAAACTAATAATTTTTGAAAAAACTATTACAAGTATCGAAGCTTTTTAAAACAATATTAAAACAATTTTATTGATAGTGCCATTAATATACTCATTATAGCAGTGACCAGCCAGAGTGCACAATCGATACTATCGCTAGCTCGATAGTTTCCACAAACTTGCATTACAGGGTATTTGGAATACAGTTGGTCCAGCCAAATCAAATGCAACATTTAAAGCTGCCTGCGCCGCTGGTGCCGCCTGTTGATGATGCGACTTAAGCTCAGGGATTGGATTGGGGATTGTATGGTAAGAGGGGTGTGTAAATGTGTAAGGGTGAGTGGCGGGGGGCATAGAGATGCGGTAGAGAAGCTGTTGGTGCTTCAAAAGTGGGAAAGCATCATCAGCACAATGCCAAAATGCCACTCGGCTCCAAGGCGGTAAATCTAAGCCGTGGTAAATAAATCAATCGCACTGCAAAATTTTCTTTCTGCTGCGTTTGATTTTTCGCTATTTGTTGTTGTTTATTATTGTTGTTGTTGTTGTTGTTGTTGTTGTTGTTGCAGTTGCTGTTGCTGTTGCTGCTACGACGGCGGCGGCGGCGGCTGCTGTGGCTATTGATGAGCGGCCATCAATATTTGTCTAGTTCGAGTTGGAATGTGGCCCGGGCCCGGGCAGGAGAAGAGCAAGAGAGTCTTGGATACTAGGAGACCCGGAGATTGAGAGACTGGTAGACTGGAAGACTGGGAGATCCACGACCCAAGACCCAACCTAGTGTACAAATTTCGTCTTTTGACTCTTGACTGTCTTTGCTGATTGCGTGTGGCAAACTTCCTGTTAAACTTGACAACATGTGAGTGTGCGAGTGTGTGTGTGTGTGTGTGTGTGTGTGTGTGTTTGCCATAGACAAAATGTTGCACTTTTTATTGCATACAAAGATTGAGCTCAAGGTTTGAAAGCAGCTAATTAAACACACCTTCCTCTACAGTAGCTCCACTTCAGACTCAAAGTACTGCCCACGATTCTCCCACAGTTTTTAGAAAACAAAATCTCGGTTCAAGACATAATAATAATCATCATTATTGCACTCTAAATTTGCTCGCTGGCAAAACTTTAATTGTGATCAATTTTCAAATTATAATATACTTTATTTATTTTGAACATTTGCATTGACTTAATTGACAATTAGATTGGCTGACTAGCCTGTGGCAGCTCCTGCATTGACGGTGACGTGTTGCATGTTGCATGTTGCGCGTTGTTTTTTGGTTCTCTCACAATAAAAGCCATGAGAGCTTTGGCTTAAGAAATCAATAAATTAAGTTGGACTAGCAAATACACTTCAAATAAATGCTAACAATAAATAAGATAAAATTATTCATAATGTGGAGTAGGAATTGCATTTTTATGGACTGAGAAAACAAAATACACTGTATCAGGATAGTGAAAAATTTAGAACATTTATATTTGAATAATTGATATCTAATAGAAAACACACAGATTCTATATACATTTTTATATTTGTGATATTACATTATCTAATTTTATATACTCTATAGAAGGAAAACCCGCTTTTAATTCTTTTAGTTGTTTAACGATTTTTAATATTTATTTAATATATCACATTTTTTTTATAGCATTTGTAATACAAGTATTTTAATAAGCTTAAAACTTTTATTTAAATTTCCATCATGATAATAATTATTTTTCAGAATCATCATCAAGCTTTCGTTAAAATATACGGCGCACAAGATCTGCCATTTTTAAAGCTTAAAGCTCTGCCTCAGTAAGGAAACATGGAGAATAAGGAAAGTTTAAAAGCTCACTTATACATTTACAAACATTAACCTATACACATGCATTTTTGTGCGTATTATAATATTGATTTACAAAAATTGCACAACAATTGTTGAATTTGTATTTAAATTGTGTTCAATTGTTACATAATCATCTATAAAACTTAAGTGCTCTAATATTCTCATTACTAGTATTGTGAAGGGTATCATAAAAAGCTTAAGGTAAAATAGAATAAGCAACAAGTCTGGCAAACTGGCGACGCATGTGGGATGTTAAAGGTGAGGTTGCAAGCAGCCAAAAACAGCAACAATATCAAAGCTTGAGTCTGAGTCTAGAGACCACAGAGACCAGAGACCCAAGCCCAGAGTCAAATATCAAAATGTTGAAGCCAGAGCTAGCTCATTGCTCGAGTTGTTCCCATTCCCATTCCCATTCCCAATCCCATTCCCGATTACGTTTACGTTTACGTTTCCTTTTTGATTTGTTTTGGTGTGTGGCAAGCGTCGTGTGCCTTGCCACACATATGGGCACGGCGATGACAAACTAAGCGACGAAGACTCAGCTCAGCTCAGCTCAGCTCAGACAGACAGACATTTAATTGAAATAAAGAAGTTTAATTTGGCTAAAAGTCGAGGTGTTGGAGTCTGTAACTGAAACCGAAAGCTGCTGGTGGCCTGCGTGGGAACATCGCCAGATGAGATTAGCGTAAATGGGAATGGGAATATAAAGAGAAAAGAAAAACACACGGAAGAACATTTATTTTTGTTTTTGGCAAAAAGTGAATACTCTTAATATAATATTAAATAAAAAAATAAATGTTGATGTGAATTACAGGGTATATTAATTGATTTCAAACATCTAATTTACTGGCAATCAACCGATTGGGCCAATATCTTTTATTAATACAACTTTAATTTACACTACCTATATTTATATCTGCTATTGGAAACCAAATTGTCGGGTTCTATCATTGGTAAATACTTATTATAATATTTAATTATTTTTTCATTCATATTTTGCCAAGAAATAAGTAATTCTTTTCGTGAAGGGTATACAAAAAAACGGAAGATATTTTTATATACGATTCTTAGGTGGCGCCAGCATGTGGGCTAAATGTGTCGCCAACATGCAACGGTTTCAAGTTGAGCTCGAAGATCGCATTATTACGACACAATTACAAGTTTTGAGGCGCCCCAAGATGCCGCACAGATTCACCGATCACCGATCGCTTCGCTCCGTTCGTTTGCCACATTGGTCCGCCTTGGTCCGGTAATTGCAATTGAAGCTCAATCAATTACCTACCGGCTGGTGGCTATTAGGTAGTCCGTCTTCAATGGAACCCAGCTATAAGTAAAAGGCGTCTTCACTGACCACCACATGCTGTGCTCCTCTCGTTGTGCTCTCGGCAAGATTTACTCGCTCAGACTCCACTTAAATGGAGCTAAGCGCGCCAGTTGATTGCGTGCAATTTATTAAGACGCGCTAACAAGACGTGTGAATGACTAAACCGGAGCAGGCTCCAGGAGCTCTACAGCTGCCACATCGTTGGTTACCTTTCCATCCACTCCTGTCTTATTGTCTGTTTGTCTCATTGTCTGTCTGCCTGTCTGCCTGTTTGCCTGTCTGCCTGTCCACTGGCATGTAATTGCAATGCCTTACCCGGTGGTGCTGTCATCTGCTCTGATTTTAATTTGGTGAGAGAACTCACATATTGATCTTCTTTCATTTTAATCTATCAAAAGTTTGAATTAAATTAACATATACGTTGAGCTTATAAAGTAGATTGAATATTCTTTTGTGTCTACTGCAAATTCACAACTAAACAAGAGTAAAATATCGGTATTCGACGGATATATGGTATAGTTATCTGATGTTAATCAATCTTGATCAGATAGTTAAGAATAATTTTCCATATCAAAACAAAATGTTTCCATGAGTAGTTCTAGTTTTTTACCCAATTGTTTCTATGGCGGCTAATTGATATAGTGATCCGATTTTGATCAAAATTCGGCAGAATATGCGTTATTCTACAACAAAAGTGTTGAGTTTGGTTCTGATATCTTTTAAATTAAAAGAGTTTGTCAAACAAGCGAATTTTCGACTGATTATTTATACAAAGTCCGATTTTGATGACACTTAGTCAGATTGTTTAGTTTATAATACTACTAATTATACCCTAATTTTAATTTCGATACCAAGCTTCTAATTTCTAATCTACAGTTTAATCTGCATATAAATATTCCTTATGCTCTTTCTGGACTTAAAAATCTCTGAATTTTGTTCAAACTTAATCACTTTACATTAGTAAGTTCTTTAGTTCATCTTCTCGTTATTTAGCAAACCACAAGAGAATCATTAACAATAGATTTTTGTTAAATTGTATTCGAATCTATTTACTTAATGATTAATCTTACCTTGACTAGAATAAAAGTACAATACGTTAGCAAATATGTTAAGTTAGAAACTGTATTCTAAAAGTCCAAGCTATGTTCATTTTATGACCTTATACTCACTTTCTAACAGAGCTCTTTCCCCCATTTAAATTTGATATCTATTGTCTACCATCTTTCTAAGCTTACTGTCTCCACAATCAGTGTCGTATCCTGTTACCACGATTCGCCCACGCAGCCCACATCTTGTCTCAGTATCTCAACCAAGAAGCCCATTACTGTCTCATTCCCGACTCATTCAGCTCGTTTAGCATGGCTCAGAAAAGGGTAATCTTCAAGCTGACTGACTGCCTCCTCCTCGGCTGGCTGGACAGTCAACGAAGCTGCGGCTTCACCTTCAGCTTCAACTGGAGAGACGACGACGACGACGACGACGACATTGGCGACAGGCCATTGTTTTGACTTATTGCTTAGAGTTTCTTACCAAGCAACAAGATTGATCTTTGTGCAAATATCTTTTATTTTTATTTTTCATTCGATGCTTGGCTGTTGGCTGACTGCACTTGTTCGCCTCCGGTTATGGGGCCTGGCCTAGCCCATGAGTTGTTAAATGTTTAACACGTGATATGACAAATAAATTACATATGATCAACAGATGCAGCTAAAAAGGAAACCAACGAACGATCGTCTATGACTTAATAAAAGCTTGTAACGATCAATCAGTTTTATGTTGTTGACGTTGTTCTACATTCATCATCATCATTGTCTTCAACATCATAGAGACAGACAACAACAACAACAACAATTTACATTCAACAGCATTTTGTGTCTAAACATTTGCAAGGATCGATGTGTTTGATCATATAGATTGATCGATTTGAAAATGAGAGCTATGTGTCTATTATGATATTGCTCTGTCTCCTCAAAACCTGATATATAAAACTAAACTGTTAATAATAACAAAGTGTGGGAAAGTAGATTCAATGTTGTATTTCAATCTTAAAGGAAATTTTAAACGCTCCATTAATAATTCAAATTTTACAATTTGCCTCAAAGGCTCTTCTAACCTTTCAATTTTTACAATGTTTCTTTAAACTAATACAGTTCTCGATTATAGACCTATACTAATTAAAAATATTTATCTTAGAGAATTTCTAGTACTACTAGATGCATTACTTCTCGTCACTTCTCGTTAGAAAATAATAATTTTGTTTTATTTAAATAATTATATTAGGTATACAAATACAATTTCAAACCTTTTCAGGATTTTGTAACTCTTTCGAAATAGGCAGATGCATATCTGAGTGCGACTGAAATAGCGAAATAGCCTGAATGGCAATTGGAATATTGTCTTGTCTGAAGGAAAATCGGCTATTGTCATCACTGGAGACGCTTTGCCTTTAAGTCATTCATACAAATATCTTGTCGTTACATTGGTTAAAAAAAATATATTCAATCTGTTAAAAGGGATCATAGCATTGATATATGGTCTTTTTTTTACCTCTTTCTTTTATACTATGTTCAAATACCAAATTTAATAATTGTGGTTGGACGTGGAGCTGTCCTGGATTAAATTCAATTTGCGGGACGTGCTTATAAGCGTCATCAACATTAAATAATGTGCATTTTTCTCTCCAAAACTCGAATATTTTCTTTTTTTTATTGTACAAATAATAAAAATACTTATATTATGTATTATTCCGAGTTAAATATAGGTTTCTTGAGATTTTGAAAATCCACTTTTCTTAGCTTAGCTCGAAAACAGCCCAATCAAAAGGCATTTTATTTTTGTTTCTAGAATCAGCGTCTGTTCGGGATTCAAAATGCTGAAACCTAATTATAGGCTTCTTTTGCATGTTTTTTCTCAACCGAAAATATCCCCAAAAATTATATGGCACTATGTGTTGTAATTTTTTCGCTTTAATAATTGTCAGACACTGTAATAATTTCCGTAGCGCTAGATTGATAATTTTGTTGAATAAATATTTGTTAAAGACCACAAATATTTTTCTTAAATAATTCTTGGGATTGGGAAAGCGATTCGTTGTCCATAGTCAAATCTGTGATAATTTCTGAACAAAGCAAAAAGAAATCAAATGTTTATTGTTGTTGTTGTGTGGCTTTGTTATTAGTGGTAATAACCGCGGGATACAGTCAACCGTCGCGTCGTCACCACGCACCAGCACCAGCACCAGCACCAGCAAAAGCAGAAGCAGAAGCAGAAGCAGAGGCCAGTTGGCCAAGAGATGCCACGCTGAACCCACATGCACTTTGCGGTAAATGAAGTCTCTCAGCAAATTGTGTTATCAAGTCATGGGAATTGCCCTGCATGCCTAGAAAGACCCATACCGGCCATAAAAATTGTGCAAAAAAATACGTACAGGTAGCCGCCATACAAGAAATCCAATGAAAAACTTGTTAGAGTGGGCCACTGCGTGTGAGTGGAGCCAAAAAAAATATATATATGTGCAAAAAAAACTGATGCCCCAAACTGCAATCCGGGACGGTGTCCAGTGCAACACACACACACAGGCTACATTATTTCACCAAATCATTTCATGCCACATTAATCCACTTTACCATCATCATCATCTGCGTCGTCGTCGTCGTCGTCGTCGTCGTCCTCTTCGCTTGGACATCAGCAAGTAGACAACACGATCCGTATTCCGAAAACAACAATGTCTGGGAAATTTCTGGCGATGACGATGACGACGACGTGTGCCTAGAGGGTGTCAATTGATGCATATGAAAGCAACAACAACAAAAACAAAAAAAAAAAACATCAAAATTGCAATTTGTATGCGCCGTTTTGGGGCTGGATTTTCAGATTTTCTGTTTCTATACCCTGCATGCATAAAATAAGACGAATAGAGTATAAAGTACTGTGCAACAGTTAGTCAAAATAGTGATACAAAAAAACTAAAATTCTAGTTTTGCTGGCAAAATTTCACAAAATAGCATTTTTCAAGAAAGGCATCATTTTATTTAAAACATTTATTTCAATTCGAATTAACGTTTATGCGAATAATCTAATTAAATAAATGAAGTTGATAGGCTATTTTATTATGTTTTCAAGAAGATAAGCATCTTTTATGCATATTATTAACCAATTTCCAGAGTTATTTTTTTAGTTAATCAAAGCTATCTCGAAAACAGTCACGGAATTTTTAAATTTTATATTCCATTTTACATATGAAATCACTCAAAAAAGTTGAGGATACAAGAAATTCAATGAAATTTCAAATTTTAATTATCGATAACATTAGGCATGTAAATAAAGTTAAATAATTTTGAGCCTAAATTAAAAATCTGAAAGCGTAGCTTAAAACAAATTATTTATTTATTTAAACTTAATGTATAAATTAAATGGTTTGGCATTGGTATGTCCCAAAATACAGATTAGATAGTGAATAAATATAGTAAAATAGCAATGATTAAAAAACATTCAGTGATGTTACAAAAACCGATTGTTCTTTATCAAGTCTGTTGAAGTTTTCTCAAACATTTACATTTATTAGCTTTCGGGACTAACCTGATAAATTAACTTGAGAAGCAATTAAGAGGACCATAATTGATTGTAGGGTATCCATAGCCAAATAAACCCAACAATTTAATTTCTTTTATTCATGTATTCATGTTGGCATGTGTTCGAGTAGAGCATCCGAGCTATAAGTGTTGAGTGTTGAGTGTTGAGCTTAATTTACTATTAGCGTGACTTTTGGGTTAGTTTTTCTATTCGTCATGCAAAGCATTTGCAGTCTCTCTCTCTAGATGCCTAATGGCGTTCGCCGTCTTTTTAAGTGTTTTATTGCAGCAAGTGTTCTATAAACTATAAAGCTGCAATCTCGAAACCCAATAAAAATCTCCACTTTTCTTTGTTTTTTGCTCGATATGTGGCATATAGTGTGGATGGGAACCGTCAAAGTAATCACAAGTCAAAGTCCAGGAAAACTAACCATGCGATCAACAAAATTACAAACATCATTAAAGATTTGGCTTTAAGGAAAATTAACATATATGATTTCATAATGTTTGTAAATGTGCATAAATAAAACTCATAGATCCTTTCAGAAAAAGTCGATGACGACTCGTACACGATTCGTCAGAACTTTATTCAACACCAGTGACGATCTCTAATTTCCTTTTCCTTGCAAACGACTGTTGAATTTTGCATTACTTTTCGTCAATAACTTTCTTAACCACTTATCGACATTGGCTACTGATCATCATCAATATTAAGTAGACAATATCAATCAATATTAAGTAGACTGAAAAGTAGGCTCCTACATTTTTGACTACTTTTCTTTAGTCTTTTCACCACCAGCTGCCTTACCAGAAAATAATAAAATATACAATATATGATATTTATTTTATTTCAGAATTTAGTTTAGTTCTAATACTGTTTATTTGATTAATTGTGATTTCACTTTGATATAGGGCGATAGTTCTTTTGAAGCTGTACTGGCTCTGTGCTAGTGTCTGCAATAACATAATGATATTTATTTAATATTTGAAGATAAATTAAAAATACTTATATATATACATATATCTTTCCCAGTAATACTTCATAGTTTGATCAAAATTTCTTGGTAGCCAAGAACGATAGCGAAACGGTTGACGGGAAGTAATACAATAGATAGCGTAAAACGAAATGCTTGACGAGTTGTAATTCAGTTGGGAATTATAGTGTAAGTAGTGCAGTTAGTTGCGAACGAAATCTTTGACGAAACGTATTGCAGATTGGGGAGAGTGGCGGCTTTTTGCTGTAAGTTGCTATTTACTAATCGTTCATACACTCCCGAGCGAACTGACGGGTGCTTATAGATTTTCTTAAACTGTTCTGATGTATGCCGATGATGTTAAGCTTTGCCTGTCGGGTACTGACTCTCTTTTTGGTCTCAGGTTGCAAACTGATATTGTTAGTTTTCAAACCTGGTGTAAAGTAAATTTATTAAATCTTTATTGTAGTAAATGTAAGGCGTATGCTCTTTTTAAATAGTTATTTACTCAACATGAATCCACTCGAACTAAGTGAGTCGGTTACTGATTTAACGATCCCTATATTACTAAATCTCTTTATGCTTCGTCCTATTCAGAAATATGGATCTTGTATATGGTGTCCCCAATATAAGGTTCATTTTTGTCTGAGTCTGTAATGCGGTGCGCACCTCCTCCGGTTGGGCAGGAGGTGGGTTGCTATTTTCAATTATTCTAATTATTGTTTTTTTTGTTTTTGTTTTTTTATTTATAAGTAGCGTAAATATTGTATAAAATTAAAAATATATTAGGTCGCAAAATGTATATACGAGAGTGCCGACTGGTAATAACACTCCAGTGCTCATGTCTTAAATCGGTGTTAGCTAAACCGTTACCTGTGAACCAAGAGTGTTGGCTTAAGCCTGACTCTTGAAGAAGCAGCTCTTGGTATGGTCTGAGGTGAAGGGCTGGGCTAAAGTGTCACGCAACCCGTGCCGAGAGTCAACCTGGCTGTGAGCCCCTTTTAAAAATAGCTTAGTCTCAAACGGAACATCCGGATACCTGGCGCCCTACCTATTAACCAGCCTTAACTGCATAGGTCGGATATACGGGTAGGCGGACCAACCTTTCTCCGCAGCTTGTGGAACTTAACAGCAATGAACAACTAAAAATCAAAAACAATAATAACAATAAAACAGCATAAGGATGACGGTAGTCCTACGATGCTGTGATCACCAGGGAAAAGGCACCAACGTCCCTCCCAAGTAAATAAGCAGCAGTGAAGTTGACAGAGGAGCCCACCTGCTCTTGCAAAGGCGCTGGGGTGACCTTACGGTTCCAACCCGGACAACACCAATGAAACCGTAGCCAAGGCTTTGCAAGGAAGTGGCGTAGCTCAGTATTGGATCTAAACTCTCTGCAGGCACAGCGAAAGCGGTAGTGATGTTGTCCACCAGCTGAAAAAAGTTATTTTGGGGGAAAAGGAGGAATGCATCGGCACTCCAACATTCAAACTACTTGTGAGATGACAATAGCCAAGTTAATCCAACTACACACCCAGTGGGAATTTAATGCATGACCGAATTACTTACTTTGGAGAGAAGTAGTGAGAAAGTCTAACGCCTTTATTTAATTTCTATTCAGGAACTAAACAATGAATTCATGTATTTTTGGAAAGGCATTTCTGTATGTGTCATTGTTTTTGAGTTAACTTTCTAGTTTATAATTTCAATTTTCAAATACATGCTTCTGGAAGCCTTATTAGCGAAGACTTTTTGCATTACATTCGACGTTACATTTGCACAATCTTATTATCCCTACTGAGTGTAAACATATTTTATGACAAATTGGTAGCATATTTTATTACCTTTTCAAGAAGGTAAACAATAATTTAGTAGTAATGTAGATTTCAAATTATATGCAAACAAATGTATTATCTTATATATAATATGCAGATTTCATTTTTAAATTAATCTTAAAATTCGCTCTATATTTTTGAATTTTTTGAAAGGAAGAAAATTAATTCAAGATAAATATTTTATCAGTAGGTACGGAGTGTATACGATATTCTTAAATGAATACTTAATTTACTGATTTCAATTTTTGCAATATTGCATACTATTTCAACATGCTCAAAGTAATTTGGACAATTTTTTAAAGATTTATGAATTTGTAAGCATTTTTCTTGCAAATTTTAAATTTCCCTTGTACATTTATCACAACTGTTTTTTGTTTGTATTTTTGTATTTTTCATTAAAATTCCTCAACGACTTCGTGAGCTGTGCTGCCAAATCAGCACAACTCCCACACCATTCAGCACCACCAGCACCACCAACAGCACCACAATGCATTTCGTATTTCGTGCTCTACATAATTCATCATCAATCCACACTGTGCAACAGTCTAGGCTTCCTGCGGGCAAATAATAAGCAGGAACCTTGCTTTGGGATCTGTATTTTTGAAGTGTGGTGCGGGCTATTGTGATATTTCCAATCAGGCAGAGTATCGACAAAATATTGGACCAATTTCCTATGAAGTCAATGTTGAAAATCTTTTTTTTCTATTGTGGCTGCCTAGTACATTCTGGCATATGACTTATTTGACTTGAGACTGAGCTGAATAGTGTACAGTGTCCAGTTGGTGATTCTCATTATACACTGTAAGCATAAAGATATATATAAAGAGTATTGGACTAGAATGAATAGAAAAAACCACAGAAATATTTAAATATTTAGTATCTTTTTTCTACAATTCATATCTGTCGATGTATTTATATTAAGATGAACTCTTGGTTTGTTGTATACTTCCATTTGCAATTTTATCCCTATATCTTTCAAAATTCATATAAATTCAAATATAAATACATACACTCAACGCCACTTGAATAGGACACCCTTTAATCTGTTCTCCATTTCCCACATCTCCCAGATTATGTATTCTAGAGACTTATATATCATTTTCAAATTAATGTTAATTTAATTGCTTAAATTTAAGTAGAAGAAAGATTAAATGCAAAAGCTATAAGTATTAATAAAAAAAATAATAAAATTCGCAAAATTATTTGCCATATTTGTTATACATCTCCTTCAAAGTAGAAAGTTACAATACTTTAAACTTATTTCATTTTTGTGTTTAACCAGACAAGAGAGTTCTCTTAAATGTTGTATTAATTGAATATTAAATTATAAAATTTAAATAAACTTAAGTTTAAAAAATTAAGTTTCCAACATGCTTGTTTTGGGAGCGGCGGCCGATACAAAACAGATTTTAGGGGTATCCAATTCAGTCGGCGAGTAGTGAATATGTTATTTGAATAAAAATGAATATCTGAAGCATTATCACTCTATGTGTTTTTTGGGGTATAGGGTATATCCTAGCCATGCACTTTTCAATAGATCAATCTTGTTTTTTTTTCCTTTTGCACCTACAACTTAACGCCGGCAACAAAGTCGATGCCGTCGCACCTTTTGTCTTTGCCAATTTAACTTTTGCGCCGTCGTATGTTTCCCCTCATCTCGTCTGGTTTTTCCGATCCAGAGTCAACTTTGGCATGACTTTTCATCGCTGTCTATTGTCGTGATCAATTGAGAGCAATTTATTATGAAATGAGGGTGAATTATATGAATGAGCATCGATGCACCTCTATCTCTCTCTCTCTTTCTTTCTCTACCTCGATCTGTCTATATATATCTACTTCTCTCTTTCTATCGATTCCTCGGCGCGTTAAGCGCCGCACAATTCTTTTGATCTTTAACCGGACTGCAAGTCCGGAGAGACAACCAGACAAAACAGAGTCTTATGAAAGATCTGTACATTTTCCAAGTCAGCGTCCTGATGACTTGTTGCACTTTGCATTCGGCTTGAGTTGTGAGTGTGATTTTTAAAAGTGTTTTACATGGGAAACGACATGATACTACGAGTATATTCCCCTTTCGCATACTCTGCACCCCCACAACATGAAAAGTGCAAAACGATACGATAGCCGATCGAGAGATCCATGATTTAGGTTTCCCCCAGTTATTGTTGTTGTTACTGTTGTTGTTGTTGTTGTTGTAAATTGTCTGTCGACAATTATTTTATTATGCTGTCAACACTTAAATGTAATAATGCCAATAATATTGTTTTATGACAGTCGTAGTATCTTTTGTGGAGGCGCATTTTTCGTGCTACGGATCGATCTAGCAGTTGTTTGGCTTGAGGCTTGAGGGGCCTCCTTCAGTTCCAAGTTCCAGTCCTCGGCTCTTTAATGTCGGTCTAGTTGAGGCTCTCAGCTGCATATCGGATTCGGATTCGGTTTCGTTTTAGTTGGCTTTGGCTTTGGCTTTGGCTTTTTGGCCAAAGATAGAGGTCACCTAGGGGATTGTCCGTCCGAGTCTGCTCGGTCTCCCAATCGTTCATGAATATAGTTTGTTGCTTGGTGACTTGGTGGGAATTCTAGTGCGCTAAACGAAAAAAAATGTAAAAAAAAGCTGAGATTGAAAACAAGCACTTAGAATGCTCGCATTGCGGTTCTGTTTTATGGCCTTAACTAGTAATTGGTTCATTAGCCCTCCAGTTGTAACCGTTCAAAGCAACTGAGGTAGCGAGAAAAGCAATTTGATTCTTTAGTTTCAGTTGGTTTAGTGTCTGATTTTAAGTAGTTCACAGTTGATTTGATTGCTTGTGCTCACCCTGTGCCCGTTGGCAAAAGTTCAACTAGTTAAGGCCATGTTAACTTAATATTGACTCTATGGGAAATAAGCATAATTAAATTCTGCCATTTTATTTGCATTTTATACACATTTTCTTTAGTTTGGTATTAGATAAATCAGAGCATGCAAGTTTCTTGTGCTATATCATTACGATATATAAAATAATTTTACGGGTATTCTCATAGTTTACTTAGATGATATTTAAAATTTAAAGTCATAGGTGCGTCTTTAAATATTTTAAACGTCTTTTTTACTTTTACATTGATTTGATTTTTTTAACTGCCTAAAACTCAATTACCTGGAAAAATTAAAATATTCTAACTGCATATGCCAATGTTCAAATCTAACTAAGTAATTACAATTGAGCACATGAAATTTTAGTGCTGCTTAAATAATAAACTCAAGAATCAATTGCACTTGACGGCTCTGCTTTCGCTAATGTAAGTATTCATGATCTAGGGACCAATATAATTTCGAACAAGACCTAAAACTGTAGAAATACAAAATACTTGGAGTAACGAACTTACGGTATGTGCTGTAAAAAATTGCATTGCATTCTCAGCAGGTTTATTTCTTTGAGTTTTTTTTTTTTTTTTTTTTTTACGAGCAGCAATAATTATAAGAGTTCGACTGAGCCAGAGCCAGAGCCAGAGTGATGAATCAAGTATACGACCTGGTAACAGGTTCAAGTTAACTAACAGTGCCCGGTCAATCCATCAAAAGGCTGTGCGAAAAGAAATATATATATATATATATATATAAATATAATATTGGGTGAAGATTTTGTGAGTCTTGGGAAGCTTATACGAATGTATTAAAGTTTGGTTCCCTTATTATAATATTGAGTACGTCAATTATTTCAAATTTATTTGCTGTAAAAGATTCGTACTTACACTCTAAAAACTGTAAAAAGTTTTTTATTTAATTTGTATATTTAAAGCCAAAATTAAATCTTCTTTACTATATTGACTCTTTGTAAAATAAAATTGTTGCAAAAAATTAATTGTTACAAAATAAATATTACATTAAATTACAAAGAAAATTGATGTTAGATGTTGAGTGTTTCTAATGAATTTATTCGTAATAATACTTGACATAAAAAAAAGTTAATTATTAATTTCTAGTAAATTCAATAGGGGAAAGACATAAAATGAAATGATGATTACTTTGTCGTCATTTTTGCATTTTTGGCAAAAAAGTACATCGGTTCAGGTATTTTCATTGTATAAATAAAAAAAATTAATTAGTTATTTATGGCTTTTAATATATTAATATATCATGCTCGTATTTGGAGATTAAATATTTTTAAAGTAAGGGTATATAAAGTTGTCCTTGGTGCTTGCCTGGAGTTCAGGGGCTATGTCATGCACTAATATTTCAGTTCTTTTGTGAGGGCGTCTACAGATTCACATTTATGTGTGCTTGGGATCAGTTGGTAGCCAAAGAGACAGAGCCATTTCTGAGTGCGGTGCAAGCTTAGGTAGCATGCAACATGAGCGTCTGTCTAACGGAATTTCTAATCGAATAATTGCAACGAAGGTTGCAAAGGCTGGGCAGGGAGGTAGTTGGGGGTTTTGGGCATTGTTTTAGTGAATGTTGCTGAAGTAACTTCTTCTGTAGGCCCATTGTGTCAATGCGGCTATTGCGGTTGCATTGATATAATAAATAAATGTCTGTCCAGATAATGTTTTAAAAGTTGTTGCAATGTTGTTGCTGGAGCTGTCGTTGTTTTGCCGTGCATCATTCAGCCTCATTTCGTGCAGTTCTGAAGCGTCTCAGTCTCAGTCTCAGTCTCAGAGTTTGGCATGGAAATGCGCGCGCGTTCAAACTAAATTGCTTTAAATTAGCTTTTCGGTGCTTTTTGGTGCCGACTGACCATTGCCGACTGCCGACTGCCGACTGGCAACTGGCAACTGGCGAGTGCGGCAACAAGTGGCCAGGCCAAGGCACAGGTCTTCATTTGCACTGGACGATGCCACCAAAGCAACAATCCATCAATCCATCCATCCAAGTGAGTAGTGCATTGCCAGTCAGCCAGTCAGCCAGCCAGTCAGTCAGTTCAAGTGGCCGGGTCATCATCATCCACATCTCTGCACGTGTTGCTGTTGCCGCCACTTTCAAAAGGCAGCCGCGTTTTCTTTTGCGCTTAAGCCAAGTTTATGGCACTGGCCACGGAATGTTGAACCAAAGCGTGCAACACACACACACACTCGCACACTCGCACACACACACTATCCCATCCATCTGCATTGTCTGTTGTGCGGCCCATAAAACTCAGCAAATCTGCGTATTTCACATGTCAAGATTTGCAAGGCGCTGCCCGAGAAGAGACCAAAAAGCCTTACAATCGCAACCAAGTGGGGGCTAGCCGGGCCAGCCGGGCCAGCCGAACAAGTGCAGTCGTTGGCCCGCTTGACAGATTTATGGAATTTACAGCATTTTGCCAGAGCAACAGCATCTCCAGCAGCAGAAGGTTGCCTTCCTTCTTGGTTTTTGTTTTTTGGAATCATTTTGAGAATGCTTTTTGTTTCGAAAATGATTGGCGCGGGATCTACCGCAAAGTCAGAGCAGGTGGAGATCTCTGGTGGTCAGGCACACAGCTATGGAGCAATTAAGAACAATCAATGAGATTTAATGGATTGAAATGTTGCCAACTTGGTGAATTGAAATACCTGACTTTCCCACAATAAACTGCATGTTGTGTGCCAAGTAGTATGACCTACAATGTGACCAGATATTTTCATTTTAATGCAAGGATTTTGAGAATTTGTAGACAACATTTTATTGAACATTATCTGAAATGTTGGTTGTTGTATACTCTACTAGCTTCGATTATCTTTCTAGTTTAAGGTATGTTAACTACTACATATCTTGAAGTTAGTTTCAAGATGTCTAAAATTGGGCCTAGAAGTATGCAAATGTTTAATTTTATTAAAATAAATTTAAGTTCAAAATACAATACAAAAAATATGTTATGTAGGAACAAGAATTAAATTCTAAGTCTTACCAGAACAAATTTATGTGTGAAAATTTTCTTTTTAAGTACTAAATTCATTGGCTATATAATTAATATTAACAAGTTGAAATGATATAGTTTAGTATACCCAACGGCGTGATACCCTGTACTCAGTCCGCGATCGAAATTCAACATTCAAATCAAGCAGTGCGAAGCAGTTCAACGGACACTGCTTGCATCGCAGTTGACTCTGGCTGCTTCTGTATGCACGAACAATTGTTTTCTTTAATAACTTTAAGGTTAATTATCTGATCTAGATTACCAGAATAATTACATGTGTCAAAAACAAAATAATAACTTTAAAATTGTACCTATAAATAGTTTTTATTTATTTATATTATGGCCCTCTTTTACACATTTTTAATTGGTACAGGCAGTAGAAATATCATAATGATATTTATTTGGCAACGATATGGAGTAAATAATTATTAAAGTTTACGACTTAGGCATTCTAGTTGAGAGTTAACATATTGGCTAAAACAGGGTATTCTAAGTATTTTGGGTACCTTGAGACGAGAGGAAATTGATACAGCGAAGCATCCTTTACAGATGTCATCCCAGATGATTTAATCTACTTCTTGAACTTGAACTTATATATATATGTACATAAAGGTATTCCGAAGTCTTTATCATACACACAAGAACAAATCTTTACAGAAATCATGAGTAATTCCACATGATACACCTGGAATAACTATATATTCATTTTATACACATATCATAATAATGTACACGGCATGATTACATACTTAAAGTTTGATATGATGCAAAATCTGCATAGGTTTTTCACTGTGCAATTGTCATATAAGAGTATTTAATTTAACATAATAAATAATGGCATTCTCTTTTCTATTTATTAACCATAAGGAATTTGTAAGATTCTGTAATTTGAATTCAATATAGTGTGTATAATATTTATTTCTTTTCATTTATTCAATGGTTATTTCTTTAATATATACATTTTCTTAACACTATATTTAAAAGTGTTGTGCGTAAGCTTTAGTGAAGTTATAATTATTGTTTTAATTAATTTGAAAATAGATTTTACATGTTTAAATATGGGAGAAAAACCTTAATACCTATACTACAAAGTATATAAAAGTTGATATGATATTAATATAAGATTAATAACTAGATTATCTTTATCTGAATATATTTTAATATATTGTATGTATATGTTATCATTCTCCTTTTCACCTTAAGGCCGTTAACACGCTTCGAGTGCCACTTTTTTACCTATATATTTAGCGCGTGCTTTAACTCCTCTGCTGACTGTTGTCCACCCCCCCTTGGAACATTTAGCGGCACTTGCTTTCATGAACAAAAAAAACTATACTATATACATATGTATATATGTATATATGTATATACAGGTAGAATAGGAATGGAAACAAAGCTGAAATGCCCAGCGGGTCAGAACTGGTAGCAACTTGTGCGCCTCTTCGCCAGATCTGTAACAATTAGTGCTGCTGGCAAATGCTTTGTTTGACTTCTTCTCTTTTATTTTATAGCTTTTTATCATTAAAAACTGCTTATAATTATTTGTAGAACGCGCAGTTTAGAGACTTTGTTTGACTCGCCCTGGCCGCCAATTTGAAAACAATTAAAGACTTTTTGAAAATGGTCAAGCCAGCAATTTTGGCCATTAATCAAAATTAATGCCACATGCTCTGCCCGAGGTGTCTGTTAGTGTGTGTGTAGGTAAAGTTTGAATGAGTTTCCGCATTGATTTGAAATATTCCGAATCAAAAGGTTGATTGGCAGAAGCTTCAGCTAAGTCAAAGCAATGCAAATTGCAAATTTAGAACTTTTGCTTGCAAAGCAAGCGTTTCATATTTTGATTAATGTTTTTCATTTTAGCGCCGATTTTGGCACTGAATTCTTACTGAATTTTCCGTCGCAACGTTTGTCGAACAAATGTTAGCGCATCAATCATACGCCACGTACGCCGTGCGCCCGTCGACTGCACTTAATGAACTTTGGAGGCGCAGTTAACGCTCATTAAAGTAGCCACCGCCACTAATCATGGACCCGAACATCAACTGTATATGTATATATATATATATATATATATATTTGTAATACCTATATAGAAATACTCTTAGTACAGTTCGGTAGTCGTACTCTCTGAGACTTGCTACCAAAGTTCGAACCGCACCTGCTGGGTGTCTTGATTAATGATCTTTCGCACAAAGGGGCCCTTTTTTGGATCGTTGTTGCGTTTGCCTCTTTTAAGTTTTAAGTTTTATTTTTTTGTCTTTAACAAGGCGGGTTAATAAACTCTTCTAGTGTGCCACAAATATGGTAATAGTGTAGTTATATGCATAACTATAACAGTTTCATTAACTGTCTACTACACATTAATTAAAACATATTCGCCAAGAGCATTGCTCCAAGTGATTGTCCCTTTTCGTATTAGAGATCAAAATGGAACACTGTGCAGCAAAGCAATATTGTTAAATGTGTTAAATTAGGAAAATAAAAATACAAATAAAGTTAACAGACAGTTTAAATTATGAATTTTGTATTTGAATTTAAATTGAAATGATTTAATGGTAAAATATTATTATAATTAAAATATATTCCACTTGTTAATATTGTAAAAATATAAATTAAGTAATATTTCAGGTTTAACCACGGTTCCATTTATATGAAAATCAAGTTCGAGTGAACAAATTTCATTTTAAAATGCGAGAGTTTGCATAAGATATACAACACAATATTGGACATAAAAAGACTTTCTTTTATAATTTACTTTCTAGTTAAATCCCGCACTACTGATAGTGATATTAATAAAAGTTATGAAGTTATAGAAATAGTAGTAAAAGTAATAGTATTATTATTAGTTCCCCAGATCTGTTCATTAGAAAATCACTATTTTAAAAGATAATTTTAGAAAATTATGCTAAAATCAGACACAATTGTTTAGCGTCCATTTGGTCGAAAAGTGGAATTCAGTGGAAGTTCGACTACTTCCTTGAGATGTATTATAAGTAGTAATAGTAGTAGATTATCAAATAATACTACTTGTAGTAGTACTTTAACAAATGGCAGTGGTAATATGTAGTATAAACTGCAGTTGTAATAGTGGAGTAATAGCAGTGGTACTAGTGCATGTTAAAATATAATTAGTAGTATTTATTAATGTAAAATGTAGATAATAAATATATCTAAATTGAACAATGCATAAATCTGCATTTTCCTCAAAACTCTTCATTACCTTTTTTTTATTTTAAATTCTGTGCATTTAATTATTCTAGATTAAATTTTTTCTTTTTCTTGCTGCATTTTCAAAATAGTAGAAATTGATTTCAAAGAAATTTCCTAAACTGTAGTAGAGTGTAATCTGTGGGCATTCAAAAGCCATAGTTATACGTATTTATGGTAGCTGCGTTCGAAAAGTAATAGCAACATTTTATAAACAACTTATTTCCTTAATTGATTGTTAACAATGATTGCGCCAAGGGGGCCGCACACTTCTTTCACACTGCCCCAGCTGCAAGTTGTTGCAGTTGCTGCTGCTGCTGCTGCTGCTGGTGGTTGTTGTTGTTGTTGTTGGTGGTGGTGGTGATGGTATTGTTGTTGTAGCTGCTGCTGCTGGTTGCAGTTGTATCTATTAACCACGCACTCCATTATTATTTAATAACATATTTCTTAAGTATCTGCCAACCCAGTTCAGAGCACAAAACGAGGCATCGCCTCGTTGCCAACTCATTGCTCGCCAAACTCTTGACCATAATTTGATGCTGGGGCCAGGCCAGACCTCGGACACGGACTCGTCGTCCAAGTGATTGCCACCCCATTAAAAAAAAAAAAAAAAACTGCTGCACCTTCTTGTGGTTGCCTTGGCTCCTGCCACGATCACTCAATAAGTCTAGACAAAAATGTTGTTGATGTTGTTGTTGCTGTTGTGCTGTGATTGTCGCTTTGTTGTTGCTGCTGCTGCTGTTGCTGTTGCAACTCACTCCCTCCACCCGTAATGGATCAGACCACGTTTGTTGTTGGGCTGTTGCTTTTGAAAGCCCCTCCTGACTACTTGATGGTCTATCTACAACGCTACGTCATCAACGTGCTGCCATCCAACCATCATATTTGTTGCATGATTATGTGGTAATTGCGGCTGTCAATAAAACTCCCCCGTTTATTCTTTATAACCCAAAGCGTTCTACGCCTATATTTTATATACCTAGACACAACACAACACAACAGAGTCAGTCTGCTTGATGGGGCTGCTGTGTAAAGCTTTAACTCTGACTATGCGTTTGGGTTTTTGGATTTTTGGTTTTCGGATTTAGGAACGGAACGGAACGGCCTGTGACTGGGCTATAAAAACCTGTCCGGACGGTACCGCACTATGATTTACTTTGACAAAGGAGTGACATACAAGTACTTAAGTGATTTCTTTACACCTTTTATGGAGTAGTTAATGTGGCCATGGTATGCGCGCCTGGCATTGAGCAAAGTCATGCATATAGGCATATATATATATATATATATATATAAATATATATAGTACTCCCAGCACCACAACCAGCAGCAACCCACAAAATCCCCACCGTTTTGCTATGCTTGTCATTTTGGCACTTAGCGGCATTTGGGTTCTGCTTTAGCCACATCGTCGTTTTCATCTTCATCTATCTTAATTTTTTTTTTTTTTTTTTTTGCCTCTTTGTTAGTCTGGGAAACGCCTGAAGAACTGTTAAGTCTCTAATCGGATTTTCAGGTAATGTGATCAATATGGAAATATAGAGTGCAGCTACTTGATATTTAAATTTACATATTTCTTTATTTTTTGACGCCTTATTATGTTAATATTTAATATAAATTACAAAAAATAAATTTAATTTAAATTGCTTAGCATTTTTGGCAGTCATTTAAAATAATATTAATAAAAATTAAAATTAAATATTAATAAATATTTAAATTATTTAAAATAGCTTAAGGAATATTTATTTAAAATTTTACTGATATTTTATAAGAGAATGAACTAAGTTGCTTTACGGGTGCAACACAAAAAAGATAATTAAATTAGAGATTTCTCTTTAAGCGATTAATTATGAAATTTTCCTCTAATCACACTCATTTTTGTAGAACATTTTCCTAATTGGTTTTTACAATTCTTCAATATCATAAAATATATTCCGCTTTTATCTCACTAATATTTTCCACTTTAAATTAATGAACCCAATTCTTTTTTTTCCTGCAATTTGCGAGTATTTACTTATTTCTTGATACATTTTATTCGATCTATCCGCTTATCCTCAATGACTTCCGTTCCATTTGCGCAACAGTTAACCCAGTTAAAAGTCACTTTCATATACTTAATATGAACACACACACATTGAGTATTTCTTGGGCTAGTCCAAAAAGCAAACTAACTCCAAAAACTGTTGCAAGTGTGGGCGTGTTGATTACAGTGTTCAATAAAAGTACTCGTATATGCTTGTTAAATGCATTAAAAGTAGTCTTCAAGTTTTCAACGTATCATCGTTCCAGTCTACCTTAACATTTTTTGTTTTTTGTCTTGGAGGCCCAGTTCAGATTAGTTCACTGCCACAGTGTTAGGTGTTAATATTGGCACACACCACACTCCAAATTTGGGGTTTGGAGCAACAGCTTTTTGCATCACATAATGCGTGTGGAGTCTGACAACCTGGGAGTTCCAGTCTTTGGCTACATTTTAAATACCCTGTAACCATAAAATAGTATGTAAGCTCTGATAAATTCAAAAGCTATATATAAATCTGTTTTCAGCATATCTCTTTCTATAAAGCTGGTATAGTTCACATACATATATGATGTTTCGTTTTAATTTTGAATAATATTACCCACTAAACCACATCCCAATAAATATGAATTTCTTATTTTCAAGACTTTATATCTAATTAGTTCTTCCAGCGTGAGTTGCTACGCGCTCACTTAAAATAAGAACACAATACAAACTAATCATATTCCACAATGTCACTATAATTGAAGCGTAAAAGTCTGACTACTGCGTCAACGGGTACAAATATATGTATGTAAATACAAAATTCTCTCATGTCCAATCAATTCAGTGCCACTCTCCGGATACATTCAAATACAACTAGTTTTTTTCATCCAATTTGCAAATTAATTTTTCACAAGGTTCCTAATATATTTGTAATAAAATTTTAATAGAGTGCCAGCCCACAATATAATATGAAGCTACTGTGCTACTTTAAGATTTCTAGCTTCTAGCAGATTAAAGAGTTTTATACTTATAGATATTATTATACTTTTGCAGGTCAAATATAATTGTTTTTTAATTTGGAAAACTTTCCGGAAAAATCGCTAGCGCCTTACTAAAACATTACCAAAGTGTGTTTATCCAATTGCTTGACTAATGTCTGCTAATAGTCTTAAGAGGGAGGGTGTAGCAACGCGCGCCGGGTCAACTAGCTTAAAATAAAATGTAAAATATATATTTGTAGTCTGTTGTATAAGGTATCTCTTAGTCGACTTTTTGCTTATACTTATAATTGTTTTGATTGTTGTCGTAGGTGCGGAAAGTGTTCCAAATGCGCGACAAGAGTTTAGGGTGTAGTCAACGTTTCTTTATATATATATATATATATATATATATGTGTGTGTGTGTGTGTGTGTGTGTGTGTATCTGTGTGGGTAGCAAATAAAAGCGTCAAAACACTTAATGGATTTGGAGCATATAAATGGAGTATAAGAAGATCGTCCCAACAGACTTTCAACTGTGGTAGCTGGGTGCGTCGTCTTCGTTGTCGTCTTCGTTGTCGTCTTCGTTGTCGTCTATAAGATGTCTTTAAACTTTTGCAGCTTGTTAGCAAAAGTGCCGCTGGGTGTTGGCCAATCTTTGCAGATCAAACAATAAACTGTGCTCTCGCCTTACCCAGCCTTTCTCTCTTTCTCTTTCTCTTTCTCTGTCTCTTATTCTCTTTAGCTCTGTAAAACGCATTTGCATGCAAATTCGCTGGATCTTGTGTGCAGTCAAAGTGTCAAACAATGTCAGTGGGAGAATGTGTCTCGCAATTGAAATTTATTTGCACTACTATTCAGTGCTGACAATGCTCCAAGGGAACTAGGCACAGTGGGGCTCAATTGACAATAAATAGAATTTTATCCTAATAACTGAAATATCGACCAAGGATAAATTGAGTTGATCGTTCGCTTCCCAACATAAAATATAAATAACTTATTTATTTTTTTTAATTATATAATGTTTTTTAATTTATAGGTAGATTTTTATAACCAAGGCTTACATAACTTATCTTTTGAAGCATATACCGCTTGTTTTAATATTTGTTTTAAAATTTCTAATTAATCCGGTTAGATTTGACGGACATTTGGTATAATTTATAGATAAATTAATAGCCTTTTTACACTAGGCAGCATTCAGCATTTTTGACAAATGCTGAAAAACACTGTGTAAATGCGACTTTTTTACGTTGTTGTCAAAATTCTGCATTTATTATAAACAAAGTCACAATTGCGGTTTTATCGATGATTGCTAATTTCAACTCGGTAGTACCATTTTTGAGTCTGGTAACCTTGAAATTTTGCTGTAAAGTTTTGAATAACACGCAGCTCGAGGAGTGCGAACTAGTATGGCTTGAAATTCTTCCATCATATTGGCCTCCTCCTCTTCTTGTTAGATTTGCAATAAAAATGTGTTTAATTTTTCAACAAAGTTCATTATTATTAGCATTTTATTATCCATTTTAGCTTATATTGCATACAAAACAAAAAAACAGCTGATCAAATGCTGAAATGTGTAATGTAAACCGACATTTCAGCATTTGGCATTTTTAACCTAAAATATCAAATGTAACTCGTAGTGTAAAGAGGCTTTAAAACAGGCACAGCATAGACACATAATAATTTAATCAAATTTAAGAAAACATTAACATAAGCATAATATATATATATTTATATATGATATGCTTTTTTGAATCGAATGTTTTAGTATCAGGAATGAAAGTGACCTATTTTTTTAGGTTTGTGTCTATACTTAGTTGTATATATAATTAATTGATTTATTTTTTTATTCACTTTAAACTATAAAACTATAAGAGTTTGTATTTACGAGTGATGCTATGACAGGTGAGATAGCCTTTTCGGCATAAATAATGTAGATGGTGAAATATAATTAACACTTCAAAATAACTGTTTAAGGCGGAAAAGATTATAAAAAAACCCATAAATAATCTGTATTTAAAATTCGTAAATAAGCATCAAATATATCTCTAATGTACTCAAAGATATATATAACTACCATAATTATAATTTAAAATGTAACTTAACTGCGCGTTCAGCCCACTGTGCTAACCCACCAAAACTAAAAAAAAAAAAATATATATATATATAAAAGAAGCTCACTTAGCCAGAGTTCTTTTGGCTCTTTTGGCTGACTAGATCTCTGGGCCTCCGTCAAATCGTCAAGACTGCACCCAGAGGGGCCCACAAGGCAGGCCCAGAGACAACATTTGTCGTTCGGCTTCTGTCTACATTGGGTTTCCCTCCCGGACTTAGCCGCCAATTGCTTTCAAGCTTTAACTTCAAGATGTTAGCTATAGCTATAGCTATAGCTATATAACAGCATTTGCAAAATGTCAATCTGGTGCTGCGCATCAATTCAAGTGTGAAATAAATAGAAACGAATTCAGGTCTTTCAGTTGGCCCCTCACTTCTCAGTTTTGCCCCTTTTTTCCAGTGGAATCAAGCATTTGCTATAATTTTCGCGCCATTTACCGTCGAATCGTCGCGAACTCGTCGCGCCAACTGTCAGTTCCAAGGCAAAGCGAAATATGTTGAAAGTATTTACAATTACGCAAAGATTGATTGAAATAGATTTCGGATTGATTGGCCCTCTTGGTATGCACATTGACACAGCTGAAGCTGGAGCTGGAGCTGGAGCTGGAGCTGGAGCTGTATCTGCTGAGAAAAGATTCGAATTGATCTTTGTGTGGGAATTGTTTTCACAGAACTGCAGTTTGCACTTGCCGACGAGTGTCTGGGGACTGAATTTAAGATAAAAGCAGCTCGAACTTGAGATACTTGTCAATTTCTAATTTAAACAGCTCATCAGATGCATTGCTGAATGCGATATTAGTTAGAGAAAGGCATTACTTAAGTAATAAATTAAGCTGTACAAAAGACAAATATTTAAGCTAAATAGCGAACATAGATTGAATTAAAATTGCAGAAAAATATAAAATATATTGTAGATTTTCGGGTCCATATTTATTTTAATTTTCATTTCCAAACAATAAACTCGTTGTCTGTTTTAAGTTCTTGAAATCAATTAAGGTTTTTTAAATTTAAAAGTCTTGCTTTTGAGTGAGGATAATGAGTAACACGCAAATCATATAATTTACCATATGAAGCCCGAGATATTTAGATTTATTTATAAATTTTTTTAATCTGGTATTTTTTTATAGTTTTTTTCAAAGGTGATCAGCAGTTGGGATCATTATTTGAGAATCTCTTAACCGATTTAAAAAGGCTTTACGTTTTATGAAAGGTAATGATTATATCAATAAATCATTCAGATACACGTTTAAGTTAGTTAGTTCTACAATAATCAAATCTTAAAATAACAAATTGATATTTTGTGAGGTATTTTTTACGATTTTTTCTTGCTATTAAGTTAGCTCTAATCGAAAAATGTGAACTTTCCTCTCCTCTGAACTTACATCTTTTAAGATATTAATCGAATAAAATTTATTTATTTATTCTGGAAGACAATCAGTGCTATCACGTTATAATATTTCTTAAATGTAATAAATGTATAGAAAAAGCCTAATGAAATTACATAAGTTTCAAAAAGTTAGTCAGTGTCATTATTTGAACTTGCAGCTAAATAGAAGAGAGTTAGTAATAAAAGTTTTCAGCTAACATCGACTTTAATATAACTGAACCATCTGAAAAGCCTTTAAGGGAAAGTTACTGAAATCCCCCATAAAATATTAAATTTCATAATTGACCATTTAAAATTAATTTTTGCCAGACGAAAATAAATGTATATAGATTTTAAGTTCAATGTGCTATTCTTTTTGCAGTATTTTTGTATAAATACCAAATTCTTGAATTGCGCTGAGCATATTCAAATAATTTTAATTTTGTATCATAGACAATACATTTTTTTCTTAATAAAGACAAATAACTTTCTAATATCTTATATGAATTAAAAGATATGAGCAATAGAAGTTAAGTTTGCTATTCAAGTCAAACGGAGTGTAGTTGTATACCCCCAGATCTATCGATAAATATCGAAGATTAACTCACATGCTTATCATATGTACATATTGATGTGCTCTTTGACCCACTTCCTCATGGCTTGTTCAACGCACCCAAAAACCCATAAAAAGGCCCATCAAAGTCGTTCATCTAAATATTTATTTGTGTATTTGTTTATTTAATATCAATAATATTTTTCTTGCGTTTATTTCTGTATTTTTGATTATTTTCATGTTGTGTCGCACAATTTGCATACAAAGCATGAAAAATGCCCAAAAAATAAAAATAACACTAAAATATACAAATAGAATAATAATTTATGCTATACAAGTTGGTGCTTTGATTTGTTATTTATTTCTTTATTTCTTTATATATAGAGGCTAAGGATACAAATTTGCTAATTGTGACTAATAACTCGACAAACTAAAGCAATCAAATACAATAGTTTTAAGTTGAAATTCGCTATAATCATATATATATATGTATATTCTACAAAGATATACTATTTAAAGAGCTTAACATCAAAATGTTTAAGCTAAGAAATACTTGAATTATGTCTATTAAGAAACTTTAGGTATTGTATATATGGTAAATGCTATATATGCTATATGTGTATAAGTATAATAAGAATATTATGCTATATAACTAAAAACTTAGCTTATAAATTATAAATTCCTCTACTATATTATGCAAACGATACAGATAAGCTGTCTTGCATAATTTGCAACAATTTAGGCTGGTCTCGTTTTAATTCAATTCGATTCGATTTGATTCAATTCAATTCGATTCGATTCGATTTTTTTCTTTGTTGTCATCGTTCTTAAATACTCGTCGTACATACATATCATTTTGTTTAACCGAAATATTTGTTTATAATGCGTTGCATCTAATTAAGAACTCGACTCGCACCGTTTGTTATACTTTTTGGATCTCATATGCTAATTAAATTTATTTATTTTTTTTGCATATTTTTGCTATTTCGTTAGTTGTTTTAAACGATGTGATAATATCTTTAAAAACGGTTCGAATCTCGAACTTAATATTGAACACACGATAACTTGTTGTTGTATTTGGCATATTGGGAGGGGAGGGGGGAAATATTTTGGCAATATATTTTAGATAAAATATAATATACTACAAATAACACTATGCAACAACACTTTAAAATATTTTTTTTTTTTAGAATCTCAACTCCTTTTTACATTTTTTTTAAGGTAGTTTAAGTCTATAATTGAAATAAATTTATTTTAGTGAAAAATATTTGATAGTCTAAGTAATTCCAATTTTTTTTGAAATCAAGACATCTGTTTGATAAAGAAATATTATTTCTGCTGATATTTTTGTTATTAATATATATACTTAATAAGAAGTTGCAAAAGTTCTATAACAATTTTGTGACCTTTTCTGAGCTTTGATAAATCGGTATATATTTGTTATTAAATAATTGTAAACAAATAATATGTACATTAGCTAAGAGTGTAAAATAAATATTAGAAAATTATAATTACATGTAAAAGAATTACATTTAAGATTTGTACCCAGGAAAACTAAATTTTAAATTTCTAAAAAATGTTGTTGCATTTTGTTGAAACCAACGATCGATTGTTGTCGCTGTTGCCTATCGATAGTTGATCGATTTTAAACCTTCGTAGTTAAATCAAGTGCCGTTGAGGTGGCCACTTTAACTACAATGTTCGCTGGTGGCGATTCCAAACGCAGACGCTTCGAGACATTCGATTCTTGAATCAATTCATTCAATTTGCGCTTGATATTATCGCTGGCCTCAATATCACTTGTGTTGCTATTGTTGTTGTTGTTATTGTTGTTGCTATTGTTGTTATTATTATTATTATTGTTGTTGATTAGCTTGTGGGATTGCTCAATGCTGGTCTTTACCGTTTCCGTGGTGCTCGTATCCTCCAGTTCAGAGCAGCCGGAAGGCTCTTCATCAACTTCATCCCCATCATCGGCAGTTATCATGAGCTCTACTTGAGCTGCCTTTTGATTACTTGGAGATAAGGCAGGATCCTTATTATTATTATAAATCTCTGCAGTCAATTCCTGGCAACTGCTCTTTACACTGCTGTTGCTTGAGCTGGAGCTGGAACTAGAGCTGGAGCTGGAGCTGCCCGTGGTTTTCATACTCAAATCAATGGGATTGTCCTGTGTTGCGGTGTGTGCATCCAATTGATCCTGCTGTTGTTGTGCCGGGGAGCGTGGCGGGGTCATTGATACCACTAAATCCTCCTCATCCTCCTCTATTTCCTGTTCCCGTTCCCGTTCCCTTTCCCGTTCCCGTTCCCGTTCCAATTCCAGTTCATCCTCAGCTGCTGCTTTATCACTGCTCGTGGCCACCTCGTGCTCTTCATCATCGGCCTCCCCATTGCTCTGCCTGCTCTTCACACGCTCCCGCCCGCTCTCCGAGTTGGGCGTGACCAGCGCTGAGATGGAGTAATCCTGTTTGCTGTGCGGTGGCAACTTGGTCGCCAGTGGCGGCGGACTGTGCCGCTGCGACTTGAGCACCGCATCCAAATAGAAACGCTTTGTCAGCTCATCTGCGGCAGAGGTGCTCATTTTGACGCCATTGGAGAGATTGTTGTTGTTGTTGTTGTTGTTGTGATTGGGACTAAGAGCCGCCTCCTCCTTGTGGCCAGCAAATGGTTGCATGGAAGTTGCATGCATCTGTGGCCCAAAGCGCTGACCGCTCACACCGCTTGAGTTGAACAAATGCTGCACTGCAGCAGCAGCAACAGCGGCCTGTTGTTGTTCCGGCGTGGGTTTCAGCAGACCCTGATGATGGGAGTACAGCGCAGGATGGTAGCCGGGAAAGAGCAAATGCGAGGGCGGCAAAAAGGCGGGCGGTGGCATCACTGGCATTGTGGCGAGACCCGGAAATGGTAAGGGCAAAAACTGTGGCAAGTCCTTGCGCAGCTGTGGCGGTCGCCCGGGCGCTGTGCCGCTTGACGATTGGCTGCCATCACCTGCTGTGGCAACACCTGATGAGTTCTGCTTGCCACCTAGTTGCAGCATTGAATTGCCACGCACGCTGCTCACCTCCACGGAGCTGTCCGAGTTATGCGAATCCGGTGAGCTGACCGAGGGTGAGGCCACCAGCGCTGGATGCCTAATGCCGCCATAATCCCCACTAGCGTCCAGACCCAACATCATAAGCTCCTCCTTGCTGCGCGCCGCGCCCGCCGCATACAGGCCCGGATAGCCGCCCGTGGCATGCCCCAGCATACCCAATGCAGCAGCAGCTGCCGATGGTGCTGACACGCCCGTCATCGACTTACCACATCCATTGGATGCACCACTAACAGCATTCCCAGCACCACCGCCCGCCTGCTGATTGTTGTGGTGCGCTGCCATGGCAGCCACCGCCTGCTGCTGTTGCTCCTGCAGCAGACAGTGAATCTTGAACCAATTGGAGCGGCGACCATACCTGGAGCCGCTCTTGGACATGCCCACCATGAGGCACTTCTTCAGCCGGCAAGCCTTGCAGGCAGTACGATTCTTCTTGTTGATGATGCATTCGCCATTATTCTTGCAGTCCGATATGGAGGACAAGTTGTTATAGGAACGGCCGAAGAACGACTAAAGGGAGAGTAGATTGAGGGATTTATATTAGTTTACTTTAATTAATTTCTTGTCTAGTCTATCTATCAATAACTAACTTAAATATTGTCTTTTGAGACAGACTTTCAATAATAAAATAAATAAATAAAATTCAAAATTTTGATCTCGTAATTGTAAAACCATAAAATCGGAGTTATTTTCATTTGTGAATTAAATCAATAATTTCTTTATTAAAGTTCTTAATTATCTGTGTCAGAACTATGATAATATAGTCTTAATTACGCAACGATTGTAATTTATATAAAAATTCTGATTTATAAATAAATAATTACTTAAAACTTAAATACATTGTCGACTTTTGATAGTAAAGTTATTAATCATTTGAGTTAGAAATATGTCAATATCGTCTTAATCAGAGAGCGTTACGAATATAATTTATGTTATAAGAATTTTTGTTTCTTGAATTTTTCAATTGCTAACGAAATTCCGATTAGGCTTATTAAGAATTTAAAAAAATTCCGATTTAGTTTTGAGATGTATTAAAAAATTATAGACTTTTTAAATCATATTCGATCTACTTTTTTTTAATAAAAAAATGTATTAATTGTTAGGCCTTAGTCTTAATAACAATAACTAAATATAACTACAATATTTATTTTCTTTGAATATACTCCAAGTGCACAAAAATTGTTTATTTATTTTTAAAATTTCTTTTCCTTATTAGTATTATTATTATTTGCTAAGTTTCATTCTTGATAATTTATCTTAAATTTCTCAGGTAGAACTTGAATATTGTAGTAGATATTGATATTACTTTCTTTAATATTTTCTACCTCTTGAGACCTGTTCTTCTTTTGAATCAGTTTACACTCAGCTCACAATTTTCGCTTCAGCTGAAAATAACTGACACTTTGGTGCCCTATCGATCTATTTGTTTTATCATCGATATATTGTATCTTTGAGCACTTTCAACTTTACTTAAGAAACTAAGCTGCACTTTGAATGCATTTTGTTTACACTCCTTTCTTGATTTTCAATAAATATCACTTTGTCTGCTTTTTCCGCTCATAACCACTTGTTCTGCTTATATTTGATACTTAAGTGATAAACTTGCTCTTTGAGATTGGGTTTGTGGATCTTTTATACCATAAACTGACTAAATTAAGAACAGATCTTGTTAGATAGATCCCTAAAATGTAACTGAAATACAATTTGCCCTTGTATGCTTATATCGAGTATCGTAAGAAACATACAAGAATCTTTATTCTTTTGCGTAGAAAGTTGTTTTATCAGTTGTTACAGGGTATCTACTAGTTCAGCACTCTCTATCTAGAGCATTCTTATTTATTTTCTTTACAAGACGCTTGGTTGCATGTTCTACTTCAAACACATGTGTAGTATTTGTGGCCTTTCAGCGCATTTTAGGCTATGATGTCATTCAACAATAATATCTCATTAAATTTTCTGATGATTCATCAGCGTTTGCTGTTGCTGTTGTTGTTGTTGTTGTTGTTGTTTTTGCTGTGGTTGTTGCCGCTGCGATCTCTTAAAAGCTCTGCCAAAAAGCGAATCGACATGCAACATCCACATCCACATCCACCTACACTTACGAGTACAACATTAAACGTTGGCTGGGCCACAATCAATTGCAACAAAGCAAACAAACAATTTAATTCAATGTGGCACGAAAAAAAAGACTACAACATGTTGCTGCCGTCGCGTCGTCGTCTGTGGCAAGTCAGCGTCAGAGTCGCAGCATGTTGCAAAGGTTATAGGCTGTGCAACACTTATGCCAAGTTGCAATGTTGCCCGTAAATCACAGCACAGCACAGCACTGTGCGAAGTAAGCTTGCAATCAAGTTGGCGTATGGACAATAGACAGACATCGAGTCGACCAGACAGTCAGACAGTCAGACAGTCATGTCTGTCAGTATTCAGTCAGCTGCAGTTACAGTTTCTGCTGTCGGCGTCATCATTGTACAGTGGAGCCGCAATCTTCAACTAACATTTTTGAGAATATGGAACATTCTGAATCTTTTAACGATCGGATAATTTGTACAAAGCTTACTTAAGTTCTATTTTAAGTAGAGAAGAAGAATAGTCTATTTTGACTTGTTAAACAAAATAAAAATATTTAAAAAAATGTTTGGATACTTAATCAAAAGTTCAGAAATAGTTAATTTAACTTATTTTGATATGATATGTGCTTTTTCCATATCTTAATTTTAAACTTGTTTTAAGTACACAGAAAAATTGTATTTCTTTATTTTAGACTTATTTTGACTATATTGAAAAGCTGATAAAAATTGTTTTCTAATTTTAATGAAATGAACAAAGCTCTATGTAGAAATTTGGTGTATTATTTAATTATATTTTTTCTGCAGTTATACATTTTTTTTTTTAAATTCAAAAAAATTAAACAAAATACGTATATAAAGCTATTAAGCTGTTGTTATCTATCCTTAGTCTTTAAAGAAACTGTTTTATCTAATATATTATTTATTTTTACAACAGTTTTCAAGTGTCAGCCCCACTGTGATAACGTAGGTGGAGTTCGAGTTGTTGAGGAGACTGCACATAGAAACAGAAACAATGCGAAAATCCACTTTTAAGGTTAATTGGGCATCAAGATTACTGGGTCGGAAATGGAAATGGAAGATTTTCGTATATATATTTAGATTCTTCGTCTTTGCGTTTTCGTTTTCAGTTTCATTTGAAATAACAGCAGAACCGGCCGAACTTATATTCCGGCTAAGTTAGGTATTTACAAGCAATTTTGTGCGCCAAGTCGTCTTCACTTTTGTTTGTTTTTCAAAAAGACTATCTTCTCTTCTCTCTCCTGTGTCTTCTTATTTATCGTGGTCTATCTACTTACTAGGCTTCTGCTGCATCATCATTGAAGCGTTGCGCATCGTTTAGTTTTTTGGCTTTTAGTCTTATGTTTTATGTTTAATTCTTTTATTTTTTTTTTTTTTTTTTGTGGGCGTAAAATTATCCGGCCCACGCCATGGCGCACAAATCAAATAATGTTGACCCACAAATTGAACGTTAGTTGACCTTTTTCTCTTTTGCAAAAAAAAACAAAAAACAAAAAACAAAATAAAAAAAACAGTATCCGAAATTCTGCCTCTGCCCGTCTGGCTTTTGAAGTACTCGTGTTTAAATCAATTATGCATTTTGTGGAGCGCTCTTTTTGTTTAACTTTGACCTTAGCCTGAGGCGTTCTTTGTTGTCGTTTATCTTATTATTGTTGTTGCTTTTGTTGTTGTTGTTGCTGTTGTTCCTCGGTTAATATTGCTCGTAATGAACTCAACATTCCAGTTTGGTATGGCACCATTTACTCTACGGCTTTGTCACGATGCGGCATGCGATTTATTATGGAATGCCAATAGCGATCGATAACTATTATTCATATTGCCAGGGAGGCACCGAGTGTCGATTATCATTATTAAGCATTTGTATGGAAAATGACTCGCAATCGATTGGCTTTTATCGATTACAATTTTGAGCTTTCACATGTTCAATTAGTTGACAAGTTGACAAGAATATTTGAAATCTTATATTATTCTTTATTCTACTTAATACAATACTATTGATGAAACAATCGATATTTACAACAATGCTTTTAGCTAGTATTTTATTTTGATTTGAGACAGAAAAGAACGAGAATAGTATTTCAAATATATCGATATTATGTAAATTAACAATAAACAACAAATTTAAATCATTTTTAAACAAGTATATATTTTCGGTATTAAATGCTTTTATATATTATTGAATATTCTCTTTCCATTAAAAATATTTTCCACGAACTTTTAGTTATGAGATTTGAACTTTGAACTCACCTTACAGCCCTCGCATGTGAATGCTCCGAAATGAAATCCAGCCGCCGGCTCTCCACAGACCTTGCACGTCTGATTCATCTGAAAAGACGAAGGAACAAAACATGATATTATAAAATACTATTTGGCGTGTTCTGAACCTATTCTAACTGTCCCTGTCTTGCCTTTTTGCGTGCAGTTCACACAACAACAAAAAAAAAACAAGAATCATATGTGATCGACTGCGAGGTACCCTGTAACCAGTTGTGAAAAGTTCAAGCACAACTTTATACTCATACCAATCAACGAAAGCAATTCAAGCAATTCCTTTGCTCCATTTCTTTAATAAAATCAGATTATTTAAATTATAATATCATTATAATAGATTAGTTGATTGACCCAAGAATTAAGAACCTGGTCAGGCAAGCAGAAATAAGAGATCGGCACGTTTCTTGATGTTAATCTATAATAAGGACATATCCTTTATAGAGTTATAAGTAGTTAGCTTACTCAATTTTATTAGATCCTTCTGGCCATTTCTATCGCGTACAGGGTGTAAAAAAAGAAAAAAAAGAAAAAAAAGAAAACAAAACTAAAGCAATAAATTCATAAAATTTCAATTAAAAGCAACAGCAAATCATGACACGAGCATCTTTCTAGCTCTGCTCTGAGAGCAAGTGCGCCGCCAGCTAAGTTCACACGCATTAAAAATTAAAATGCAAACATTGTTTGTCATATCGCAAAATTGGTATCAACAAAAAGGAAGAAAATAAAAATAGAAAAAAAATAAAACCAGCCGCACAACAAATGGGAATGTGTGTGTGTGTGTGTGTGTGTGTGTGTGTACTGTCTACTGGGGCATAATAAAATATGAAGATGAAATCAAATGAAAAATTGCCCCAGGGCACAGCAAACATCGTAGCAGGCGAGCAAACAAGCAACAAGCAGCGTGTAGACCATTTGCATTTATATGGCTTGTTGCCTGTTGCCAGTTACCTGTTGCCTGTTGCCTGCTGCCTGTTGCAAGTTCATGTTGCCAATCTCCACTAGCACTTGGTTCCTTTGAACTGTCTCGAGCAATAGGTGCAACTTGCTGCCCAGGTACTACGTATACTATTTGTTTATTTATTGCGAGCGAAATGTTTATCAACAAATTGCCATCATTGTTTGTTGTTAGGTCGCCAGCTTTGTTGTACTTTATTTGGTTTTGCGCTTATTTATTTATATATTGTATATATTTTGTAGGTCTGTTGTAGCTTGGAGTTTTTGGTTCCTCCTAGTGCACTTGTTGTTGCCGTTTAACTGGAGCAAAAACTTGGCTAACACGCACACACGCAACTCTGTGGGAGACTTTAAAAATTGGCCAATTGAGAGGTCAATTGATAAATATTGTAAAATAAATATTTCTGTTTGCCGTATTTTGACTTTTAACAATTTTGGTTTATTATTTAATTTCACATTTTTCTATTCTGCATTATATTTTAAAATAATCTTTTAAAAATAAATAGAATCAATTAAATTTGTTTGGTAATATGATGAAATTTGCCCTGACAAGGTTAAATTAATCTCTTTATATATTTTTCAATGTCTATGATTTATGTCGACCAGGCAGACGAGTGCTGGAAGGAAATACACATATTAAAGGAACACAAAATTCAACTTAAACATTGTCTGATCTTATATCTGAAGCAGTTCTCATTATAAAGAAATTGTTTCAGGTGCTTACAGCAGGTGGTTGCATCCTCATCCTCATCCTCATCCTCATCAGTATAGTTTAGTTTTTTTTCTAGTATTTCTTTTTTGGCGGTATTTATGGTTTATAGCACCAATTGCCCCACTGCCAATTCGCGGCAATAATTTTTCCCCATCTGTCCAAACAATTGGCACATTACAAAGTAGAGAAAGCATTCAACACATTCACTTTTGGCCAGGCTAAGAGAGAGAGAGAGAGACTTCGGCCCGCCAACCTACGAACTGTGTACAACATCTGGATGCTCTTTGAGAGCGCAGGGGAATAAGGAGAAGGAGGATGATGGGGAGGGGGGAGCTCAAAAGAATGCACCACACAACAACACATCACAACACACACACAACACACTACACTACAAAACAGCAATTGGCTTAGTTCGTTCAATTCCTTGGCTTGTTCGGCCTGTAAAACATGCTAATCTGATTTCGTGTTATGTGTTGAGTTTTGCTCCCCAGCTCCGGCTTACCTCCCAATAATACCCTCTCAATACTGTCCCACTGTCCAACTGTCCAACTGTCCCACTGTCGGACTGTCCCGGCTGGGTAGGAAATAAATTTTGTACGTTTAGGTTTCATAAAGCGTCGTCGGGCTCGCTGTGGCTGTTGTTGCTTGGATTAATCGACAAATAAAAATCACATAAAATAAATTAAAAATTATGAGTTTCAAGTTTCAACAACCTGCGGATTGGCAGCAGATTTAGTTTGATTTTAAATCACAACAAAAAACAAAAAAAAAAGAAGATGAAAAACAAAACTCTAAAAGAATAATAACAAAGTTGCAGAGACTCTGCGATCTGTTTGGCTGACTGCCGTGAAATTTATGCAGACAATGTGCAATATTAAAAAGCAATAAACATTTATTTTACAACAGACAAACGACACATTCCAGAAAGAGAAAGAGAAAGAGCTCTGAGATTTAGAAAGAGAAAAAGGCTTAGAATGTTTCTCAAAGCTCAGATTTACGTTTGGTGTAAGCTGGCTTTTGCCTGATTTACACACAATATACGATGGTATATATATATATATATATATATATATATATCTCATTATACAATTCTACTTGGCTACCTGATTACCTGAACTTGTTTAGAGCTGTGTATGAATTTATTTTAAGTGTCAGCTAATGATTTGCGAGTTCGTTTTAATTCCAACTTCCAATTTACTCTAATGTACCCTATTCAAGGCATCAGCTATAAAGTGGGTTGATTTAAATATTTTGTCGTTTCTACAGTTCTAAATAAAAAGTTAAACTCTTATAAAAATTTTAATTAAATTTGAAATACCTTCGATTAATAGAATTATTAGAGCTTCATATAAAATAATTCTAAAAGATAAAACAATATGTTTGATAAGCAAATTAAAAAAAAATATTATTCTATCTCATTGTAGTCAAGCTCCAAAAATGATTTTTGATTGTCTTGGTTATTACAATCATAAAATGAATTATATTTATAAGTATCCATAAAACATCTTAAACATATAAAGTTTTGGAACTGTAGAATAAGTTACAATGGAGGATTATATTGGAAAATTAAGAAATGAAAAATGGAGAATACTAGAACATATATATAAAGTTTAAATCATAACTTGAAATTTAGACTAATTAGACATTGTAATCGCAATGGAGAAAGTGAAAATATAAAGCTGTTATTACTATTTATAAAGATTTATTTGGCTTAGACTTTGAATAAAGACTACAAAAAATGTAAATTAATTATAAACTTTACTTTAAATTGACTAACTAATTGTTCAACTAAAAACTTAAACTAAAAATTATCATTAAATGCCACTGTTTAAGTATATTATGTTTCATATTTATCGAGCGACTTAATTATAAATAGCCCATTCGATTATCTTCTCAAGCGACCCACTAATTTGGTACAGGTTTTCATAAAATTTATATCTTGTGGCTTATTGCATAATTTAAAAAGCAAAAAATAAAAAAAAAAAAACAAGAAAGAAACGTTTATCTTCAACACGCCGAAGCTATATACCCTTACAATGTTCTTCTAAGAAAGTTTTGAATACTTTTGCATAGAATAACTTATTTTAACCCAATTGTTCCTATCGCAGCTATATGATATAGTGGTCCGATCGGGCAGATTTTGACATACAAACTACTTACAATATCAAGCGTCATCTGTGCCAAGTTTCATCAAGATAGCTCAAAGATAAAGCCAAAAATTAAGCATAGAAACAGACAGACAGACAGACAGACAGATATGGCTATATCAACTCGGCTCGACGTCCTTATTAAGAATATATATACTTCTATGTATTACACATTTCGAGACAAAATTATAATACCCGTTTGCAAGGGTATAAAAACCAAACACGAAGCTACCAGCATTTTGGAAGTCACAATTAGTGGCTATTAAGTGAAAGTGTTATAAATTAAATACGCCAAGCAACAAATAATACTAAAAACAATGCAATTTAAATTTGTATGCATAATAAAAATATATATTATAATTCGTAGCTCATATTTTAACTGTTCAATTTGTTTATTACTTTAAAGCAACTATGCGCAATTTGTTGAATACTCATTCCATAGAATATTGATGAGTTTAGCTGCATTTATTTTTTTACCAGCAGTTTGCCAATTTCTTTTAATTAGTATCGTAGTTTGTTTAGGAAAAGGTAACCCGAATAACGAATAAAAATATAAATGAATAAAATATACTTAAAATAAATTAAAGTCAAAAATATAGGGGAATTTTTGTTTTCTATTTGAAATGTGAAATGTGGTAGTTAGAGATTTATCGATTTGGTAAAAAATTGAAAAATTTTATTTATGTAATATACAGGAATCCAGATACAAAATTTCACATTTCTACTTCTTCTGGCTTGTGAGATCCTTCAAAAAGGGGCAAACAAACAAGTCAACAAATATGGATAAGTAGATTCTGCAGTCGAGAATTCAAAAATGTTTTCATTGCATATTTTTCAAAATTTTGCACAGCATTTGATTGTTTACAGGGAATGCACAAATCTGTTGATCTGATCGGCTTAGCAACAAAAAAAAAAATAAATTTCCTGCGTCGTCATCAAAACTGACAATACAAAAATATATTTTTGAATCTTGTTGATTTTGTGTATGATTAATTATAGTTGAGGCTGTTGTTGTTGCTGTTGCTGTTGCTGTTATTGTTTGTTATTTGTTATTTGTTGTTAACCTTAAGTTAAACAAAAATAGCAAGTAGAATTTTTAATATTTCATGGCATATGATGATGCAATGGAGAGATATATCAAAAATATTCAAGCTCATTATAATATGAAATTATTAAAAATAATTTAGCCCCACACACACACACACACACACACACACACACACACATACACAAATAATAATATTATTAAAAGACACGTTTACTCCAGTTTCCTCGCAACGTCTCGCAGTTAAGCTAAGTGCCATTAACGTGGCCAACGCTTCGCTTTTGGCCAAATAAGCGCAATACAACAAAAATTATGATAATTGCCTAACTTGACCTTGGCAACATGTACGTACATACTTACTACAAACAACTGCCACAAATACAAAATAATACTCTGCTCGTAATGCCAAATGCGCATCATAGCCAACAATTTTTGCACATCCAGCGGTCGTCCCCCTCTCCCCTCTCCCCACTCCGCTCTCTAACCACCGGCTGCCCCCTTGTATTGTTTGCATGCAATTATAAAAAAGCGCAAGAGTATAAAATAAATAATAAAACATAATTTAATTAAAACGAAATCATGCACAAAGCAATTGCCTCGCTTTGTTCACAGTGCGCAAAATGCTCAAAACAAATTGTTCTAGTTTTAGTTTATTTAAAATGCTCTTGATAAGGGTATTATACATTTGTCATAGAAGGTGTGCTATGGAGGCCTTTCTGATACTATAATGGTATAAACTTCTGAAGATGTTTGTCTGCCTATATGTAAGCTAAAGTATCTATATGAAACTGGCAACAGACGATTGTTTATACTTTAGATAATACATATGAAAAAAAATTTAATTAATTTTCGTCTTTAAGATATCACAATTTAAATGACATATATAACTATTAATATTATCTTAACAAGTTGACCATTTGAATTCAAATCATACAACTATATTAAATATAAAATAATCGGAAAAATATAAATTATTCTTAAAAAATTGTTTTGATTTCTTACATATATCCCAATCAAATTCTAAGTTCAAAACTTTATACACTTTAATTAGTTAAGTTCAATGTCGATCAACTAAAATTTGCAGCTGCTTGAGGAACATTTGTTCAAAAACTAAGTTTTTCTTATGATTGTCTTTTCCGTTAGGGTATATACATATTTATGTTTTTCTTATTTTTAAACTTTATTTTTTTGCATTTAATTTTTTATTCATGACTCGTAGACACTTAAGACGATCGTACAATGTGTTGGTGTTGCCTTGTAGCAGTGATGAGAAAAAAAAATAAATGAAATAAAAACACAATAAAATATTATAACTCATGATTTGCGTAGTGCAATCAAAACTGAACTTGTGACTGCCATCACTGATCGCAGTGTAGAGCTTATGAACTTATTATAAACTTATTAAATCATATATATTTACCGAAATGAAATGTGTTAGTTTACATTGTCAAGGCAAATTGTAAAAGGCATGTTAAGTAAGTTAATTTTTAATTAAATTATTGGATACCCAACCATTTTTGATTTAAAGATAATAAAAATATAATTAGCTGAAATTACAGCAGAAAATATTCACTCTATGTATAACTATAAAAATGTACAAAAATTAGCATTGTTAAACAGAAACTATTTGTCAGTTCTAAAGATAGCATATTCCAATAAATGATTTAATAACGTTTTTAAATTTCGAGAGCACTCATAAAGAATGAATAAAATATATTTTATAAAAGTGACAATCTCGCATAGTATATCGAAGCATCCAAGACCGTTTTCTCATCATAAGTACTCGTTAATCCTGATTAAAAATCAATTGCATTAATAAATGCTTTTAGTAGAATCAAATGTTCATTTACTGCAACTTTCTCAGTTTACATTTGTGCGCCATTTGTTGAACATTTAGTATTCAAAACTATATACAAAACTAGTTAGATCAGCTTTGAGACAGCTGCTAGTTGTTGGCATCTTCTCTGTGGATCTGGCCAGATCTGATGAGTCATTTTGTAATGCGAACTCGTTTATACCGCTGTGATCTGTAAAACTTCATGGTTCCCCTCCTAAAAATTGTCAAAATTGTTATATAGCGTGTTTGGCATTTGACTGCTTTTTTTTTGCCATTTGGTTGTTTGGTTGTTTGGCTATTTGCTTTCTTTTTGCCGCGTTACAAATACTTGAGGCCTTTAGTCAGCTGCACACGCATCGCATTTCATTGTGCCCGGATCTGAGGTTTCTGCCAAGAACGAGCTTAGTCACGGGGACTGGCGAGTCGAGTCGAGTCGAGTCGAGCAATTTGTCAAATGCACATCGCGTTGTCTGCACAAATTTTACACATTTTCATGGCCCTTAACGAAACGACAACTTGGCCCTCGGGGAGTGATCAATCATAGATGAGTCTCAGCGCAGAAAATTCTTAAGTTCTATACGCGCTGTGGAAATTATTCTCTGTTACACTTTGAGTACAAAGTTTGGCAAAAAAAAAGAAATTTCAAATTGAATTTTCTCTAATCATTTTTTGACAAATGATTTGTATTCATTTGAACATTGGCAATTACCCGCCCAGATCTGTTTATTTCAGTTTTCAGTTTGTTTAAGGATCTTTTCTGTCTTTGGGGAATTGGCGCATTCATCACGTTGTATGAGTTCCCGTCAAGTTTGTCGCTTAAGTCTTTCGTTTGATTTGTACTTAGCTAATTGCTGCCGCTCGCAGTCAAGTTGCTGTCTAAACTACATAAACTAAAACACTATAATTATGGACTATGATGATGAAAAGCAAAGTTTTTATATTTATAGTTGTTTTTGTTGTTGTTGTTGTTGCTGCTGTGACTTGAAGCATCATCGTCGCTGTCTCAGTCGCTCGCTTCAAGCTCTTCAAGCTGTCAAGCAGGAAATGTTTAGATTTATAATATGCTCATATGTGTTATTGTACAACTGCATTGCCATTACTATTCCCCTATACCTCTGCCCATCTGTCTCCTCTTTGTCTTTATAATTAATTTGTAAATATTTTTATGAGCTCAAGTGAAATTTAAATGCACTCGCTGTCTCTCTGTCTCTCTGTCTCTCTGTCCTGTCTCTTTATCCAGAATACAGCGCCCAAGTGCCAAGTAGTTGTGCAATTTCCGCTTAAAATTTGTGACCATCCGCCAAACGGTTAAAATTATGCTGAAAAATTGACGGAACACCGAACACAGTTGACGGTTTAAAAAGCAGCGTCTAATTTTCAATAGAATACGAGTGCACGTATGATTTACCAAGACAAATTTGCAAAACAATTTTTACACAGTCTCAACTGCGTGTGGGTCTTTTAACAAGCTTACAAATGCACTTTTAAGAGAGGGTACTTTCAAATTGTCGCTCGTTAGGTGTGTGACAAATAAAGTAACCCTTTTCTACATTTTTTAAATAAATTAATATATTCGTTTTAAAGTAGTTGAAGTCTTTTGTTAATTTATTTCTTGTAAATTTTTTCATGACGAATCTATATAGATTTTTAATTTGTAATATATTTTTTCATTCTCTTTTTGTAAGATAAGTATGATATGGAAACATGTTCTCATAATAATATAAATATCTATTTAATATTTAAATAATAAGTCTATTTTTTAGTAATTTTGTAATTTAATAAATATTACTTTTTGTGGATCTTGACGCTTTATTATAAATGATTTATCGTTCTGTATTTTTCTATTTTATGTTAATTTTTTTTTTTATTATTTTTCTAATTTTATTTTGTATTTAGATCTCGATTAAGAGAAATCTCAATGCGTAAGTGTTGTTTACATAGAAAATACTATTAATATTAATTTTTTTAAATTGTTGTACAACTTAAAAAGAAAAATTATCCTCGGTGTTTCTTAAAGTGTAGTAGTGCTGGGCTTTCTGGTAAGATTGTGATACTCCTTCAATAAAAAGGATCTCAATTTCAATAGTATTAAGTGACGATTTCTAAGGAAACACAGTTATGACAATTTTAGTCCAAAGTACTTTTAATTGAAGTTTTCTTTTCAGTATGAAAACTCTGTGCAGGAAATAATATACAATCGTATGGCTCTTAACAACCTTACACCTTGCCTAAAAGTTTCAATGACTTGAATGAAGTTCATTTCTCATATTTTATAGAGCATTAGGCAATTCGTTATATTGAGCCGTTTATATTTGTTACTTGTTATGCAAATGCGTGCAATATATGCGAGGTTTTCTTCTGAGTTTTGTATGGTAGTGTTGGTGTTGGTGGTGCATCCACCAACCATTGGTTACTGATGCCTGTTTGGCTTGGAGCCACACGTTCGCCAAGCTCTGTGGCATTTGTTACAATTTTAAATGTTAGCTTAGGCAAAACGAGGCAGGCAGGCACAGGCAGAGCTTGTGCCAATTGTTGGAACAAGTGTTTGGCTTGACATTTTAGCGCGTGTGAGCCAGTATATTGTGCTTGGCTGCAATTTGGACCAACAATTGACAGGCCTGTCGCAGTCAGCTGGCGCCCCCAGGTGAAATGCTTGTATAAAATGCTTGCTAAAGAAACACGACAGAAAAAAGAAAAAAACCAATAAAAAGGGCAAGAAAACTTGGCTAACAAATTAGTAAAGGCCTGGAAATTGCATTTAAACTTTTGCTGCTGCTTGGATGCCCCGGCCATGAATTGGCATAAATTGTTTATCTGACTTTTGCTGTGTGTTGAGTTGTTGCGGCTGCTGCCTGTTGATTCAATGAGCATTTGACTGCACTAGATGCCAATGACTTGACACATGCGAATCAAAAGGGGCTAAAACTCAAGCTTAAAGCCAGTCGAACAGTCGAACAGTCAAACAGACAGACAGATTGCCAGAGACAGACAGACAGCTGGCCAAATGCAGCAGCAGGGGGCAAATCTGTGTTGGGAGCGTTTCTCATGATTTGTGTGCAATCGCATTTTGTATATTTTTGCCTTTTATTTATTTTTTTATATTGCTATGACGGTCCGACAAACGACAAACGACAGACGACAGACGACAGACGACACCCAAGTGATGTGAAGTGTCTGCCTCAAATGCGACACGAGCAAACTAATTGTTGACTACTGATGGCTTTCAATTGAGGAAGATATGGAAAGTTGGGCTTAATTAAATAACTAATGCGAATAATTTTGTTGTTAAGTGTACTTTAGACTTTTTGAGAGATTTTATATATATAAGATAAATTAGTTATGCTTTCTAATAACTTTATTGCATACTATGTTTTTCCCAAATAAAAGGAGTAACTTCTGATCAATTTATTAAATTTGTTGTAATTAAAAAAAAAACAGCTTGTGGATAGCCAATTTATTGCCGTAAACAGACTTTTTAATAAATAGTTAATATGATTCAAATGGATCAGGCTAGAATATTTAATTTTGTTTAATTAATTTAAATTAATAAGTATCATTCAGAAGTCTTTTAGCTCTTCAACACATTCATTTCATTATTTTCCTATTTTTTTTCAATTAACTTAAATATCAATAATTAGTTAATGTTGTTATTAATTATCATTAAGCCAACAACCTTATATTTATCAATCAGGAATTAGTTGTATTATATTATATTGAAATTACTTTTCACTTCAATAGCTCTCTATCTTGCTCTTTTTTGTAGTAAGATTCAGTTATATCATTTTTAATATCTTTGAAAATACTTTCGCCTCTTATCGATTTCAAATTTTCTAATTTTCTAATACAAAATAAAAGAGTTAGACAACGAACTGACCAGCTCACCTCGTGTCTGAAAAAGTTCACACATTTTACTGAAATTCCAGCTGATAAAAACAAAAGACTTAAGCAACAAACTTGCGACTTGCCACCTTTTCATAAATCAACACGAAAAATTCTCAAATGCACAATTGCCAAGTTGTTTGGTGAAATGGTTCCCATAGCGCCCCCAAAGGCACATAGTTTGCACAAATTGCTCGTTTTGCAAAAAAACCAAAAAAAAAACAACAACAAAACAACAACAGCAACAATAACAAGTACAAGCTTGTGCACTGCTCTTATTTAATTGACTTTTGACTCCCGAAATCAGGCGATGGCTGAAAAAGTTCAGAAAAGTATCAGGCAATAACAACAACATGAAGAAGAGCCTGAAGAAACCTAAAAACAACAACAACAACAACAACAAAAGCCAAAAAGCTCGCAGAGATAAAACCGAGACAACAAACAAATAAATCGCATGCAACACACACCAAAGCGTCGCCAAGAAGCTCCAAAGCAACAAAAACCCAAAACAAATAAACAAACAAAGACAACGACAACAGCAACAACGACAACGACAACGACAAAAAAAAAACACTGTGGTCGCCCAGGCTGGGCAACAGCAACAGCAACAACAATATCGAAGAAGACAAGAACAGCAACAACAACAACAGTAACAATAACAACAACAACAACAAAAAGTGCACTGTGCAAGTGCAAATAAAAGAGACGCGGACACATTTACTTATCGCGCCTCTTTAAGGCAGCAACAGCAACAACAGCAACAACAGCAACAGCAACAACAAGAAACGGTGGCAACACTGGCAGCAAACAACCAACAAAACACATGCAAAACGCTGCACAATGGTTCGAATTCCGAAAACAAATGACGAAAATCAATTCTCGTGTTGGTCCGTTAAAAATAAAATAATTCTTAATATTTTGCAGAACATAAATTATAGAAATTGATTAAGATATTTAATGCAGAATGTTTTACATTTTTACAATCATCATAATCGTTACGAGAGATTCTTAAGACAGAATTTAAAAGCCCCTTAAAGCAGGAATGTCCATTAAGTCTGATTCTAAACATGTGCAAAGTAGAAAAAAAACTTTGTATGCAGAAATTAAAAAACAAACAAATTTGATTTATACTTTTTTGTAACTATTTTTCTATTTTTTTTTTTTTTTTTGAAATTCCGAAAATCTGTGTTTGACCGTTAATTTACGCCCACTCTCATTTTCGTATCAAACATTTTTTTAATAAATAAATTTTAAGATTACTCTCATTCCAAATTTTAGGTGGACAAAAGTAACACATTTTTGCCAGCAACTTGAGCGAAACTAGACACTGTGCGTTGGCAGAGCGACGCCAGCAACGACTGCGACAGCGACAGCGACGTCTCTAGTTGACCAACTTCTGCGCCGCTCGCTGCTTCTAATGATCCAATTCCCACGAGACGCCGCTGCTGCCGCCGATGACACTGACTGCAACTGCAACTGTTGCAGAGAGGCTGAGGCTGAGGCTGAGGCCGAGGCAGCAACAGATGACGACGACGACAACAACGATGCTCGCCCAATGCAAAAAGTAGAAGGTGGAGGTTGCTGCTGCTGCTGCTGCTGGCATCGCCTGTTTAAACAACTTTCAAAGTTAATAGTCTGCGCCACGGCGAGACAACGTTGTTGGCCAGGTCCAAGCCGAAAACCAGCTAAAACCGAGTAACCAAATGTAACCAGGCAACAGCAAAATACCCAGCAGGAGTCACAGTTCTCTTTCTCTTTCTCGCTCTCCACATCTCTGCATGAATCATTTCAAAGAAAGCTGCCTGCTCGCCCTGCCTATCCTGTACCCTGTCTTCTGTCTTCTGTCCTGTCTTCTGTCTTCTGGTGTAAATGTGTTGCAACTTGGCTGTTATAATTTTTTTGTTGCTTTTTTTTTTGATGGTGGCCTCTCAAGGCTGGCCACACAACGTCGAAAATTTACGTATACGTAATTTGCCACTAATTAAAATTGAATTTGTGTTTTATTTTTGATTTTGATGCTTTCTACAGGCGTGGGAACACGGCAACATGGCAACATGGCAAACATACGTTTTGAACTTTAAGTTGATTCATATAACAAGTAATTAAATTGCAATCAAAAATTAAATGCAAAACAATTTTAAGCCATGAGAGTTTCTATGACCCAATTAAAAATATGAAAATCTTAGAATACCTTACCTATATAACAATATCTATACTATAGACATGAATCTGCAACTATTTAATAAAGTAGTTCAAGTAGTTGTTGTCTATTAATGAGCAAAAGAAATTAAGCAGAAATGATTTTAGTGTTGATTTTTACAAATGACAATTGTCAATTGGTAATTTGGTAGCTATATTTTCTAATTCAATCTTTCTGGTTTTTACTTGAAATATATATCTGTATTATTATAAATATTTTTAACATTAAAATCAGAATTAAATTGAGATATATTTACCTAATATTGGCTTAATAAATTATGCAAAACAACACCACCAGCACAGTCCTGATAGAAGTCATCTATATAAAATCACAGTTCTTATGACAATTACACTTCCAATATTGTCACCTACATATACATATATATATTAGTATTCACATTAAATGTGCACTAAATTTACATTTAACGGTCAAGTTTCAATGTTAATGTTGTTTTGGATTTAAGTTTTTCTCATATTTTTAATCAATTTGCAAAAATCCCTTTATGTATTTGCAAAATTATATTTAACAATTGATCAATTAATCACTATAAATACAATGTTGCTCATCTCTAGTATTACACATATTGTGTAAGAAATTAATAAATATTCTAAGAACATTCTACAAGTTTTCCTAAAAGTTTGTTAAGACTTAATATTTGCAGTTATTGTAAGCTATTTATCATAGACAAAAACAATATATTAATTTTATTTTATGTAATTTATTAATGTCTTAAAATAAATAAATTAATAATAAAATAAAGAAATGTTTAATTTAAAAATAAAATAAGACTAATAAAATAAAATAAAATTGTAATTATTATTTTATATTAGTTCAATTTATAATTAATATTTTGTCTTGAAATAACTATAACTATATGATTTACATGTACAAATGAATATATATATTTTTTGCAATGAAATAATTGTAAAGAATTGCATATTTTATATTTTTATATATTTTAATATTCACTTAGAATTAAAGTAATTGGCTTAATGAAATTTCATATTTTTAAATTTCGCTGAATATACTTTTAAGTTAATTGCCAAAAATTGTTGTGGAAATTATGAAGAACACCCTTATTTTTTATATTCCAGCCTTGGGAATATGAAATAATTTGATAATCTTATAAATGAAATTTCGCTTTTTGCTGAAATTTTTAAATTAAAACTGAATTAAGTTTTCGCTTATGTTTATGCGTGGAAAGACCTGCAAGCAATATCATTGGTAAATTTGCTTGAATATCTTTCAAGACTGTGGCTTTAATGTTGATTTTGGCCAAGCTGCCCTCAATGCCAGTGCCAATGCTTCAATGCTCATCTCTTGGCAAAAACAATAATCATAATAAATATAATAATAATAATAATACTAATAATAATAATAATACAAACAAAAGCAATATTCGCATTTGTTATTAGTAGCCCAATGCGATTTACAAATAAACAGACAATATAACAATGGGCACAATTTGCTCGGCTCATTGCGGCTTGAGGTATGTTTAGATCTAATGTAAGCGGACATTTGATGCTATAGAGCTATATAGCTACATAGCTAGATAGATACATAGATACATAGATAGATAGATAGAAAGATACTTGTCTGTATGCAATTTATATAAATTTAATTCAATTTGCTGCGCTAAATCGCTTGTGAGTCGTGCAGAGGTCGTCGTCGCATTTGGATTCTCTACTAAAGTATTTTATATAAACATGGCCAGCTGGCCAATTAATTTTATGTTTTTGTAATGTTGTTGCTGTTTATGTTGTTGTTGTTGTTGTTTACTCCCAACCACAATTCTAACAATTTGGCAGCTCATTACCAAGCACACCACAACGCAAAGTTGCCTCCAATAAACGGCGCACAACCTTGACCTTAAGTCTAACATTTGCTGCTGCTGCACCATTATTATCATTATTATTATTATTATTATTATTATGGATTACAAACCGAAATTATAACAATTTTGTTACGCTTCTTTGAAGAAAGCTCCCCCTTCACCCGTTCACCCCTTCATACAACCAGGCGCCAACAGCCGGCAGTCAACAATCCACGTAATAAAGTGGCAGGGCAACCAGTCGGAACACTTTGGCTTTGGCTTCCAAGTGTTGAACTTGAAATCGAAAGCTGTGGCATAAGCAATGGCCAAAGATAACAACAACAACAAAACAAGTAAATTACAATACTTAAATATGATTTGAGCGTACAGCCGAACATTGAATGCACTAGTTGTACGACTTTTTAAAAGTCAAATTATGTGTACAATGAATTGCTGATTCCAAAAGTAAAATTCAAAAAATATCTTGACGGGACCGAGATAATTGAATACGCTAAATTTTTGACTAAATTTTTGATGATATTATAGATGTTTATCTTTTTGATAAGGTAATAAAATAGCCTTTCAAATTGTAACACAACATTTTTAAATTAAATTATTATTATATTGCAATGAATATTTCGAATAAATAATGAAAATAATTGTTATATTCAGAGCTCATTCTCTTCATATTTTTATCTTTGAGCCAAGTTAGTAAACTGTTTCCTCGACACTTTACCTATCAATTTTTATATTCTTAAACTTTTATAGAGTTCGTAGATATATTATTGTTAGTACTGACAATTTCCTCTTTTTTAAATTTGTCCTTATGACTTTAATATTTAATTAAAAACTCACATGAAATTTTAAATTTACTTACACTAAATTATATCATTTTGATTCCCCTCGCCCCTAAACATTTCGCTTTGTAACACATTTAATTTGTATAAAATCGATCTTTGATTAACGGCTTAATTGAATTTTGCAATTATCAATTTTATTTTCAAATGTTCATAATATTTATTTATTTGTTATACTTTTTCCGATTCTCTTATATTTTTCGAAGAATTCTGAAGAAATCTTTTAAATATGAAGAGTTCAACAATTAATAAAAAAAAAGTCCCTAAGCAAGGTTTCAATGAATGACGTTTGTTTCTATGTCATCATCACTGCGTTTGCAATGTAATGTATCTATTTTTATTTATTGATATTTAGAATATACAATATATATTGATATATATATAACACAGATGACTCACAGTTGAATCTGACAATTATCATTTAATTCCATGCTGTTTTATGACTTGTAGTTTAGCTGTTAATATATCAAAAAGTTCAAAACTGTTTTATTTCTGATTTGATTCTTTTTATATCCAACGAATTTCAAGTTCGACTATGCCCCATTTTGAACTTACCACAAACACCTTGACAAGGCCACGCGTCTGCTCTTAACTAGGCCCATTTAAAAAGGTGTTCGCACAAGTACACACCCCCCTCTCTCTCTCTATCAGTCTGATATATTTTTTGATAGCCACGCGCTAATTTGAAAATAATGCGCTCAATCATTTTCACATTTCAACTTCTCTGGTTTTGGCTTTGGCTCTGGGTCTGGCTCTGGGTCTGGCTCTGGGTCTGGCTCAGCTCATTTCATGATCAAATAAAAGCCAAGTTATAAACTTAAACAATTCGCATTGCATTTATTCAAGCACCGCTCGACCCGGAACTCCCCCAGTTTGCTGATTGTCTGTATAATTACATAATATTGCATAATTTGCAAAGTACTTTGGCTTTGGGATTTATGCTCTGTTAGCTACAGTCGACAGTGTACACTGTACAGAGATTCAAATACGATGACGACTATTGGAAGTCTTAAAGTCTGGGCTAGTCTGTACTACAATACCGTCTCATTATCGTTTTGCTGACCGGGTCGGTTCGGTTTTTGGTTAGAGTTTTCGTTTTCGTATTCGTATTCGTTTTGGTTTTGATTTTGATTTTGGTCTTCTTCGTTTTTTGGTTTTACGTTTTCGTTTTCGTTTACGTTTTCAGTATCAGTGCACAATGTAGTACTTAAATAATAGAAGTTTAATAGCGTTTTGTTTTCAGTACTTTGTCGGTGCTTGCAAGTCGTTAGTTTTGCCAGGTTTTTTTTTCTTTTTTCTTTTTTGAACTACTAATGCATTCAGCTGTGTAGGATTTTTGTCAAGGTTAGCAAGTTGTTAGTACTAGTTACTAGTTGCGATGGGGCGGATATAATGACTTGATGCATGTTTTGTAGCCAGCATCTTTGGCAGCAGCGGAGGAAGTTTGCAGTATTCAAAAGTAGTGTAATTGTTCTTAACTTCGTTCAAGTTCGTTGCCTTAGTCATTTGGCAACTTGCATGTTGTCGTTGTTGCTGTTGTTGTTGTTGTTGTTGTTATTGTTTTTCTTGTGGCATATACACACATATGTATATGTTGCAACGACTTTCAGTTCGCTAATTTCGCTCATTAATCATCAAGGAAAATCGCTCGCTCTGCCATGTAACTGATTACACATATATGCACGAGTACAACCCACCAAATCAAAGAGTTGTTTGCCAAAAGGCATGAAAAAAACAAGGAAAATCTCAAAAATTATGTCTGCAGCTGCAGCACACTGATTCCAAATTGAAGGTTTTCGACAGAAATTCAAAATAAAAGAATGAAACTGTATATATTATCACGCAAGATAAAATCTAAGCAAAACATAGGAATAAATTTATGTATTTCCTTGAAAAGTTATAAAGGGGTCGTTCCTGCAATAAAAGCATAAATCTCTGTCATATATTACATTAATTATAAACCAGATTACTAATTTATTAAATAAACTTTTAGCTTTCAAATATGTCAAATATTTTCATTAAAATTACATTATATTCTCTGATTCTTTAAATTATTTTTTATGTCGAAAATACTACATTTTCCAATTGATTAATCCAAAATACTCATAAATAAAATATAACATAATCATATGCTGCCTGGAACTGGATAAATTAGGCTTATGGTTTGACCTCAGTCAAGATATAGTTTGAATATGTCTTTCACTGTTAATATTTCTATCCAAAAGTTATGCCACCCCAAAGCGCAACAACTCTGCAGTAAAGTCAAATTTTTATTTTATAAACACAATATTCAGATAAAATTCCTTAATAGTTTGAAAACATAACACACATATCATGCATAATAATATATGATATTTGCAAATTAAATGCCAACTTAAATAAACAAACTATGATTTTTATTTTCAATATTTATTTCGAATTTCGAACTTCACTAGTCATTGAGCAGTTTAAACTTGCTGTCTTATCCTTTTTTCAATATATATGTTAGTACATATGTTCGACTTGTAACCAGTGTGCACAGGATGAGGCTGCATTTTGGGCGCCCGCCTGAAATGTATCTGCAAATAAATGAAGTTGTCTGTTGTCTGGCTGTTGCCTCAATTCTCAATGCTCTAAGTCGACTGTTCCGTGTGGTGCTGACTGTCTGACTGTCTGACTGTCTGGCTATTTGGCTGTTTGGCTGGCTAGTAAAGTCATCAAGCTCCACTAGCTTCAGAATTGATCATTGATCTTTTGGCACTCGCCAGACATGTGCGCCATTTGCCTTCACGAAATTATAAATAGTGCAAATGCGTGCAGTGCATCATCATCATTAGTTTTTGGTTTTGGCCAGGCAATAGACTTGTCTGGGCAAAACAAGGCAACTCTCGGCAAGGGGTGGCGAGAGGAGGCGAGAGGAGGCGAGGGGAGGCGTGGTGGCTGCCCTACAACTTGTCTTGCCAATTATGTAACACAAATCATCAGCTGCAAGTTTTTTCTGTTTTTTCTGTTCTTTTTTTTTGTGCATTTGTTAAATTATTTCAATTTATTTTCCTTGGTTGTAGCTTAATTACAAAGTGCGACGCTGTCTGAGGTTTTTTTTCTTCCATTTTAACAAATTTTCCATATCAAGTTCGTGTCCTAAGTCTTTCGTTTTTTTTGTTTACTTTTTTATTGCAAGCATTTTCTAATTGCAAGTTAATTTCTTGTGGCGAACATAAATTTCACATTCTAATTGAGTTATCAACCGCAACATGTACACCACACGAGCAAAAATGCCAACAAGGAATCGCACAACAACAACAACAACAACAGCATCAACAACACCGACAACAGCAACAACATGAGACGAACAACTTTTGCAGCCAGAGCTAACAAACTGGCTACGCATGTGAAAAATTGCAACCGGCTATGGCTACAACCGCAACTAACAAAAATTGCATACAACAACAACAACTACGACAACAACAACAACAATACAACAACAATACAACAACATTGCTGTTAGCTGCTGTAATTACATTTTGTTTGAAGCGCGGCAAATGCTTTTTGGGCTTTTGCTAATTTGCTAGCTGCTTCTGTTTTTTGCATTTTGGCCATGTTTAGCCATGGCTTTGGCTTATTTATTTTTAAACATTTATAACTTTTTGTCTGCTAGAATTCTTCAACGTACAAATACTTTTGTGTATGTTTGCCCAGCTTGCCGCATCGCATCGCTTCGCACCGCAGCTCGTAATTAATTTACTTTGTGTGTTCGCAGCCTCCAACAAATATGAAAAAAATCCATTACGCAAATGTTTATGACCAAAATGGTCAGCATGCAGCAGCAACAGCAGCAACAGCCTCCCCTTGTTGCCTCCTCCTGATGCAAATAGAAAATATGCCAAAGAGTTGGAGCTGCAAATGGAGTTGCAGATGCGTGCAACGGAGTCGAAGTGCATTTGACTGTAAGCCACCACTGCAGTCAATTCCAAGTCAAGTGTCTGTCCAGTTTAAGCCATGCTTTAGGCAGTTTCTCATACACACACACAAACACACACACACACACACACAGAACTCAACATTGTAATGCGTTTCTCTGTGCCTGCCAATACAAATTTTTCTTGATTTTCACCAACTTGTTAAGTTCGTTGTCCAAGTCTTTTGTTGGATGGGACAGTGGAGGCGTGTTTGATTAGCAAAAGAATTATAGTCAATATGGAATTCTACACAGAGTTGAAACAAAATCAAAGATTTTGAAAATTGATGAACGAGAACTAAATTCTTGACATTGATTAGATTCAAGTAATAATATGAAAATCGTGTTTTCAGTGGCCTAAGTTTCAATATAAAGCCTGTTAAATATTAATTATTTCTGTTTCTATTATCTGTCCGTATAAGTTTGTATAAACGTTGTAGTCCTTCTCGGGATTGATAGGCTTATAGCTCGACCAATACTAGATATTTAGTATTAATATTTCAAAGCTCATTTCGTGTTCTTTTGGATAAATTTTAAAATTTTAAAATTTCTAGAATACAGTAAAAATATAATGTTATTGCACATTGTTATTTTAAATTCTGATGAAGCAACCGTAAAATCCTTGATTCATAGCTTCTAACTGTTTCGAATGTATTCGTAGAGATTAAATAATATATGTAGATCAAATAATAAAGTTTCCCTTGCCACATTGTATAACAGAGATATTAAATATATATTCCATAGTTTTTTTTCCCACATTATCTAGCGAAAACTTTAACTTATTGGTCATATTTATGAGAATCGTTTAAAGATCAAGCTAAAACGCAACATCTCGCTAAATATGTATATGATTGGGTTCATTTGCTAGTATTCCTGTTTTTGGCTTCATTTAAATCAAACATTTAGTTTATCGTCTCACATTTCAACTAATTAACACTACTGGGTATCCGCCTCTTTGGCAACCTCATTTCCAGAGGGGCCGCCACCGACTGTTTCAGAGTAAACGAAAATCGGCTTAAAACCATAAAAAACGCACTTAAATAAAATTTAATATTCAAATATTGACATTTAGTGCCATGTTAGCGGCAACTTACGTGAATTTTAACCTATTCAAGAAAAATTTCTATGCGCTATAGAAATCTATTTAAAATACGCAGTTTTTAACATTCGAGACGCTTAATAATATTAACTAATTGATCTGCATTAATTTAACTTGACGTGAAGTCTAAGAGAAAAACAAAAAAAAAAACGCAGTTCCTAAAAACAAAACAGGTGAAGCAGCCACAGCTGCCGTTTATGTAGATCGAACAGCATTCAAGTGTGTGTATTATGATTATTATATTTATAGATATTGTATTTTTTTTGTTTTCTTTACTAAAAATTATGACATCATTTAAATATTTTCGCCGCCAGTTGTTGTGTAAACTGGTTTAGGCCACTGTTTTTATTATTATTATTTTTACGGATTTTTCTCTCCCTCGACAAAAATGTTGGGTAATTATGCACGGGCTTCAAAAGCTCATAATTCATAATAAAAATTTTGCGCCCATTTGCGAGATGCGGAAGCGCTTTTGATATGAGATGTTGACTTTTAATTTTGATTTTGATTTTGATTTTGAATTTTCATTGCCTTGTCTTATCAATATTATAATTTTTGTTTTCTCGTTTATCAAAGAGAAAAAATATAATCTTTTGAATTTTATTTTCGACTGTGGTGCTCGTAAAAATGTTTTTATCTGATTTTATATCAGTTTGTCCACTTTTTAGCTCGTAAAATAAACAACAATTGTGTTATATCTTTTTATTTTTTTTGTTTTTTTTCTGTTTCTTGGCGCTCTGCATTAATCATGCATTTGGATTTTTGTATTAAAATATGCGTCGATTTACGGTTGAGTTTACAGGCAGGTAAAGCAGACTTGTTATAAGATCAATTTAATTTATATGGTTAGTCGGTTGGTCGGTTGGTTTGTTGTCATTTTTTCAACTGAGAACTTACCGCATATGGATTATCCTGATTCATCATTGAAGCTGCTTATAGGTTGAACTTGTGTATGCTGCAAAAAAGAGAGAAAATATTCAAATAAATATGCAGTGGATAAATTCTATTTGTACGCATTTTGAAATACAATTTATGTGAGTTAATCACAAATACTAGAAAGTTGTGTTAACTACTGACAGGTGTTCCCTGTTCCCGTGTCTGTTTGTTTGTTGCCCAAGATGTGCACAAGTTAACGCGTTTGTACTAAATACTTTCACACTTTGGCTTCCTCTTCAACTTTGCCGAGTGCAATAGGAAGCGCCAATTGTTGCCTTCCGGCCTGCCTTTTTAAGGATGCACTTGGTGTTGCAGTTGCAGTTGCAGTTGCAGTTGCGGTTGCACAGTTGCAACGACCTTGATGTGTTAATTTGTCGTGCACTGGCGAGAAGCAAACACCTGGTCAACTATACTAAGCAACACTATGTGTAAATCGAAAGACTTAAGCAACGAACTTGACTACAAACCTAAATAAAGTTCAATTTTATTTCTATATTTGTTTTGTGTTGTTTTGTTTTGTTGATAAAGCTACATTTTACAAACATTAAATATTTAACTTGTATTTGTATGTATGTGTATATTAAGGGAAAAATAAATTAGAAATGAATTAAATAACTCAGGAAATTTCTAAAATTAGAGTTTTGTCGATATTTTTGAATAGCCTGTACCCCAAAAATAGCCAAAACAACTTGAATTACTGCTCTTTATTGAAAGGTTTTCTATTATTTTATCAATTCTCACGTCAAATATATAAATTAGATTAAAAGCTGCAGCTCTGTATTAACAGATATAAAAGTTAGGTCAATAATGTTTCAGCCTTATCGTATTAATACATAATATCAAACGACTTATTATGTTTATATATTATTTCCATACATTTTGCCATTCGCTAGTTTCTCATATTATGTAGGTTCTGTTATAAGTTATAAGTTTTTATTTTCTTCGTTTATCACATATAATTGTAATACTATTATACGTGTATTTTATTTTTATTTATTTATTTTTATTTTTTTGAGACGCACTCTCTTAAAAGTATGCTAAATGATTTATTTTTAAAATAATATTTATTTTTTTTTAAAATATATAATTTTCTCTTAAAATCTCGGAAACTCTGCTTCAATTGAAAATGCATTTAAAATTAGCATTATAGCGCAAATCATAAGTAATTCTAACTGTTTTCTAATTTTACATTTTTGGCTATTTGTGTTCTGATTATTGTTAAGCATATATACCCTGAGTTATAGCATATATTACTCAGATCTAGAGGGTATAATAAGTGCACGCTTTGTAGAACATAAGACAAAAAGTCAACAAGTAATAACTTGGGGCAATTGTCAATATTTGCGACACATGCAAAGCAAGATTTCTAAGTCATCGTCAAAGGCAAATTCTTTGATTACTAGGCTAGTCGATAGTTCGAAGGTTTTTGTAACAAATTCAAGCAAATAAAGCTTTACACGCTATTTACATTATAAAGCAAATAATGTGCGGGCATACACTGTAAAAAATAAAATCAAAATAGTCTGCAAATGTTGAAGAGAAAAATGTTAAGCAAATTCTAAGCATATATAAATGGATTTTTATATATTTTGTTTCCTATCATCAAATATCCAAAGCGAGTTAATAATTTTTAAATTAACTCTCAAATTAAAATATAAATTGGAATAGAATAACATAAATACAATTATTGAAAATTAATTCAAAGCAAAATAAAACTAATTTGCATACAAATATTTAATAATGTAGAATATTTTCTAAAGAAAAACTGAGATTGCATTTGTTTCTAAAATTGATACATTTTTCCCAAATAAATCTGAATATTATTTAAGTGGGTTTTCGACAAGTGTACTAGGCTTTGCCTTACATTGATTCTGTTATATAGTCGTAAAGTTTATTTGCCTGCCCTTGTCGATGTTGTTGTAGTTGTTGTTGTTGTTGTTGTTGTTGTTGGTTTGCTGGTTTATGGCCTCACTAAAAAGTGCACTTCCACAACAGCAACAACAGCAACAACAGCAACAACAATAACAACAAAAACAGACTGAAAACTTTCTCACAAAACGTCAATCGTCAGTTAGTCAATCAGTCAGTTTGTCAGTCAGTTTTGTCAGTTTATCTGATTGCCATCTCTCTCGCTCTCGCTGTCTCTTTCTCTTTCTCTCTCACTCTGTCTCTGTCCCTATCTCTCTTGTAGGTTTCTTTATTTTTTTATTTTTTCTGAATTTTTACGTTAATGAAATTCACATGTTTGATTTTTATGCCGTGCCATCGTTTTTTATATGTATGATGAATGTATCTCAATATATGTTATGTTTCATCCGTTTCTGTAAATGTATCTGTGTCTTGCCATGATTCCCATCAATCTCCCAATCAAAAGTTATCGCCAGACTGCGATTTTTCAACTCAATTCGTATTATGGTTATGTTAATAGCTGATATCAGAATATTTTGTTTTTTTTTCCTCGAGCCATTAAGTTTTCTAGCGGGCAAATTATGAATGGCCCCACAAAGTTCCAAGTTTTGTTTAGCGGCTCCATAAAAATGCGACTTATGGGGACTTAAAATAGATAAAAGACAAAACGATATAAACTCTCGTACCTTATCAAGAAATGCGTCTTTGAAATGCCGCAAAGAACACGAAAAGTTGATTTTAATCAAAAACAAAAAAAAAGAAGAAATCTGAACAATATTCCGTTGCAAATCGTTCAAATTTTCGTTGCACACTAAACTGCAGTTTATCGTTGTTGTTGTTGTTGTTGTTGCTGTTGTATATAATTTTAGTATTTATTAAGTATTAAATATATGTACATATATATTTTTTTGCGTTGCGCAAAATTGGAAAATCATTTAAGTTGTTTGTTATGCAAACTTTACAAGCGTTTTTATTTATTTTATTTTTATTTCTATTATTTGCTATTATTTTTTTTTATTATTATTATTTTTGCAACTTGCGCCAATAAAACGTCACTTGACGATTGTTGTTGTTGTTGTTGTTAGTCGTAGCTAAATTGCACTTGACTTTTAGAACTTTAGACAAGCGTGAAGCATGCATATATACTAAATATATAAACTCACATATATATCACATATATACCCCGATCTTTAGTCGCTCGTTCTATGTGTGTGTTTGTGTATATAACACACACTGTTTTTGTATGTAACTTTTCAATTTGCTGCCGTCTTGTTTATATAGAATATTGTGAAAGATGAGTTAGATTTCAAGTAAGTTTCTCAACTGTATTGTTGTTGTTATTGTATATTGTTTATTGTTGTTGTTGTTGCTGTTGGTGTTGCTGTTGGTGTTGGTGTTGTTGTTGTTGTTGTTATTACTTAGGCCCCACCTTTATTTAGTGAAAAGGCATTTGGACTTGACTTAGGACAAATGGCGAACAAGCGCGCGCCTCTGTTTTCATTTTTATGCCAATCATCTGTGTGTGTGTGTGTGTGTGTGTGTGTGTGTGTGCTAAAGGTGTGAAAATTAATACACTTTTGCGGTCACTTTGGGCTAGCTTGTAACTGTTATTAGACTGATTGGATTGGATCACTGGGAGAATTGCATTTGTGGCCGATAAACGATAAGCGATAAACGATAAATAGGCGCAATTGACGATTAACTGTTCTCGGGGTCATTTGTTGCCGATAAACGATAAATAGGCGACAATCTATCGACGCACATTACGGTTGTTTTGTTTTTATAATCGTAAAATGCCGACGAGACGCAGCGACGAGCGTGCGGATGCGACATGCGATTTCAAGCGTGCGAGCAAGAAGCGCGAGCTATCACTAAAGACTGATGTTAAACAGTTCTGCAAAATGCTCAGTCTACGGTTATACCGAAGACCGAAGCACCTGGTAGCGGCTGCTGCTGCTGCTGCTGCCTGCTGCTTGCTGCTGCTGCAAAATGCTCAGAGATGCTTTGCAATCAACGGGCGCGAATACGAAGCGACAGTCAGGCTTCGGCTTCGGCTACTAAACGGCAGCAACAACAGCAACAACAACAACATAAGAAGCTACTTACTATAAAGCAAAAACAACAACAACAACAAACTGGTTGTCTCATCAAAAGACAAACAAAGCAAGGCAGAAGACACAAGCGCTCTCTCTAACGGTGCTCGCTGGCTCAAAACTCAAAGCAATTTGAAGAGCATTTGAGCGGACTTAATATGGAAGGGAGCAGAGAGCAGAGAGCAGAGAGTGTGAGAGTGAGCGTGGCTTTGAGTGGTTTTAATACTTAACAGTAACAGTGCTCAGTCATGTTAGTGCTTAACAGCGTGAATGTAATTTGGAATTTACAGCAACGATCAAAGAAATAATAAAAATAATAATGCTGTTAGTTAGCTGTATTAAATGCTTACAAATCCACTGTACTGTAGGACATATGTATATAATAGGGTCTCCTCTATCCTCTACAATAACCTTTAACAGTTGTATACGCACTCAATACTTGGCTTAGTCGCTCATGCTCGTACTCGCTCTCACTCCATTTTGTATTTGAATATTTAACAGCTGAGCGCAACGCTCTCTGCTCTCTCGCATTTGATTGGCTCGATTAACACACAATCGGAGCACATGACAAACTCAACAAGATAGCTCTCTACACACACACACATACACACACACACACACACACACTGATGAGAGACGACGAGCAAACAACGAAGATCACTCGCTCATGCGCTCGCGCTCGCGCTCGTTTTGCCGGGCTATAAATAAAGAGCAGTTGCATTAGCGCTTTGGGTTGGAAAGAGTGCGGGCTATAGCGCTGTTTTGCTCGACTGAACGCGAACTTATTTACTCAATTCATTGACCAATGCAGAGCACAGATACACTCACACACATATATGCATAAATATAGTGATGTATGTATGTATGTATATCGATATCGCATTTGCAGCAACTCTGTTCGGCTGGTCAGTCAGCCGCCGCACGTGGGCGTGGTCTATTTATGCAGCACAACTGTTGCTATGTATCGATCGATCGATTCTCCCCCCTCGGGCGCCACCAATACTCTCTCTCTCTCTCTCTCTCACTCTTTCCCCCTTTTTTCTTTCTCCGTCTCACTCTTGTTCCGTTGGCGTAAATAGTTTTTTTTTTTTTGCATGCACACGAACTGGATTCAATTGCCGTTGGCAGGGGCAACACTCACGCGAGTTTGTTAGTTAGTTAGTTAGTTAGTTAGTTTGGCTAACTTCCCCATTGCTAACGGTGTTGAATTGACATCTGGCTGCCCGCCTACCCGCCACCGTTAGCTCACGCCATCTTTTTGCCATTTACAGTTGTCAAACTGTCATAGTATTGATCGTTAAATGCGTTATCTGTTGATAGCCATAAGACATTTTATGATATTAGTATCATAGTAAACAGCGCTATCCCCCACACCCCTAACTAACACTAACTAACACTAACTAATATTAACCAACACCAACTAACACCAACTAACTCCAACTAACACCAACTTATACTTGAAACACCAGAAACACTTGTTCGACATGTCGAAAATACGAAGATCTCTGAATTGCCAGATAAAAGATGAATATATCATAAAGTCAGCCATATTTATCGTTATATTTGCAGACAATGAACTGTTTATGGAAACAATCTTAATTAGAAATTTAGATTATTTTTAGGTCGAGCCAAGAGTATCTCAATAAAGATTTTTGCAATATATTTTAATAGCACTTAATAATAATACAAAATTGGTAAAATATTCGAAAATAATAATATTCTAATATACATTTATATTTTATCAAAATCGACTCTGATCAAACATGGTCAGATTGAACAAAACGTAGTTCTACATCGAACTGTTGAATTTGATTTCGATATTTTAAAAAATAAACATTTTCAAGCAAACTCTTTTTGACCGATTTTTCTGTAAGACATATTTATTATTACTTTTAAGAAACTTCTTGAAATTGCTAAGATTATAATACTACATCGATTTGATAAGCTTGGTTTTGATTTACTGAAAAAAAATGTTTTTTGACCAATCGTTCCTATTACAGCTAAATGATATAGTGGTGCGATCCGGCTGATTCTGATATATGTACTGCCTGCTAAAGATTAAGATAGATTAAAAACTGAAAGACTCGTTTGCATAGAAACAGACATACAGTTGCGGTCAAAATAATAGTAGTGCGTGTAATGCAATGTATAATGTTTGACGGACTTGGAAGTGAATCTAGGCTGACATTCGGAATTTTGTGAATGCCTTACATATTGTCGAGATCCTCGGCTACCAAACAACACAATTTTTGACTCATCCGACCACAATAGTTCTCCATTTCTCAAGCGGTCATTTCTTATGTTCTTTAGAAAACCGTTTTCTCTTTTGGACAGGTATTTTATTCGAAAACGGAACTTTTCTCAAGCTTCTTGCTACTAGATTATTTTTCCTCAAACATCTACGAATCATTTCTATAACTTAGTCCATACCTAAAAATTTTATAAAATATATTGTAATTTATCAAATTACAATAATAAATACCAAATCATATTCTTTTCTTGCTTAAAATAATTTTTTTTTAGTTTTAATTAGTTCACTACTATTATTTTGACCGCCTCAAATTAAGGGTTGATCACGAAAAAGCGGAGAATCTTAAAAATGAAAAAAGCTTTTATGTCCTAATGATACTTTTTCATAAAAGCTTATTCAACACTATGATCTGACAATGTCAGAAAACAAAAGTTCGAATGTACCTACGAAATATCAATGTTTTAATTTTATGTCTGGTGGCACTACTATTATTTTGACCGCAGCTGTACATCAGACAGACAGACGGACACAAGGACATAGCTATATCGACTCAGCTCGTCGTGCTGATCCAGAATTTATATATTTTATGGGGTCAGAGACGTCTCCTTCCTTGTGTTACACATTTTGTGACAAAATTATAATACCCTTCTGTGCAAGGGCATAAAAACGAGAGTTTGCAAATCTGACCAAATAGTAGCACAGTGGACAGCACTCCGGTTCGATTCCCACCAGCCCCCACTAAAATTATGCTTTTTGTTTTCAAATTGAATTTATTATTATAATTACACTGTGCAACATTTTTTATAATCAATTCATTTTAATTTTATGCTCTGATCGCCTTTCAGTTAAAAAGTTTCCTTCGCATCAATTTTTTTACAATTATTTTTGGCCATAATCTGCGAATCGCTAAAAACTAATAAAAGGCTAATACCTAGGGCTATATTTTACTTTTGTCTTTTATGTCGCACAGTGTTATTTACCCCTATTTCACTTCACACTGATAGTTACACTTTTCCTCTTAATCCTTTTGAAACTAGAACTTTCCTTTGTTTTCCCTTATCCAAAAGTCACATTCTAAACTCTCATTCACAGAGAACGTTTTGCAGATGTTCGTCCTTATTCCTGGGCGTAACGCCCGCAAACTATCAAGGTTCAAATCGTTTTTATACCAATAATATTCTCACTAACCGACAAAACTTTACAGAAGTTAATCCAATTCGTCGAGTTTTATGATAGGCAGCCCGCAAAAACCCGCAACTCGTTATCATGTGTTTTTGTTTTCTAACCCTTTTCGAAAAATGGGAAAAAGGCAACGAAAGTCAGGCAACGCCCCGAAATCGAAAACGATAACTGGGAACGGAGATCGACGATCAAAGAGCGAAGATCGAAGATCGAAGAAACTCAGGGAATAAGGACTTCCTTTAAAAGGGGGTGTTTAAACCCATTACGTTGTGTGCAGGATACACAAGGACTCTCTATAGGGTTTGAGGAAGGAACCTGAAGAGTTACTCTGCGGTTGCTCTTGCGGTTTACCTTTGACCTTTGAGCTACCTTTTTGGCTGGACAACACCCACAAATAAAAGGAATTCGATTTGGTTGCCTTTTGACAAATTTTCATGCTTTAATTTTGAAACTGTTTTCAGACATTTGCATATGGAGTGAAAGTATGTGTGTGTGAGTATTTGTGTGTGTGTGTGTGTGTGTGTATCTGTGTCCTGATGGCCTGGCTAATCCTTGCTGAGCAACAGATTATCCCTTGCAATTGTTTGCTTGATTTGTTTGTTATGAAAACTCGCTCCAGCTCAGCCTGCTGCTGCTCCTTCTATAGAAATATGCCTGATATCCTTGCAACAAGAGTTGCAACAATGGAACGTGCAACTGCGTCTTTCGACTGACTGAGGTGGACTCGCCCCTTTTTGGTTACAGTTTAATGCGTTCTAATGTATGTGACTTTTGCCCAGATCCTCAAAACGCGCCTCAAAAACATTTGTGCCGCCAGTTGAAGTGACTTGCAAAATGATTTGCTGCTCATTGTCCTGCTTTCAATCAGGAATCAGGAATCATCAATCACTCAACTGATCAATATAAATATTTCTGCCGAAATTAGGTTAAAGGCTTGCTTTACAAATTCAGGCCCAACAATTCCCTGACAATGCAACTAAATTTTCTGATATTCTGAGTTTCAGTTTTTGAACTTATGTCATGCCAGAAAATAGCCAGGGGAAGCCTTCATCTTTTAGGTACCATAAATGTTTCACTGTATCTGTATCTGTAGCTGTATACAATAAATTAATTATAAATGCATTAATCACTGCCAAAAACTTTGACAAATACTGACATGAGCGTTCGTCGTTCATTTCGTCTCGTGAAATGAAAACAAAAATTTAAAACACGTTTTCGCGCTTATTTCTGACTAATTTATGCGTTCGATTCGTCCGTTGTCTTCAACTGATTTCAGTTACGTCAATACAAAAGAGTTTCGTCTTAATTATACCCTATAAACGATAATAACAATAAGGCTACAAAACGCAAGCAAAAAGCGTGACGTTGTTTTAAAATCAGACTTCATTAAATATATAGATATGGAAATTAAAAATATATGAGAACAGTTAATAGAAAGTTATAGTACTTTGAATTTTTATTTATTTATTAAATATAACAAGAGGACTTGTTGTGGCAACTCTTTACATATATTGTGAGGGTTACTTTGAATTTGGCCAATATTTTTGGCAAAGCCCATTCTTTTTAATCGGCTCAAATGCCCGACGGGCAGTAATACTTCGAGTGACAGTAAAAACTAATATAAATTCATATATATTTAATGGACGTTGATAAAAATTAAAAAAAAAACTCAATTTTGTTACCTAGTGTAATCTAACGAACAGTACACTCAAGGGGCCCAACGATAGCAATCAAGGGCTTTAAAACCTTTTGGATATTAAATATAATCGAACGAGAGGACATTTTTCTTTACTTTTGAAACTAAAATATCTTCAGACTATATGCGATTTGGGATTAAGATTAAGAATAATTTTATTTTTAAACCAAAATTTGTTTAATACTTGTTTTATCTAATAGTTTATACTAAAAACAATTAAATGTGATAAGCTGCTGTGAAATATTATCAAATATTCAAAGAAGTAACAGAGTTATATTGTAGACCAGATAGATATGTATGTATGTATCTAATTCAGAGAATACATAATATAACAATTTTAAACAATTGTAAGGATAATCAAAAAAATAAAAGAATTATTCCCAGCGAATTTGAGCTTTTTGGCGGAGAATTCTTAACATAATCTTTTCTTTTAAATTTAGTTATATATACCATATAATATATATTATAAATATATATGCCTTTATTTTTAAATACTTGTTTCTTAGTTAAGCTAAACATCTTTCAATTTAATTGATATTAAACAAATTAATTAATTAAGCGAATTATCTAAAATATTTAAATATGTTTCATCATTTCTATTAAGTTTCTTCCAAACTTAACTTAACATAATAATCTCTTTAAATGTGTAGATGATACAATTAAAGTTTAGTCACAAGTTAAAAATATTTTGAAAATAAAGTTGATTATGTGAAGCTTATTTTTAATATCCCTAAACCTTTTTTTTAAGTTTATTAGCTTCCAAAAAAATTTATTTAAAACTAAGCAAACGTTTTCTTTCAGTTAATAATATTGATATTTTTTATTTATTTATACAATTTAAGTTTAAAAATATTAACTTGAATCCTGACTTGGAGTTGGCTCTTTTAAGCCACAATTGTTTTTACAGGGTATTACTAAAAGCATATAAAGCTGCTCGATTTTCGTTTGTGCGAAATGCCACCTTCTTTATTATAATTATTATTTGTATTTATTTTTGTTTTTTGGTTTGTTTGGTATTTCTCGAATTTGATTTTGATTTTGATTGAATGACCCAAAAATTGATTTCCACCTTGCGGCATTTCGATGCTCTTTGGCATGTTTCACATTTGGCAGCTTTGTGAGGTATGCAAATGAGATCATTGATCTGTTTTGGTATCGATTCGTTTTTGAAGAAATCGAGCGTGCCACATAAAACTGAAACTAAATCCAACAACCACAACCAAAACCAAAACTTGAAATCAAATCACATTTGACCCTTAGGGGTCGCGCATGCCAATAATAATGTAAGCCGAAAAGCAAAACAGAAATGTTAATTTCCTGAATACAAACCTAAGTAGTATATAACATATAACATATATAATATATATGAAAAAGTTGACGTTCATTTATTTCTCTTTATATTTATTTTTTTGGAACTCATTTCATTTTGATTTGGTCAAGATTTGCTTTGTGTGTTCGATTTTCCAGTTTTCGTGCCGCGAATTTGAATTTAATCAAATTAATTATGTTTGTCAATGAATTGAGGCTTCTGCATTTTGGACATTGATAAATTGACAGATCGCTTTGACTATGGACAACAAATTGCTCCAAAAAAAACGAATACACTCTTTGATATTTTGGTATTTTGACATGACAACACTAAAATGCTAGAAAGCTCAGATTATACCACATTTTATGGCACAAGCAGTTTGTTTCCCCTCTCTGTAAGTCCCCTTAGAAACCTACTGTAAATATTGTGACCAAGCATTAAGAACAGCTTCCGTATGCATCATATATTATGGAAGACCATTTTCATTTCCCTTTCCTAACTCATACAAAACTTGGGCTTTGTTGTGTGTTTATATGGAAGGAAAAAATCATAAAATAGATGCGCCTAAATACAAATTTAACAATTGTTCAACACTCTATTTTTATTTAGTTTTTTATTTCAGATTCTGTGGGAACCTTCAAGCCGTTGGCATCACACATCGCTATTTTGGACCGATTTCAATGCGTAATTGTAACGTCTTTGTGGTTGTTATTAACACCTTAAGCTGTCAAACCAAATGGACTATGAAATTGCTCCCAACAACAACAACCACAACAACCACAACAACCACAACAACAACAACAACTAGAAGAATAAGGTGTTTCACCTCGTCTTTCAAATGCAAACAAAGCAAAGATCTGTTGCTTCCCAATGGAATTTCGTGAATTTATGCATAATGCTTGTACATTAAAATCATAACGCCGACAAATGAACAAATGAACTCAACTTTGGACAAAACATAACAAAATATACTCTGGTCCACAACGATGTTGTGAAATATAAAGTAAAGTTCAGTTTAGTTTAGTTGTTTTCTCTCTTTTCGGAGTAGGTCATAAATGAGAAGATTTTTCACAGCTGATTGTAAGAAATTTGTGACCAAACTGAATGCCATAGCACTGTGGCCCAGACTCTCCAATCTCCAATCTGCAGTCTCGTTTTCCCATTTAAACTCAATTCCAGTTCGGATAAGGGGCTTTGTTGTGATCTTCTATATGAGTATGTTGTTTATACTCTGTTGGGAAAATTCTATAGGATATGTTGAATTGATTACTAACAAGAAATAAACGACTATCTATCATATATACCCTTGCAATGGTCTTCTAAGAACATTTTGAATACTTTTGCATAGAAGAACTAATTTGTTACCCAATTGTTCCTATGGCTTCAAACTTAATTATTATTGTAATGTTCTACATTGGATGCTTTTTAATTTTAAATAGAAATATTTAAAATAATTAAGCATCCTTAGTTGGCATTATCTATCAAGATATAGATATAACAATAAGACTTTATTTTCGATTCGCTTCAATTCGACACATCGTTAGATTGAATCCCAGAGTAAAAGTAATTTAAAAACTTAATACAATTATGTAAAAATACTATTTTAATTTTATGTTAGTTGAGCATCATTTTTAAAAACTCTTGCAATTATATGAAACTTATCAAAGAAGTTCATTCAATTACCATCGAAATGCTGCACAAGTCTTGGCAATGCCTTCTTAAACTTTAAAATAGTTTTATTTTAATTTTAAATAAATGAAATTTTCTCATTACTCATAAATAATTTCTTATTACCCTCTTAAGTTTGTATTATCAAATTATATTTTAGTTTAGTTAAAGATTACTTTTTAGCTTTTTAATAAATTTAATATGCGTGAAAGTTGGGGCGTCTCATCAGCCGTTGCACCTGCAACACCTACAGCCTCGCTCAGTCGATGTCTGCCACGGCAGATCATTTCGAAATGAATCATAAATATCTTAGCCAAAGACCATGAATAGCCCAACTGAAACTTCAATTGGTGTTAGAAAGAGGCGTTAATAAAACACATGTATAAATCATAGAATTCAAATGAAATATTAATTCAATTTTCCTGCTTAGATACAGATGCGCATGTGCTGAGAAAATAATAATAAAAACAAGAAGGAAACGGCCATCTTCGGCACGCCGAAGCTATATACCCTTGCAATTGTCTCCTAAGAAAATTCTAAAGGCCAACTTTGGTTTTGATATCTTGGAAAACAAAGAAGTTATTCATAAGAGAACTTTTCTACCGATTGTTCCAATGGGAGCTACAAGGTATAGTAGTCCGATTTTGTTCAAACTTGGTCAGATTGTTCAAATCGTAAATATGCACCGATATGCCGAGTTTGGTTTTTATTTCTTGAAAAACAAAAAAGATATATATACAACCACTTTTCATGAAAATTAAGTGTCTTCGATTTTTCCTTCTTAGCTATATGATATGGTAGTCCGATTGGGCTGATTTTGACTTACAAACTACATACACTATCAGGCTTCTTCTGCACCAAGTTTCATAAAGATAGCTCAAAGATAAAGCCAAAAACTTTGCATAGACACTGACAGACGGACATGGCTATATCGACTCAGCTCTTCGTCCTGAATAAGAGTATATATACGGTATATATATATATCGGTCGGAGACGTCTCCTTCTATGCGTTACACAATTCGAGACAAAATTATAATACCCTCTTGCAAGGGTATATTAATAATAAACATAATATACATATATCTAATTTGAAAGGTTTGTTCAGAAAATATTGTTTTAAATGTGCAGCACGCTGAACTTGACCCAATGATATTTCAACAGCATTGCTATGGCCATATATATATATATATATATATATATATATATATATATATCTTAAATATATATACATGTGGCTGTGTCTTGATCTTGGTCTAAGAAAGTGCCACCAGTTCCCAGGTTAGAGTTAGAGTTAGAGTTGGAGTTGGAGTTGGAGTGGCTGACAAATGACTAAGGTCGTATACGGCCTTTGTCGAGGGGCGGTTTCAGTTTGGACGGGCGGTAAGAAGGTCGAGACTGCCTCTCTGGCTTGTCTTGACTCGAGTTGACTCCAAGTCTGACTCGGATGCATCACACACCAGCTGCAAGCTGTGGCTGGGACGTCATCGCTGACTTCAGCAGGTGTTCCGCTAGACAAAAGATGCACTAAACAACAACCACTACAACAACCACTACAACAACCACAACAACAACAACCACAACAACAACAACAACAAATTGAAGCTGTTGATGCGCACGAATTCCGTTTTTAGCTGCAGTTTTTCGCGCGCTGTTTAGGCGCTGCCAGTTTTCCATTTTGTTGCAATAAAATTTTAATAAGATTTTTTTTTATTTTGCTAGAGTTATACACTTAAAAAAAAAACGTGTATACTATTCCCCAAACTCTAAAAAAAAATTATAAAATATATATATTTTGTAATTTTTCACAAAAAAAATAAAATAAATGTATTTATGTAGAACTTTGTTTTTAATTTGCGGAATTAAATTCTACAAAATGTAAAATATGTTATTAAAATAATCGCTTATCCAAAAATTAAGAAAACTTTAATTACAATGAAATAAAAAATATTATATAATATTATAAATATTATCTAATTGAAGTGAAAGTTTTAAAATAAATCTTATAATTTTCTACTCTTATAACACAATCAGTCGGATCGGATTTCTGCATTTCAAGATATCGAAATAAAACTCAACAGATCGATATAAGATTTTGATTTTTACAATCTGGCCACGTTTGATTAACATCTGACTACTTTATTATATGACTGCCATTATATAGTCGCAATAGAAACGATCGGTCACATATTGAATTTATTTAAGCAGGGTATATATCTTCGGCGTGCCGAATATAGCCATAAATTTCTTGTTGTTACTATTGTTATTTAATTGTTAAATAAATCTTGTTCGATAAGGTCTGTTCGATAAGGTCTGAACTAATAAATATTTATTTACTATTAGATATGATTTGAAAATTGGAATTAGATAGATACCTGAAACATTATAGTAATATCCAGAACTTTCCGATGTGGAGATGGATGTCTTTTTTTTCAGTGTGCTATATATGTATGAATTTATTTAGAATTATTATATATTTTTGTATGTGTGCCATCACAATAAAGCTTGGTTGCATCGTTAAAATCGTGATGCAGCTCGAATGTTGCCTCAACACTTGGCCACTAGGCAATCGATCGGTCCGATCGAGCTCCATTTTTGTATTGGTTTGCATTCGTAACTCCTCCGGATGGTTTCATCTCCATTTGCACTACTGCCACATTGATAATGCCACAATGCTAAAATGTGTTTAAATGCCTTATTGTTTATAGTAAATGCAAATTTTATTTTACGCTAAACGTTAAGCGTTGTTATTGACAGTCGCAGTTGTGATCGTCTTGAAAATAAAATAAAAATTGCACTTTTGGGTGTGTCGTTGTGTATATTACAAAAATATATATAATATATATATATATACTCGTATATTATAATATGAATTGCAAGCCATACGCCTGTTTAGTTTATGCGTACAAAGTTTTACGATAATTACTAGTAAATTAAATAACAGGTTAGTTCCAATAAGACTGATTTTAATATAACCGTTGAACTGCTTGATGGTCTAATTCTGATTTGCACTGCTTGATTTGAGTGTAGAGAATATTTGTGCTTGTGGATCTCGGTTGTCTCTAGTTAAAAGTTTTTTCAACAATCTTTGTTGATTATATTATAGCAATAAAAATAATAAACTTAAGATTTATTACACATATGTATCAAGTAATATCATATATATAATTGTAAAAGACTGTAAAAGACTTAAATTGTTGTTTATACTATTGCTAAAAATATTATTGCCATTTTGTTTTCCAACTGTTGCATATTCTATTTGCTAAATATTTCAACATTTACTGTTTGCAATCCGAAATGCTCGTTGATGTATATTAAACTATATTCAAGAATTCTAAATTATTACAAATTCCGATATATTGTAAAATAAATTTAAAAATGTTTTTATATTATGAATTGTGTATTAATACCATATTAATCAAAACTTTACAATTTATCTTTATATTTAACATATAATATACAAAATGCATTCTTAAAAGGAAATAAGTTAAGATTACAATTTAAAATTTTAAATTTATGCGATAAATTATATGATTATTTAGAATTTTTTGCATAGATCTCTAATAATTTTCAAAAAATGTAAGCTACACCAAAATAGTATTAGTCTCAAAACATTTAGTTTCATTTAAAACTATAATATAACTATATGAAAATTATGATTAAAGTAAAGATATCTATATTTCCTGGAACTATTTTACAAGATGTTTTTACAACCTTTATACAGGGTATATCGATATGAAGTGGTTGCCCCTAACTCGTGTACTAAATGATGATGACAGCCTAATTTCCGACATGCTGGGTAATTAAGCGGGACAAGGCAATAGAAGGGAAAGGGAAGGGGGGAAGGGGAAGGGATAGATAGATCGATCTATCGATCGAACGGTATTTATGTAGGTATTTCAGTAGCCAGACCAAACGCTGGTGGCCTAATGACTGTATCAATGTTGTTTGTTGTGGAAATGGGTAAAAGATACAATTTATGTGCACGTTTGTTTAGCGGTGCACGTTGCACGTTGCACGTTGCATGTTGCACAGTTTAAGTACCGTGTGAGTGAGCATGAAATTTCCGAAAGAATCGTAAAGGACTCGCCAACTGTGCGCAACATATGTTCTGACTTTAAAATTTCCCAAAATGGGAAGAAATAGGAATAGAATAGAAAGAAAAGTATTGAAGTAGACAGACGACTAATTTCCTTAGTCTATGATTGTGGTACGAGTGATCGGACTTCCTAATCGCTGGCAGGATGTTTGAATTGCGTTCTGGAAATGGAAATGGTTTGATGGCTGGTAAAACTGTTGACATGTGACAGGACTTAGGCAGCAGCAGGACATTCTAATGCACATTTAAATAAGCCTTTTGTTGGCTTTTGTTTGCGGTCTACAAATCCAGCGACTTTTTTCAGTCGTTAAGTACACGCACAGCGGCTTAGCCACATTGACAGTTTGGTTTAGGCCAGGTTCTTTTGTATTTGATCCTGGGCAACTCCTAATTACATGCGTGAGCGCTCTAAATGGAAAAAAATATGGAAATATTGTTGCTTATTTAGGCAGGCGATTGGTAATTCCAATTGTTGTTGATATTCGTCTATTTTATGTTTTATTTTTATTTTTGTTTAAACTACACACACGACACGACACACGCACGTCTTGCATCGCTCATCGGTCAACGTTCAGGTTTTGGTTTTTGTTTTTGTAAATCTTTTTCTCTTATTTTTTAGCCTTGCATATTTTGTTTCCTTTTTATTTTGTAATGCGGCGAGGCGACTTTAATGATGCCCTTTCGCAACCACGCCCACTTGGCTCAATGCCCATCATAAATTTCAGTTTCAAATGCTCAGCCCAAGTGTTGATGGCTCTGGGCGCTGTCAAAGGACCAATTTGATGGACAAAAGGCAACATCTGTTTGGCAGCCAGGATCGGAGGATCGAAGGATCGAAGGATCGGAGGATCGGAGGAGGGGTAACTGCATTGTGTGTGGCCAGCTAATTGAGTGACCAAGCGTGAGGGTCAACAGATTAAACAGATGAAAAGATGAACCGATGAACAGCAGCAGCAGTTAAAAGACATCTTAATTGTTGGCAATAAACAAGAAACTTACTAATTTGATGGCCTATCTAAAGACTGAATTCAGAAACTGTTGAAAACTGTACTGAACCCAATTATTATGATATAGTCCCATTTTAATCAACTAATTTTGCATCGATCTGTCAAGTTTGATTTCGATATTTTGAAAAAAATTAAGGTTTTCATAGAATCATATTTTTTGACCGATTATTTATATGGGAGCTATGGCGTATAGTGGTCCGATTATGATCAAATTTGATAAGAATGCTTATTAGTAATAAGTTATTACCCTCGAAGCCTACTTACCAATTGTCATCATATAATTTTGTCACTACGCGTGTAACGCCTAGAAGTAGACATCTCCGAAAATCTGACTACTGTATCTTATAGCTCCCATATGAACAATAGGGAGCTATAACATAAATGAAATATTTATTTGCTTATTAAGATACCGTAGCATAACTCAACAGTTTGATGTAGCATTATGATTTGTACAATCTGACTAATTTGTTTAAAATCGGAACATTATATAATCTAGCTGACATAGAATTATTCGGGTAAAAAATAAATTCTTCTATGAAAATCATTATTATTTTTCACGATATTAGAACATAACTCAACAGATCGATATAGAAAATTATTCTGTACATCAGACATCGCCATAGGAACGATCAGTCAAGTATTGAAATTTTATAGAGCATTTCAAGGGTATATAGTTGCTTTAGTGTGACAAAGATAACCATTTCCTTCTTGTTTTTTAAAAATTGATCTACATGTCTATAGAAACATAAAAAACATTTCTAGTTTTCTTGTTCAAACTTATAAAATCCTATAAACTTGAAATTTTTCAAAAATATCGATTAAAATGTTCTGAAATTAATGAAAATTGTTTTTGCTAGTATTCTAACTCTAAGAGTTTAATTTCTTTTTTATCCTAAGCTTTAGATACATATATATAATTAATAAGCATATTGTAGTAACTTTGATTTCTTTTAGAATATTTTAAGGTCCAGCTACACTCATATTACAACCTTCTTAATAGAAATTTATTGTTTTATTTAAATCTTGAGACAAAATGTGTAGGTCATCAGGTTTGTTGTCAGCTGTTTTGGGGAGCAACTTAGGCAATATTTATTTGCTGTACGAGTATATATACATATAATCCATAATAGTGCGATCATTATAATAGCATCATCGTTTATTTGCAATCATGCGGCACATTGATTAATAAACTGATTATTCATAAACCACAAGAGGCAGCTTCTTGTTAATGAGCCGTGCGATGAGTTAAGCCTAGGCATCATATCGCTTTGGAGTGATAAATTTACTTTTCGTGTGAAGTTTGATAGCTGAGGTCATGCCATGGATTTATTTCCATAGCTCATATATCATGCGGGGCAACAAGTTATTAACGGGGCGGGGCGGTAGCTAACACCTGCATATTGGCTGAATTTCCGCATTGCTAACCCTAAAAACAAAAAAAAAAACTCAAAAAAAAACGAATCAAAATATCGATATATGGCACATACGTACTAAGATATATTCATACAGTTGAAATCCATTCACTGCCCCAGACATTGACCCAAAAATATCAGGCAAACGAACGCAATGAACGATCCAATCAGTTATGAGCACGTTATGATATATTTTCTCTTTTTCCCCCCTCAATAATAAATCAAATGTTTTGTATATGATGACTTGGCGTGGGAATTGAAAACAGCGAAATAGTTTTAATAATGAAAGGTGAGCAAACAGCATCCACCAAAAATATAAAACAAAAACAAAAACAAAAACAAAAATCAAAATAACCAACAAAAAACAAAAGGTAATCAATTAAATTTCTTATCATTGTGGTGCATCAGCGATTGAAAATGAACTGAGCGCCACAAAAATAAAAACAATCTAGAATTAAGCAGTTGAGATTGCCGAACGTTGAAATTCCCTTTAAAATATGGAGGCAGAAGAAAATTAACAAAATCTTTAGATGGAAACATTATATTCGTCGCAATGTAAAACTAAATCTTAGGAGGCATATATGAAAGCAATAAGTTATATTACATCAATTTTTGAATATGACATTACATGCAGATTAAAGCTTCAATTTTCAATACCTTTATTTAATAAATTTTCATAATGCGTTCTTCAATAAGTCCATGCGTCTTTTATTGATATTTTATAGCAATAATTTTATTAAAATTAAAACTAAAAAAGCTAGATATACTTTTTGTATTAAAATTAATTTATCTTAGGCTATATTCAAGCATTTTCTGGATATACCCATTCAATCTAATATTTCAGAGTATTAATATTGAAAGTGTTTTGATTGAATCACGATTTTCTTGTAGTTATTGAAATTGATTTTGTTTTTGTTTTTGGCATACCTTGACAGGAAACGCTTCAAATTGGGCTTATGTAGAGTTGAATTGGAAACGCGTTCTTCTCATTTTCGAATGATTGAAAATGCAATTACAAATCAATGACAGTTTGTTGTACTAATTTTGAAATCTAGAAAGAGTCACAGAGAGTTCGAAAGAGGGGAGAGGTTAGAGTTTCTTTTTTTTTTGAATCATCAATCATGTTTACAAGCATCAAGAGAGAAATAGAGGAAGAGGCAAAACGATCCTGCAGACAATGCAACAAAATTATATCATGTGTTAAAAGTTATGACGGATCATCGAAAGTGTAAAGTGTCTGAGGGGTAGCAACGATTGTTTTTTTTATTTTATTTTTTTGCACAGCTTGACTTTTCAGTAAAGCCTCGTCTTTTTCCCCGCTCTGATGTACGAGTACTTTTCAATCATTACTCATCAGAGTTGACGACGCATTGTTGATGGGATTTCCGCTTTTGAAGGTGTAGCAGCAAATACTTATATAAAAATACACAAATACAAAAAACGCCCAATCAAAGTGAGCCAAACAAAAGGATCGTTCAATATTTTTGATTCCATATTGACAGGCGGGCATACAAATTGCTTGATGATGCTCCTCAGAGTCAGAGTCAGAATCCGATTCAGATTCAGATTCAGATTCAGATTTCTTTTTGTTATTATTATTGTTTGTTATAAATTAGCTCAAACTTTGTACACACAACAATGCAACATGGCGATCAATCATTTAAAAGTCGAAAAATGATTATTTACATTTAACAGAATACTCAGTTCAAAGACAGTTCGTTTAACTGTGATTGCGATTACAAGTTCCAGTTTGAGTCCAAAAAAAAATAATAGAATTGGCATCTGGTTTGCTTTTGCTTTAAAATGACCACTTAGTGTCCCAATATGGCGATGATGAGCAGTTCAAATGTCAGGCAAGATATTTCCAAAAACCAAGACTTGTTTGTGCATCTTGAAGGCTTCATCTTTTAGCTCTAGCCTTAATTGACTTTACGCAAGAATCCAAAAAACCAATGAAAATAGAAAAAAAACAAGTACTGGAAAATTATCATGCATTGTCTATCGACTTGGCTGTCAAAGCTCAATATCTGTGACTATCAATTGTTTTCACATCTGAGTTATCTTTTTAATTTCGCGCAACTTGCAACGCTCCACGCTCCACGGTCCACGCTCCATGCTCCATGCTACATAATTTCAACTTGCAGTTGGCCTGACCCGGGTCAAAGTTGAGAGTGCCATGTGTGTGCCCTGTATGTTGCTGTTGTTGTTGTTATTATTGCTGTTGTTGCTGTTGCTGTTGCTGGACTGGTCCAGGCTCTCTGAATCTCTTGGCCATGTGTGTAAGTGTATGTCGCGTGTTTCATTAAGGCGACAAACAACACAAACCTCAGCAGCAGACCCAGACCCAAACCCAGACCCAAACCCGGCCTCAGATTTCCAGCGATGATCATCGTCGTCTTCGTCGGGCATATTGTGACCTCAAAAATTGCGAAAAAATAACGAACGTGCGGTAAAAGCGTCGCCAAAGCAACACTTGGAAAAAAATATGTTTAATTTAATCAGAAATGTTCCTATAATTACACCAAACAACAGCATTTTTTAACCCGCATTTCAGAGAATCAATATATATGTAACCTGGGACGCTGAATACGAATAAATTTTGTTTTTAAAAAAAGGTAATGGGAACAGTTTTCGAGAATCGAAATAACTAGGTTAAGATTATTCGTTTAAAAGTTATTGCGGATTGAAATTAAGATTTTGCATTAAAATATGCGAATTTTAGAATAATCAATTTTTCAGACAACGTTTTCTTTAAAATTCTAACTTTGTTAAAATAAATGAATAATTGTTTAAGTATCAGTCGAACAAAGTGGAAAATATAATTATTTAATATTTTGGGGCACAAATATTTTGTGAGTAGATTATAATACATTTAAGAGCTTTGGAAAATTCGAAAAATAAATTGAAAATCTTTGGCTGAAACCTAACATTGGTTATTTGGAGTATATTAAATATTTTAAGTATAAAGTTCAGAATACAAGAATACTTTTTAAATTGGATAGTGTTATTAATTCAAAGTTCAATAAATACAAATATTGTATTGCGCTCGGGATTTAGAAATTAATATAGGTTAAACAGTTGAAAAAAAAATGGAAATTAAATTTACAGCTTAAAATTTTATTAAGCACTTGATTTTGAAGGTATGTATATACAATTAGTTTTCGTCGTTTATATTCTATAGGAGTGCAGAAGATGGAAATACTTATTTAGATGAAATGAGTAACTTATCATTATTTAATTTGAAATGTATTATAAATTCTGTGCAGCTTAATATACTCTAAAGACCTTAAAGCGTAGACAAATAACTAGACTATATCTTGCAGTGCAACTTTCTGGCTCAGATAAAGCCAAACCTCGGAGATGGCCTGGCCAAATGGCCGGGGCAGCCTCCCATTTTTTGGCTTGTGTGTTGCACTGGTAGTTACGATGCGCATTGTAGACGCTATGTGCCACACCTGTTTCATGTTGCAGGCTCTGGCAGAGACTATGGCTGTAGATGTGGATGTGGATGTGGCAGCAAAGCAGAACCAGCCTCATTGCCCCAGCAGCCTTGTGAGAATCTTTTTTATTCCGTGTGTGTGCACAACAATTTTTGGTCTCTAACTGACCTTAAAGCTGTTGATGTTGATGTTGCTGTTGCTGTTGCAGTTGCAGTTGTTTTTGCTGTTGTTGTTGTTGCTGGTAACGCATTTCTTTTACTGCTAGGCGGTGTTGGAGGCTGATAATGATGGACTGTATTAACCGTTAGGTAGCTTTAGCTGGCCTGTACGACAAGCACTGGCAATCAGTGGACATTTTGATATTTGATTTTTTTATATTTATTTTTATTTCTCTTGGCTTTGGAAAAAAATACATTTTTCCTTTTTTTTCCAAACGAAAAGACCTCCAACACTTTCACTCTCTTAGAGTTTTTCAGAGTACAGACGGTACAGTCCCTATCCGCTATGCGAAAACAATTTGAACTTGTCAAGGCTAATCAGTTTTCCTTTCATTTAGCCAGACATTTACGACACCGACGTTGATGCATGGCCATGTCAGAGCCACACAGAGTCAGAGAAACAACCGACATGCAACAACAATCAGCAACAACTACAAAGACTCTTTGTCGCAATTATCAAAAAGCCTCGCAAATTTTCACACGAAGCCTATCACATAGCACACAGCACATAGCACATAGCACATAGCTGGGCATCTAAGTTGTCCACACATCAGGCACTAATTACGGCTCATTATAGTGACCAAAGTGTAACATGTTGTCAGCTGGAGGACAACAACAGCCCCACTGACGACCAACGACAACAAACCAACAAAGCAACAAACAACAACCAACAACCAACAACGACAACAAAGAGTGGCAACAATTACAAGCTGCAACAAGCGAATTGAACTGACAACATTAAGTCGAACAACTGATACCCTAAAAGATCCTTGGAATGATTTTCTGATTTCCCTATTCAAAGTAAATTTGTTTGCTGGTTGAAGTGGGGCTGTAGTATAGATGAGGTATATTTATAATTTATTTTCATTATTTTTTATACTTATTACAGGTTAACACGGCGTGTATCCTAAAATTTCATCTACAGCGCCGGTATATGTATGTATGAACATATGTATGTAGGTATTTTCCCATATTCAATCATACATATATTTTAAATTTGAGTTTAATCGCACCATAAATATGAAGTTAATAAATAATACCTCAGCAGTGCCACCCACCGGGCTCATTCATAAACAAAAAATATTATCAAGAACAAATAAACATACATTCTGAATATAATTGATATCGTACCAAAAATACAACTTTTTAAAATAAATGAAAATACTAATTAAAAAGCCACGGGAATCCAGCACTGGTAGTCTGCAAAAAATAAGTAAGAATTTCTATTATTTTTTGGCTGCAAACTATCGATGTTAATAAATTTATAAACACTTAGATTGCAAAACAATGATATCTGATCAAATGTAAGAGTAGCCTGTCTTCAAGGACTGTTAATCTATTTAGGTTTTAAATACTTGCTAATACACTTCCTCCTTCTGTATTACAAACTTCTTACTGAAATGCTTAGACCCCATTTCTCTATTAACTAACGCGACTCGTGGCGCTCACATACGGGGCAGTCAGAGTCAGATAGATCTGAGGCAGGCATTTAAACACCTGACAGTTGTTGGCGAGTGTTGGCGCTACAATGTGACCAGTCGCTGTTGTTGTTGTTGTTGTTGTTGTTGTTGGTGGTGGTGTCATTGTTGTTGCCGACATCTTGAGCGTTTGTCTGGTTAACCATTTTTGGCAATGACGTTGCCAGCTCTTAAATCTGAGTTAAATTGAAAGTGCATACGCACGTACAAAAAGAACGCATTACAAGTTGCAACATCAACGAATAAAATTCTGATGCAAGTGGATGCAACAATGGGGCATCTCAAAGCATAAATTAATTCCTGCTTTATGTTATTGTTCAAACATTATTCACTTTATAGAATTTGTTATTAAATAATTATGAATTTAATGAGCAATAACTTTAAGGGATATTTTTTTCAAAAAAGGTCCCCATATTTATTTCAAATTTTTTTTGGTTAATTTTTGGTTAATTCTGAACAATTCGGGATAGAATTATTTTTCTAAGATTGTTACATAGTATAATTAATACAAAATAAATATAAATCAATACAATATGAACAGTATTATTGCCGATATCCTCGTTAACAATTTTTCTTTTTCTGTCACCTTCAGAAATCCATTTAACCCCAACTATATCCTGATTATATATATTATGAATAATTTATGAAAATTAATTCAATATAAAATTACATATTTATTTAAGCATAAAGTTAATATTAATTATATTAACCTAGCCTAAAGTTAATATTACAAAATGAATGTACTTAACATATCTTCAAATTATATTAAATTTTTCAAGCCTATAAACAATTCAGCTTATTTTACACTAAAATATCTTAATAATTAATTTATTTAGTTATTAAAATTAACAACAACTTCAACTTGCTTACGAAACACAAAATGTCAATTGATTGGAAGAGTCCCAGAGCCGGTCTTCAATTAGCTTTAAGATACATCAAACGATCGTATTTGGAATCGATGGATGATGATAATGTGGCCACAGCTGAAAACCCATTCAAAATCAATGACTCTTCTGCCACAGCAGCCAGTGCTGTCCAACTCATGTAAGTGTATATATCAATTGTATGATACTCTCACTTGAATATGTATAAAGTTGTTTTTTACACGACCATACCATACCCAAATCACTTATGAAAATCGTTCAACATTCGAGTGCTGACGAAAATCGTCAGGGAACCCTTTAAAGAAAAAAGATAAAAAACAAAAAAAAATTTAGTTGCGTTGTGTAGAAGACGAAGAAGTTGAAGCTGATCGTAAAGTCATCGCTTGTTGTGCTCGTTCAAAGTTCGTGTCAACATCATCAATTTTGATCAATATGTATTTCCCATTATGAGTGTTCAGACTCGTACTCGTACTCGTACTCGTACTCGTACTCGTCCCCGTACTCGTACTCGTATCTGAGTTGTGCTTTTAAGCTGCCCTGCCATTTAAACGGTTAAACGATCGTGTTTGGTTCGTCTATGATCGGCATATAGTCGACGAAAATATGGAAAATTACAATTATTAGGCATTTTGCTTGTTTGTTTATTGATCGCCGTATTGAGGTTATACACTAAATGATACATCGACCGATCGATCGTTCGAATAGAGCGATCGAAACCGCTGATCGTTCAATTGATTGTTCGGACACCAAGTGAAAATCGCTAAAGAAATCAGTTTTTTTTGTTTTTTTTTTGCCAAGATCGAGATGTATGAAAATTGCTGCCTAAATGGCTGCCATCAGACACGATCGTTAGCTTTGGGACCTGATCACTTTCTTTTGCGTAGCGGATGCGGGAGGAGGGAGACCTGATCGCATTGGCGACATGTGTTCTTCATCTGCACAACTGTTGACCTAGCTGAAAGCAATTATCAACTTCAGTCATGATCATGATTCAAGTGCTTGTCCAAGTTCAACTCTAGCTAAGTGACGCCCTAAGGCAAGGTGGAGGGGGAACCTAGGTGAGGGAAGGTGCGTTCAGGAGGTTCGACCCTGTTTAAAGTTTATAAAAACTCATTATAATGTCTTATAAATGCACTTGTATCAAGTGGGATTTCTTGATTGCCGTACCGTCCACAGCTCTACGGCTGCTCTGATCCGTTTTGCTCTGATCTTTTTTTTGTTTCTTTTTTTATTTTGCTGGCTCTGCTCTGTGTCTTTGATATTCGTTGTTGTTGTCTTGCTGTGGTGCAGCAGCAACAACTGCAACCGCTGAGCTTGGGCTCCCATGCTCCTCAGCGTCATCGTCGGACTTAGACACATAGTTCGCTCAAGATCATAACATGACCTTTTGACTGGCAGTGATTTCTACGCCCACGCGTATAAACCAGACCCAACAGCAACAACAACAACAACAACAACAACAACAACAACAACAACAACAACAACAACAACAACAACAACAACAACAACAACAATGAGTCTGGTTAACTTTTGCTATTGCTGTAGCTTTTGTGGTTTATGTATGTTTATGGAAAATGGGTTATGAGATATTTCTTCCTTTTATCTTTTACCATTTCTATTTGACCATGGGAAATAAATTTGTGAGTCAGTTTTATATTTTTTTTATTATATTTTTTGCTTAGCGCTCAGGTAGGTAGGTAGGTTGGTCCCTCTTAATCGAGTTGCATTCCTTAACCACAACGAAGGACGTTCCGAATATTACACCTACGCTTTTAGCCCGGAGATCATAGCCCGCAATTCCCGACATTTTTATTTGATCTACTTGGACTTGTTGCTCTCCTTCCAACCAAAAGCGAGTTAATTGCATAGCTATTGAATATACCAATGGAAGTAATCAATAAAGGGTAACTAACTAAGCAGAAAATCCCATCTTTTATAGTTTCCCATCCCATTCATTAATCGACTTTTAATATATGCAAATATCTATTTATGTACACTACGAGTATTTTTGGGAGTTGTAACCCCAAACAGATAACTGGCAAGTGGCAAACGGCACGCGAATTGTTCTACTGTGGTTTCAAATTGAAATATACTAATCATTTTATTTAAATTCTCTAAATTATTGATTTTAAGTAATAATAGATAGAAATTAATTTTAAGGCTTGACCGATAGGTTTAATTGGGCCTATTATATGTAATTATTTAATTTGATGTATCTATATATGAATACGCTAAGCCAAACCCATACAAATGTTTGTCTCCATTTGTAGCATAGTAAAATAATTTTAATTAACACAAGAATTTAACCACATGTTCGTATAGTTAGTTATGTGTAAGCGACTATCAGCAATTTATTTAAATTATATTTTGTTTTTGATGATTGTATACAGTTGCATAAGACAGTGAGAGTGCAAATGAGATAAAATCTCTCAATTGAATCGCTCTCTCGGCTTTGCACTGTATTTTGAATTATTTTTAATGACCGCAGGATGAAAACTGTTAACAGAGCTGGTCTATTTTCGACTATTAGGGGAATTTGGTTAACATTGGTAAAATACTATCTAAATATTCAATTTGGGCCCACTGTGCACTCCTGGCTGCTTTAACCCAGTGCGAGTGGAGTGCAAGGACTTTGCTCATTCCATTCATGCGCCGACAGTCATTGAGGAAGTTTTGTTTACACGTGCCGGTTGTCAGGACAACCAGTCAGGACATTCCAATGCATAAACAAATCGAATTTTGGCTTCAGTGTCGCAAGTTTGAAGGAATTTTTTCGAGTGTCTTACATTTAGTATTGGCTTTAGCCTTGCGCCGTTGCGAACGTTGTGGTGTTTACTTGAACTGAGGCAGTCTGGAAGGTCCTTACGTTCATTCTGTGTACATTTAAGTGGCTGACCCTCCCCGCAGTTGGCAGGTGCAATGAACTGAGTGAATAGATATGATTACGGGTCCGGAAGCAAGGCAAACGCACAGGTTGTTGGACTTGAAGAAGCAGCAATGGGCTAAGGAACGAGGTGGGTCTTGTCAGGTCTAAGTACTCCAACCTTCTAAATAATAGTTTAATTTTCTTCATAGAGGAAATTGCGCGCATGGATGAGATGTATCATCATCAGCACACATCGTCCACGTCGCACCACAAAATCGAACGCACCTCCATTCGCACCTACTACTCCAATATGGATCTCAGCCAGAGTTCAACCTCCAGTCACGCCCGCCTACCGCCCGGACAGCCCATGCAGTTGGTTGTTCGTCCTCCGCCCCCCTCGGACTATCGTCAAGTGCAGCGACAGCGCAGCGAGGATTATATGAATCAGTTGGAACGTTATATTGATGATCTGGATGTGGATGTGGATGCAGATGCGGATTTCGAGGATGATGAATTGCTATATAGGCGGCATCGCCGGGGTAGCTATGCACCGGGCATGCCGCTGCAGACGCCAGGACGCTACGTGGAGTTGGTGCCCACATCGCTGCAAACGGCCAAGGGGCGCATGCAACACCCACAGCAAGTGGCAGCAATAACACAGCAGCAGCAGCAGCAACGACTCAGAAGTCCCAGTTTGCCCGCCATTAGGCAGCGAAGAAGACAACAGGAACAACAACAACAGCAACATAGCCAAGTCAATGGCAATGGCAATAGCAACGTGAAAGCTACAAAGATTGTTGATCCCGGCAACGGCAACGGCAACGGCAACAGCAACTGTAATTTGCCAAATCGATTAAACAATCCGATTCCAATTCAGGCACCCGTCGGTTGCCAGGAAGAGGACACTTCGGGCTATCTGAGCGATACGTTCAAGAACCCCCACACTCCCGATATTTGGTTTAACGACGCATCCAGCCAAAACGGGAGCATGAGTGGTGTGGGGAGCGCCAGCCAGGCGGAGGAGAGCGTCGTCAGTGCTGCAGTTGGTGTCGGGGTTAGACGTCTAAGGCGATCGATACAGGGTGCTGAAATGTCCCGGCCTATGCCCATGCCACCTATACCCACATCCACGTCCACACCCACAACAGCCCCACAAGCCCAAGCTACCAACTGCAAACAGGGAATGAACCAACATGTATATGTCATTAAGGGACAACGTGTGCCAGGGCAGGGACTTACCTATGAACCTCTGGCTGCCGATGGTTACCTAGCAGATGGGTAAGTTATCCACTTAATCTGATTTAGACAATCTGATCTGATGTAGACAAGCTCTCAGCACAATTCTTTTCTAGCTTCAAGGGTAATTTATGGATAAAAAAAGATAGTAATTATTCTATTAACAGCTCTTTTTTTGAGATTGATCTGCCAGGTCACTTTTCAGTGCTTAATACAACAACCGATAACCGATCAGTAAACTAAGGAAAAAATTAAGCTAAAAAATAATATATTTTATGATATTTTGTTGTCAAAAATTCCTTGTTTATTTATATCATATATTATATTTCCAAACAAAATACTCACGATCAGGGCCGTCTTAACGGTATGGCACACAAGGCATTTGCCAGGGGCCCCGAGCGGCTGGTATGGCCCCGCGTAGTAATAATCCGTTGTTCCTAGAGAAGCGTGGCCCCGATTGTAAAATTAGTCAGGGGCCCCGCGAAAGCTGCTCTGCTAGCGATGACCAAACGCTCTTAATGAAATTTAACATCGTTTTTGGTATCAAGAATTATATTGTTATAATGTTATTGTTGTTAAAAACTGGTCATGATTTCAGTATTTATAGAATGAATATTTTTCTCAGAGTCTAATTGAAAAACGAGCTAAGTGCTCCAATGAATATTTATTTCACAATTTATCTAGATTTTGCATGAACTAGCTCCAAATTCAAAAATATTTTATAGAATTCTATTTATCCATTGACAGCTGTTGTTATTTGGCTGCTCCACCCAGCTCCTCCAACATGAGTCTCAGTCGCGATGTCTCCACATCGAATACCTATCAGGTGCACATCAGCAGCACCTCGGAACAGGGCGATTATTATGTGCAAGAGCAGCACGAGCGGGAGCGCGCCCGGTGGGCCAACTACAATGCACAGCAACAACAGCAGCAGCAATTGATGGTGGCGCCACCGCCAGGCTGGTTGAATCGGGGCATGCACGATCTTAAGGATAGCGAGGACGATGTGCAATCTGTGCAATCTTCGTCAACGTATTTGCGTGGTCAGAATGCACCGTTGGATGAACAAACGTTAGCCGAGCGGATGGATAAGCGTCGGAAGGCGGCGGAGTATCATAATGCGATTAAGAAGCAACTGCATGAACGGGAGCTCTTGCGTAAATGGGAGCTGGAGCGCCATCGGCAAGAGGAGCAATTGGAGGAGCAGCGAATGCATAGGCAAAAGCAAATGGAAGAGAAGCGCTTGGAGTTTGAGCGGCGTCAGCTGCATGAGCGAGAGGAGGCGCAGAAAAAGAAGCAGAAGGTCATGTTGGATGCCATTGCCAAGGCAGAGGTGGCGGCCAAAATGGAGAAGCAAAAGAAGCGCAAGACCCGCGTGCTCTCCATGGATAAAAGTCAGGAGCATGCAGAGAAACCAGAACTATTGCAAGTGCTATCCGTGGAAGAGGAGGATGAGGAGGTGGGGGAACAGATAGAGGCACATAATGTAAACTCTCCAGAGGTTGAGTCCAGCTCCCATACTCCACGTGCTGCGCCACCAGCAGCAGCTGCACCAACACATTTTACTGAGGAGAAGGTTCTTATTGGCACGCCCATAAATCTGAGGCGCACCATCACAAAACCCATCAAGCAACCAGCGACAGAAGCAGCCAAGGAACCTGAAGCTAAGCCCAAACTGGAGCAGGAAAACATGGCATTGCTCATGCAGCCAGCCACACTGATACCATTGCCAGTTACAACCGATATTTTTGGACTACAGAATGCTATAGGTAATCTACAGATAGCCACGTACTTCATGCAGCAGCCGCAGATGAAGCCACCTTCCAGCACTGGCCAAAGCTACTCCAAGGCAACCATGACGCAGCGCACGGATACATCTATTTGCACTGAGGATGGTTATCAGGCCGAAAAAGAGGAGGAGGATGAAGAACCGTTGCATACAGCGCGTTCCGGACGCACAGCGCTCGAGACGGCCAGTGGATGCTTTTCACCAGACTCTCTAGAGGTTGACATAGCCCGGGCGCCAGTCGAGCAGGATAAACTGGCGCTTATGCCAATGAAGTCACCACTCATACAAGCTGATGAGTCTACGGATAGACCAGGCAGCGAAAGATCACTGCAAGCCGATGTGGAGACCCAAACGGAACTGCCGCTAAACTGCGATCTGTGCCTCTTTCATGACAACTTCTACAAGGTGTTGCTGAAACGTGAGGTATCCACCACAACCACAACACAGACATCCAAGTCGCAGACACAGCCTGCCAAGGAGTCCACAGCGGAGAAGGATCATGAGACAACGACTACCACCACAACAACGACAACAACCACATTTAAGGCAAAAAGCAAGGATAAGGACAAGGACAAGCTAAAAAAGAATCACAGCAAGGACAAGGATGCCAACAAAATGGATGATCGCCCCAAATGGGGCGTCAATCGACCCGTTGTTCAATACGTCAAGGCCAGCGATCGGGATCCCTTCTGTCTACGAAAAAAGAAGAATCACGTAGCCATCTCAAAGCCACCACGCTCTCAATCTATGGATTCACGTCTGGACACTGTGGTGGTTTTGCCCGATGATCAGTTGAGCCATGTCGATGGGGAAACCATCATCCCTGGCGAACAGGAAGAGGAAGGCTTCATGCTCAAGGCGCGCAATGTTTGCACCGAGATTTTACCAATAAAAACGGATGAAAAGGGTCGAATTTTTTTAAATTTTCGGGAAGCGAGTGCAATTATGAATGAGGATGAAATTAAGGACAAGTTGCGACAGAAATATTTTAATTTTGGTCGAATATTACCCCGACGCAGCTGGGCCTCAGCCACGCAGCACGGTCTGCCTTTCAGTGTGACCCCAGCCACAGCTACAGCACCGCCGGCTACCGTAACCGTCGGAGACTTGGCTGATGATTAATATTATCCCGATAATAACATAATGTATTCACTTCTAAATTAACCCATAAACCCCCAAATACGTTTCTACCATGTGCACCACAAACAAAAAATATTATGTCAAAATTAGTGTTCTATCTTCAATCAGCTTAACAACAAAATCCGTGGATTAACAGAGATCAATTGGGAATTGGAACACTTCACAGGTCAACTTAGATAAGTAAGTTATGCAGATTGTGCATAGTTATTTTCAAGTAAAATTTTAAATAAATAAATATGAATCCTAATGAAACTAATGTAATGAAAATAGTGTTAAATTAGTGTGCAGTTTTGTAGAAATACAATTGTCTGATAAAAAAAACTGTTAAACTCCGACGGAAGGACAGACGATACATATGAACAGACACGGCAAAATCGATTAAGCTCATCGTGCTGATCAAGAATATATATACTTTATGGGCTCGGATAAGTCTCTTTCTATGCATTACACATTTTGTCACAAAACTATATTACTCTTTTGCAAGGGTATCAAAAAAGAAAAGAGCTTATGTCATAAAGAGTCTTATAAAGAAACTTATAAGTGTTGAAAACATCAAAACAGTCGTAAATCGTAAATCGCATGGTTGTGAACAATATATTTATCTATACTTTTCATTTTTAAGTTCTTTTCATTTTAGTTTTCTTATAAGTATAGGGATTAGGGCACTTTTTCCTTATCAAAACTGATTAAAGTCTATTTTTGAACAGCAACTGCCTTCAAGTTTAAGGGAAGCGGGAAAAGCTTTCTCTTTCAGAGAAGCCTATTAAGTGTATGTGTATGTATAATATACATTGTATATACTCAATGGAATTTAGAGCTTTTGTGGCATAGTATTGCGTCTTGCGGCGGCAGCTTAGCAACATCTATTAGCAACATTGTTGCCAAGTTAACGCTGAAAGCTACAAATCACAAATATGTTGGCTTATTGTTCATGGTAAGTTAGCTCTCTCAGAGGCTCTATCTCTTTCGCACTCTTCGATATGATCAGCCTTGAGCAGGTCCAGGTTTAGTTACCAATCCCAGTTCCAATCCCAATTCCAGACTCTGTCTGTTGGTGTTACACTTTCATAGAACTCAAAATGTCGTAATTCACGCAGTTTTACGAGCGTTCGCGTAAATTTATGCGAAAAATCGTAAATTATAAGCCGAAGGCATAGTCTATAGCCACATACATACATATGTATATGTAGGTGGGTATACATATGCCTATATGCTACATATGTAGTATAGCCAAATTGAATGCTGCTTTGGGGCGTTACTTAAAAACCAGAGTTGCCAAGTGGGCGCTGCTCTTTCTGTTAATTAACGCATTTTGTGCGTTGTGTAACTATGAGGGATTTTTCCAATACCCTACTTGAAAGTAATATTATTGTCCTAGAAATTGTGTAACCCAACTTTAAGGCATTACTTGATATAATTATATCAGGCCCAGAACTCAAAATAATAAAAGCGCTAAAAAGAATATTTTACAGGGGAGGGTTTTTTTTAAAAAATTTTTTGTTGTATGAAAATTAACAAACATTAATATTGAAAGGCCGATATCTCTGTAAATATATAAAAAAAAATTTTTTTTTAGTGCAGATGCGATCTGTACTGAAGTGCACATTTGCATTAAAAAATATGTTTTTTTAAATTGTCGCTTAATTTCGCTTAATAAAATTGGCTTTTATCAAAATAAATTTATTTTAAGACTGGCTAGAAATTTATTATATTCATACTACTAGGAGTAGTATATTAAGGAGAATTAAAAGGTTTTTCTTGAAGTCTATAACATGGTTTTTCCCATATATATATGGTTTTGGAACACATTTTTTCCGAGTGACAACCTATGATATACTATAATAGGAAGATACAGTAAAAAAACCGGCAGCGAGTCATATTAAAAAGTTTTATATATATATATATGTAGATATCACTCCCAGGTTGCTTATTAAATTGACAAGAATTTAATTGGACAATATTTTATTTTTAATCATATAACTACGCATTTTGTAAAGCTTTCTGCAAGAGAATTAAATCACACTGTGCAGGTCCACAAATGTATAGCTATATTTCGTAAATTGTAAATCGAACAACATAATTAATGCTTCATACAACTTTTTTTTTTAAGTTTTCGATAGTTTTTCGGACCACTATATTATATAGCTCCCATGGAAAACATCCGATTTGCAATCAAGTGTAAAGATAGTTTATTTATAAAAAACTTACCAGTTTAATGTAGTATTATAATTAATACATGTGTTCTTTTATTAAATTTTTTTTTGATTTTTAAAATGGCAAATCCAAACTAACCAGAGCGATGTTTTATTATGATTTACTCAATATGACTTAATTTCATCAAAATCTTATAGTTCCCACAGAAAAAATAGTTTTTCCATATATATGTTTAAACAGTTTCTTAAAGGTTCCATGACAAAAATGTAATTTATTTATATACCATATACCATTCTTTAGCCTATTCTAAGACAAGAGTATTCAATCTTCGGCACTTTATTGATATGCCCTCTAATTCTTTCTTCAGCCTATTCTAAAGCTTGGAGCCTGAGGTCTTAGTTCTAGTATCTTGTTAACAACTGTTTGTCTGTCTACAGTCTATCTTATAACAATGCGAATGGTGAAGAATTAATAGCATGTGCTTATGCAAGTTCTCTAAGTAGCTGCCGAAACGGAGCCAAGGGTGCTACGTGCAACCCAACAAGTTCAATGCCTCAATGCCTCGAACCTATTAAAATTGACCTTAGGTTTGTTTTTGGGGCTAGAAACTATTCGGTTTTTGGGCAAACAAAGCGTCTCAGATAATGGGCTTGAAAAAGTTCTCATTCGTGTTCTAGTTTCGCAGGCACAATTTTTTTTTTTTTTTTTTTTTTGCGATTGCATGTTGTAAGTTGTGAATTTGCCACTGATTCGTGTCAAAGGCCTTGCAGCATTGCATTTGCAACAGTCCAATGTCATGTGTGTGTGTAAGTATGTGTGTGAGAGTGTGTGGCAATTGTTTGTTTTGGGCTCCTAGTTAGGTAGCCTTGAACGTATGCCATAATCAAAACACCTTTTGACTGTTTGACTATTTGACTATTTGACTATTTGACTGGATTGATTAATGACGCCGCATTAGAAATTCATAAGCATATATAGCATAGTAGTATCTACCTAGAAATGTTAGCTTAACCCGTTCTATGTTCTTCTATGCCACTCGACAGTAGATTTTCTCGGGGTGCTGAACCACAAAAGTGACAGGCAGGCCTAAACAAAAGCATAATTAATGACAATGCGGTGACATAATCAATAGAATAGAACTCTGAAGTGGGTTTCTATTTGGGATTTATATTTTTCCAGACGGAAAATCGATCAAACTGCAAACCAAGAAGCTGCCTAATTTAAGTCATTTCCATCTGTTGCCCTTGTTCAGCAAAGCGTTAAGTGTTCTCTATGGCACATTTTTGCATGATTAATGATCCCACAAAATGTTTAAGGAGAACGAATTGTAGTCTCAAAATCAAACGGTAGTTCAAGTATGTAGTTGCACATTTTCCAACTATTTTCTAATTGTTTAGCCAAAAAGAAGTTGCCGTTCCTACCTACAACCATTTGTTTTGACAACTTTTAGCCTACTGACAGTTCACTGAATATTTTCGTGATCCGCTCTTCATTTGTCATTTCTAAGCGAATGCCCACTGTGGTTAGCAACTTCTAAAGGATCGATCCATAGCAGCTGCCAAGCAATTGAAGTCAATTTCTTAAAAATCAGTTGCTATATACTCTTGCAAAGATAGTTATTCCAGTAATTCAGCAATGAGATATATTTAGATTTAGGGATATTATAACTAAATATACAAAACTATATATTATTGATAGTTTAGTTAACATAGTAAATATCACATTATTATGGCCTGCAAGTGTATTTAATGTTCAGCATGCTATAGTTAACATAGATGTTGTATCAGATATTCTTTTTATTTTAATATGCAGACTGCATTTTCTGCTTGATTTTCAGTTAGTTTTTCTTTTGTTTCTCTTGTTTTTGATGGGCTTAGCCCACCTTGAGCAGTTCCCGAGCGGAAATCACATACGACACAACATAAAGCATAAAATGCCATGCACTGATCAATGAATGTCCATAAATTTTGTTACTTTGGTTTTTTTCAATTTTTATTTTTTATTTTCGGTTATGCTATGTCTGGTTTATGGGTAATTTATGAATGCCTCGCTTATCATGTGAGTTGAATAATTGAAATTGCATTTAACGACTTTTCCTCATTTTATAATCTTTATATTGCATTTAATCAATCAATTTGTAACATGTCCAGATGGCTATTGACCTCAACGTAACTTTTGGAATATTTAGTATAGAACACTCAACAGGTTGTTAAATTAAATACTGGATGTTATAACTAGATCTGGGACTTCAAATCAAAAAGATATAAATGAAACAATTTAATACTACTTAAGTAAAACCAGAACTAGCTTTAACTATAAATATTGAAAAATTTTCAAATTTCCATGAAGCTCTTAATCTTTATGAACTTTTAAATAGACTCTGTTCAAAATTTATAATTTTAAATTAAAAAATATGTATTAATTGTAACTAAAAAAAAATAATGATTTTCATATAACTTAATATCATATTATACACCGTCATTAAGAGAGCTTAATGGTATAAAATATATTTAAATGATAGTTATCAGAATTTCGTAAAATCGTGAAAGTCTATTAAGACCTTAATTTTGTTTAAAACTCCAGAGCTTTATAGTATAATTCTACAATATATTCAAATATTTAATAAATTTAATTTTTTCTTAGGGAATATGAAATCATAAAATAAGTTACAGAAATAAGTTCAGGTATAAAAAATATTTGTATTGGAAAATTTGTTTGAGTTTGAGATATTTTATCCGTTATTATTATTTTTACCAAATCATTGATTACTTTAGTAAAACATCTGCTGTGAACCCATTATTAATTAGAATTGTAACTTTTATTTTAAATAGCAATCTATAATTTATTTATTGTTTATTGTAGTAAATCAGACGTAGGTTAACCATAATTTAGTGTACTTCCTACATTTATTTTTAAAAGCAATCTTAAACTGAATTTTTAAAATATTTTCCACCCTCAACTACAGTGTATCCTAAATGTTAACAACTCTTGAAGTGAATATTTAAAAATTTCAACTGAGAACGGCGACAATTGCATCTGCAGCCAACAGCTGCCGGTTTCGGGCATTGGATCTTTCATGGCCACACTTGATTAATTCCATAAAAGGATTAAAAATGTCAGGCGTTATTAGATAACTTCCGTATATAATCTAGATATCCTACAGATGAAGTCATCAGAGAGAGTCATTCAGTTCAGGCGTGTCGGATGCTGAGCAGGAAATTGACATTTATCACACATATATATTTCTTTGGTTGGGTTCTCCGGTTCTCTATTCTTTGCCTTATATTCTTTTTATGGTCTTTTTTTTGCTCTGCTCATTTTTTATTCGCGCACACGTCGCCGTTTTCTTTATTGTCTGAGCCTTGAAGTCGTACAATATCCTGTTCCCGTTTCAATTGCCCTTCTTGCCTGTGCCTTTGTGATTCGAGCTGTGATTCGAACCAGTCGTCATCATTATCATAATTAATGTGACTTAATCAAGAATAATGTACGCCAAGTTTCTCCTAATCAAGTTGTTAGCGCTGCCCGAAGTAAAAAACTTGATGCAACCCTTTTCTCTAGAGAGAGCGAAAACCGTTGAAAATGCGGTCAACCGCAGTTGAGTTCTACGGTCTCTACGCTCTGAGCCAAGGGTTGAAGGTCAGCCTGCAGTCAAACAAACTATTTGCATATTGTAATAAAAATGATATGAAATTTTCTCTTCAAGCAAATATCCTGACAAAAGATTTATGTAGCATCGGAAGCAGAGGAAAAAAACAACAAAAATAGGCATTAAAATTGTTTTTCAAAAAAAATTAAGAATCAAATAAATGTAGTTTATGGAGCCAAGGGAGTTCCTAAAATACTCGAAGTGGTAGACTCTGTATAATATCACAGTCTTGCAATCCTGCTGGCTCCTGTGCCTCCGGCCCTCTGCTCATTATGCGCACATTGTTGTGGTCTCTGTGACATTCGCATGAATCGGGAGTGTGTGCTGTGTGTGTGTGTGTGTGTGTGTGTGTGATCTTTATCTAGATCTCTCCTAAACAGAATATCTCACTACCAGGAACTAGACATCAGTATTATTTGTTTTTGTGGCTACCAACAAGAACTACTGTGTGTTCTGTGTTTTTTTTTGTATTCTATCGCACATGTTGACACATTAATGTCCTTGCGGTGTGCGTGAGGCCAATGCCTGATTCTAATCGGCGTTACTAACAGGAATCGTGTCGAACCTTACTGTACTGCATTAATTTATCTATCGCACGATTAATACGATTGTTATGGTTGCCACAATCACAATCCCAATACCGAAATGCGGGTCCTGGAACACCCGTCAAATTGCGCACTTCCTCGATCGATGCGTGCGATAAGGCACCGAAGGTGTGAAAAGACTTTGATTGAATTTTGATTGGTCGAGTGTGGTAGTATGGTGGCAACTGTACCTACCAACTACCAAAATGATCCCCTCATTTAATTGGCGGGCGTTTCAGCGTTTACCCTCAGCTGCCCAGCTGGGCATAAACAAATCATAACAATTGTAGGAACCTACACCGGCGTCTGATTCTGGCAGCTTGCCAGCAATTTATCATCCAGCAACAAGATTTTCGACTCCTAACTACTGAAACTATACTCTCTCTCTATAGAATCTACAGAGACAATGCGCTTGACTGAAAGGACTCGGCACATTGTTATCTTTTGTGTTCCCTCGGTTTTTCAACTAAACAGACTCGTCTATGTGACTCACAGATCTCACAGAACGCATAGGTATCGCCGTCATATAAACATCAAAAACAGAATTTTATTTAGATTTTTTTTGTTTTTTTTTTTGTTGGGTTCAGCCTCAAATGCTCTTGACTTTTTATTGGTGTCCTGATTTCCAACTGTGCTCCCAGTCAAACCTTGTTATTGATTATAAATACTATATATTTATTCTTTTCGAATGTCTGATTGTTGTTGTTGTGTTTTTCCACATTTGCCCCGGGGCGTTAATAAAAAATGAATTAGTGCATCAGGATTTCATTTCAGTTTCAGTTTTCTCAGGTACAACTGCTACAGATCTCTTTCAGTTAGGTGCAATGATTTATTATCAATCGTAAATTGCTGTTGAGTAAAGGCAGGCAACGGCATAAAAAGAGTGTAGATTTTATAGCACGATAAAATTCAGTATCCCAAATGCTTTACCTTTTTTTTAACGGCTGATTTGTATTTTTATGATTATTTTCTTCAAGCTGGTGCAAGTTTTTCTTGTACTGCAAGTTTTGGCACTCAACTAAATTTCCAATGGAGTTTCCCATTTACATTTGCTTTTGTTGATTTTCATCATATTTCCTTGAAGAGAGTATACATATGTCTATGTATATAGTAAAAAGACATTAACGTTTACTTCCTCACTTAGCACATGGAATCGGGACGGGACAGCAGACGCTAGTTTAGTCCAAATAACATCAAAATATTATTATTTACTTTGGGCTTTGTTTTATGTGTCGAAACCAAATTTTAATAATGTTAATTTGTTGCGTTTCATGGGATTTGAGATTTATGGCATCTGTCTCTAATATATTTTGGTTTCGCTGTAATTATAAGCAAAACTCACACACAAGGTGTGGTATACACAACAACATCCAAACCAAAATCTTGGCCTGTGGTCCACTCTGATCGGAGCGTTTGTTCAAGCAAAAAGGCGTTAATTGCTTGATATGGGGCTAAGCTCAGACTAAGTATGGAAAGATAATACCATCAATAAAATTGGGAATTGTTTTGGATAAGAAATTGAAATAGTTTTGATTTTAATAGGATAACTTATAGTTAGAGTTAAGATTATTTTGTTGAGGTCAATTAAAAGAATCACTTATAATATTATAAATTAGATTCGAAAATCAACAAGAACAAGTTTTTAGCTAGATATTTTATTAAACCAATAATTATATTATTTGCTATCTTAATGAAAAAAACTATAGAATATTGCGTAAGATTTACATATTTATTTTATATAATTGGCATGGGTTTAAACAAATTCTTCTTCTGAAAGTATAACAAATTATAGTTGAAATATATCAATACTTAACGCTGTACATAAGCTGTTCAAAATATTCAATACGTTCTTGAAATAAGTGGAAGCCGTGCTTTTTTTATCATATTGTTTTTTATTCATTTAAAAATTGTATGTGAAATTAATGACATTAAAACTGGACATTAAGGGAAGTGGGAATATAATATAGTTTTATTTGTTTAATATTATTGTTTGTTTGAATTTTAAATTTATAAACCGTGGACCATTGTAAATCAAGGGTTCCATCAATTTTGTGACTCATACGACTGTCCACCAGCTGGCAAAGTATGTCAACTTGAAACTCACTTTCGGACCGAAGTTATCTTTTTTTTTTGGTTAATTTCAATGAAAATGACTTAACACTAACCCAATGACCTAATAGACAAGTTCTTTACAAAACTTTACATAAAATGTATACATTCTTATACATATAAATGTGTGTGGTGTTTTTGTGTTGTTGTGCATAGTCGTCTTGGGGGTAATTATAACGCTAAATCAGCTAAGCCACGACCATTGTTTTGACACAAAATCTTAAGATATGCGCACTTAGATAAACTTGCGCCGTACAATGGCACCAGCAACAACAACAAAAACAACAACAAAAACAACAACAACAACAACAAACAAAACGTGCATTATAATTATTTTCATAATAAACTTGACAGAATTATAGTTTTTAGCAATTAAATATAAACAGGCAACATACAAACATACAAAACAACAAAAACTAGCAACAATTATGTGAACAAACCATCGAAGAGACTGAGACCCGGTAAGACCTGCTTCTCTAGACCCTGCTGCATCAACAAACAAAACCAAAACCAAAAAAAAATAGAAATTTTTTATAAAAAAATAAAGAATAATAATAATAATACTAAAAATGTGCAAACTGAGATGCTGCCATTTCAAGGCTAAAGTTTAAAGAACATGTTCGTGCGGTTCGCTGCCTGTCAATATTGACGATGATGAGTCTCCGCTTGATGCCTTGGTTCCAGCTCCAAACAGTTGAATCCACAGCAGTTGAATCCGTTGGATCAGTCGTCAGTGGTCGCATAATTAATGACTAACATTCGGCCCAGGCGTAGTCAGAGTCAAACTTGAGCTTCATCTAACGTTCAAATTTCTATATGTGATTGATAACTCCACAAATGATGCAAACCTGCTTCGACTGTTCGTTTTTTTGGTGTTTTTGTTACTAACATTTTGTTAAATACCCTTGTAAATGGGGGGTTATTCAAATATGATATGTATGATATACCATAAAGGCCTCTTAGGGTAGGTTCTATAGAAATCACGGGTCGCTGGGTAGGTGTTGCCACCTGGTCAATAATATTGCCCTAACTTGGTATGCTATATATATATAATTTAGTTTGACTTCTATACAAACAGTTCTAGCAACTTGGATTCATAATAATTAATGTTTGACATAGTTTCTTTATAATCAGTCTACTATATCACTAGAGTTTAGCGAAAGAGTATTTAAACTTCGATAGCCCAAAGATCCCAGCTCTTTCTTGTTTCTATTTTTGTGCTCGACCTGCAGGAGTGGCCACTGCTTAGAGAATCAATCAACAAAACGAGTACAGCTTGCAAATATATTTAGATTTTGGCTAAACTCAAGTCAAGACAGAGGAGCGACAAGTGCATCCATAAGACAAAAGACTTAAATAGGCAACAAACTGGTTTGGTGGGAATCAATTTCATTTGTGTGGTCTTTTTTTTTGGTTTCTGTGTTTTTTTTTCTTTGGTACACTTTTTCGTTTTAATTAACAGCTTTACAGCACAACATTTTCAACGGTGAAACTTTGGGGCGTCCCTCCGATCCGCCCATTAACATAAGATGTTCGATTTGGCTGCTGCCCCTGCTGCCCCCCAATTTCTACTCAGTTTCACATTGAATACACACATATATGGCCACAATAAATGCACAGTGAAAATTAACACGCTTTTCTTCAGTTTATTGTGTTTGAAGAGCCACATCGGGAACCCATCATCCCATCATCCCATCATCCCATCCATCCATTCATCCAGATGAGACCCACCGCCGAGTTTGTCATACGAAATATGCAAATGCAGTCGATCTGAGTTTTGTTTTGTTTGTTAAATTTATAATATTTTACGGGTGTTAAGTTTATGCGGAAATGTTATAAACGTTTTATGCTTGTGTGAACTAATAATTGCTTATAGATAGTTTCCAATACTTCATGGAGATTACACATTTAAGATATAAAACTGGTTGCATAGCTAGTCAAGTCATTTATTAAGTTTCATTTATTTGAAAGACTCTACACATATTTGTAAGATGCTCTAAAAATTCTTTCAATTTGATGAATATTTAAAATTCGATTTGCACTTTAATATATGTATATCGTTAATTTGTGTTAAAAATATTTCATTGCTGACTTTTGATGTAGTACATTTTTTTTTTGCCATTGAATTTTCAGGTACTTGTTTAACACCCCTTAAAAGAACACCCTATTCAGCTCTTTCACATATATTTTCTTTTTATATCCGCCCAAAACTTTCTCTGACATTTCTTTAGCTATATCCCAAAACTTTACCGTCCTCCCAAAAAACTAGGCAATATCTCATGTTTTCAGCAAAACAATTTGGACATAAATTGCTTTTTGGATTGCCCTCCTACTTAACACACATTTGATATGAGCTCACAACCAATTTGCACAATTGCAAAACTTCCCTTAAGTTTTTGTTTAACTATTTGTACCTTTTGTCATAGTTTTTGATATATTTATGGCATTTTGTGGTTTGCCAAACGCCCCTGGTTAACTGTTAACCGTCTTTGTCCTTGTCCTTGCCCTTTGATTTTTCATAAGGAATTGGGATTGCAAATTGTTCAAATTTTTGGCATTGTTCTGCACATTTGTCAAGAGTCAAAATATTTATTGAGTTCAACTGGTTTCTGGTCAGATCAGGTCTCCGAATTGGGCCCTACCCACAGATGAGACGTGTGCCAAAATAAAATAAAAAAAAAAATTATGCGATTCGCTCTGATAAATGGTATAAGCGTAAAATTTTGTCGCTTTTGGCTGATCTAGATAAATGCATTTGAATTTGCATGTTTTATTAAGAAATTTATTAACACACACTCACACACACACACACAGACACTGTGTCCCAGTCCAAGATCAATTCCGAGTCCAAGTCCAAGTCCAAGGCTCGTTCTGGTTGGTATTTCAACCTTTTTATTGTCTCGCTGCCTCGTTTCGTTATAAATTATGCACTTAAGTTGAGGGTGTTTTCATTATATGGATAAAGTTCGTTGCTGACTCTACAACAGAGCGCAGAAGGGAAACGTTTTGGCATTTTTGTACCCTAACTAAAGGGTATTATAGCTTTGCTGCAATATGTGTAACAAATTGAATTATGAACAAACTCCTAAATCGAAATATTTTAAGCAGTTGGCAGCAATGCTTAATTTGACTTCTTTATACTTATTAATTGCCGGCTAAGATGTTCCAATATTTGCATACAATCTCAATTGTGAGTGCTCAGCAAACCTTCTTGAAGGTCGGTAGTATACAAAAATAAATAAAGAATCAAGAGACTATAGAAGAATCTCATTCTGAGGGAAATGATTTAGTCTAAAGTTTAGAAAAATGTTTTTAGACTCTAAGCCGTTTGGGTTGGATCACAACAAAGCTTAGCTTCCATGGGTTCATCGATAGACTATTTAGCTGTATTTCAAAAATAAGAATATTATTATTTAATTCCAGGAATTGAATGTTTTTCTTATAACAATTATATAGATCAAAAATTAATTTTAAATATAGTATATAAATATAATTAAGTTCCTATTAAATGATCGGTAGCAAATTAATTTATTTATTTATTATTAATATTAAATACTTTCAACAAATTTAAATAGTTTGATTTAAATCAGACTACTCCATAATAACTGTTAAGATTGCTTGGAAAATGCATCATATTTATGTGTCAGTTTTATTCTTTAAATGTATTTAGTTTACTCTTAACTTCCCTCCACGCTGTTTTGGCAGATTCTGAATAAGAACAGATATATATTGCGTAGCTTTCTATAGGGTAGGTTAGAGTATTTAAACTTCTATCAATATAAGATAAACTGATATTTTGTTGTTTGTTTGTTATTTTGTGAACTCTGTCTAGAGTGTCTGGTCTGTCTGTTCTTCATTTTTCAACGCCTGGGATGGTCCAGGGTCTCATCTGGGTCGGTCGTCGCCGCCCGCCCGCTGTGCGAGTGACACTGACACTTGAGTAGATGTTTTGCGGTTGATAAAATCAAGAGCAAACAAGGCAAATGCTCTCTCTTATGGGGAAGTGAAACTGGAATTGGAGTTGGAGTTGGAGTTGGAGCTGGAATTGGAATTGGAATTGGCTGGGTACCTCAGCCAGGTTTGGAACTGACACAGCGAGGTCCTTTGGCCGCTGATTTTTTTACTAATGGTGTGACAAATTTTAAACAAGTAATTTCTGCATGTTGTTTATGAGCATCGCATCGCATCGCATCGCCTCGCATCGATCTGTGTGCTCAACGGGAGAGTGAATATTCGAATCGAGTTGAAGTTCATAATAAAATTTATGAGCAATGCGACGACTGGATAAAAAAAAAATATAAGAGAAAGAGAAAGAAATAAACGAACTCGTTGGGCGTTAATTTCAAATGAAATTTACCTCAGTCGAGATACGATTATTGAACTCTGTTTAAAAATCTATAACAACTCATCAGGTTTACGATTGTGCCCAGAGCCTAGACTCGACCTCTGAGAGATGCTTATCGCCTCACAATATAACGCTTCATTATAGTAAATCATAATTCTCGTCTAGGGACTACACAGCACCGCATGGTTTCCCGACTCAGCTCAAACTGAAGCTCAAACTGTGGACTTGTCTGTGGACCACACTCTAAACTATGAAAAGATATTGTTTGAACGGCGCTGAGCTGACAATGAGTGTGTGGGCCAGTTAACTTTTCTTTTTAGACATAAATGTAGCCGTTTATTATATATTATATTGTACAATATTATGCACTGGCGCTACGAAATTCAATTCCAAATTCAATACAACACTTTTTCAGCTATCTGACAGTTCTTCAGCTGCACAGTTACAGCTACACAGCTACAGATACACCAGCTACAAGATTCCAATCAGTAAGCTGCAAGCTGCAGCTCGTTACCTCCAAAGTTGTCTCATTTTCATTTTTAGTTTCAGTTTCAGCTTCAGCTTTGACTTCGTCTTGGACATCGTCGTCGACATTGACGACTTTGTTGATAATTTTGATTTTATTATGTTAATAAAATGTTATGGTTTAAAATGACAATTCAAAAGACAGTTGGTACCGCTGGATTTCTCTGGCCTCTCTGGGTTCTCTGGGTTCTATGGGATCGCTTATGTCGTCTGTGCCTCATAACTCATTAGTGACAATATCTCGCCAAGAGTTCTTGGGTCTGGGTTAACTGATTTTCGATAATTTTCATGTTCTGTGCTCTGTTCTCTGTCTCTGTTCTCTGTTTTGCCTTGGCTCTCTGTTAATTGGATTAAATATCTGGCCGAGCAATTTTGCAGTAGCCTCAAACGAAACCTCAAAGCCATTCGACTCTTCAAGTCCATATACAAAACGATTTCGAAATATGCACATTGATTTGAATCGTTACTGCTCTCTGATTCTGATTCTGATTCTGATTCTGGCCATTAGCTTTTGGTCCACCCGGTTTTGGATGCAGTTTTATAGCCTCTTTCATGGCGCTGTGTTCGCTGTCATGTTAATAGCATTTGTAATATGCGTTTTAATTAGTCTGACCGATTTGTGGGGGGTCTGGGAATAAAAATATAAAATAAAAAATAAGCCTGACTTCACCTGCTTCTCAGCTTCTCAGCTGATTAATGCGGCATTTTGATTACATATCTCACTGGGACATTTTTTTCATTTAATTATCATCGATTGTGTTTTAAGGGCATCTGATTTAATAGCTATTATCAAAGCTTTAAATGATGGCATTATGTGCTTGATATTATTAGGAGTTGTTTATTGTTAAGGTGTCAAAAAGATGTTTATCCATTAAATATTGTTATACAAACAGTTAATGTGATACGCAAGTTACAGTGTTGAATCAAATTGAATTTTTTGGTCTAGATGGTTGTCAAATATTTCTAATGCTAGAAATGAATTCGAAACTAAATTATATTCCTTACTTTGTAATCTTTATAAATAACTAAAACAAATTCGCTTGGAATTTCTTTTGATATATGTAACTCAATATTTATAAATCTACGACTTTTAGAGTTTTATAGGTCTACTTCCATCCTTCCTTATTTATATAAAATATAAAATATTTTATTTCTGCAAATAATAATAACTTCTAAAATACAAAGTATAGTAATACTGAATATCTTCTATGAAACTTTATATTTTCATTACTCTTTTAAGGCCTACACCCGAGTGTAATATTTTTAATGTCCTAGATTGTCCCACACCTTAATTGGTAGTATTTTTTTTGGTTAAATTAAAATAATATTCTCTTAATTTATACATAATATACAAATAAGAAATAAGAAATCTTAAAGGGTACTTAAACTCGTTTAATGCATCTAAGAACTCCCAAGTATGGTATTTTATGTTATTTGCTTAGCCCACTGATGTGTCTTAAGATCGAAAACCTCCTACTCAAACTTCAAGGTAAACATCGATTTTGCTCCAAAAAAAAAACAAAATAAAAAAAAAAAACATAAAAATCTCGCTTAAACTTAAACATAATGCAATTACTTAAAACTGTACCATGGCACAGAGCACAGAGTACGGCGCACAGTTAAGACCGGACACGCCCACCGAGACGACGGTTACAGCAAAAGGTCGGACTCCAAGTTGGAGTTGGATGCGAATCCACAAAGCGCCTTTGCTTTTGTGTTGTGGATGCTGCATGTTGGAGGCTGCTACAAAAATCTCTCTCTTAATGTAGATCATCTTGCGGCGCTGAGACGCTGAGCCGCCGATCGATTGATGCAGAGTTGGATGAGGAATGAGGGATGAGGCATGAGGCATGAGGAAAGGGGTGCAATGAGAGGGAGGCCAGGCATCGGGCATCGGGCAGCGGCCATGTGAAATACATGAATTGCGGCATAAAGGCCAAAATTAAGTGTATTTTGTTGCAATAAAAGCAACAACATTAAACAACAACAACAAATAGAATGCTTTGCTGTGCACTCGAGCCAAAAAAAAATAAAGCAAAAAATCAAAAAAATCCACAAAAAAAAGTGGGTGGAATAATGGGCGGCTATGCGAATTTGCTCAGTGCATGATTATAGCGTAGATTACAAAAACAAAGTATTCGAGTCGGGGCTCTGAGACCCAAACTTGGTCAGTCTTTCCAGAGCCAGAGCCAGACCCAGAGCCAGACCCAGAGCCAGGGCCAGTGCCTGCGCCTGCCCGTCTGGGTCGCCTCAATATTCATAGAGGTCGTCGTGTCGCGGTTACATGAGAGATGCTGTCCGAGATCTGTGGCCCCTCGCCCTCATATGCTAAGAGAATTATAACACACTGTGGTACAGTGGAATATCCCAGAGCAGTGCTTTATAATTGCTTTGTAACCTTTTGCCTGACTGTAGCTGGCACGCACCCCAATGAAAGTTTTTAATTGAGATGAACGCAACGACAGTTCAGGAAATGATCAAAAGAATACTTATTTGCATGTGTATTAGTAAATGTGTGCACGTATTAGAGAGCTTTTCTACTCTCACAACTTGCTTTGTATTAGCTGAGCTTTGTGCTTTCGCAGTGTCAATATTCGTGTACAACATACCTGAGCTTTTACTAAGAACATTTTGTTACAAAACCATAATTGCTTTATTATGAAAACGCGTAAATTATTTCTAAGTTAACAAACAACCTACATAGAAAACATTATAGTTCTATTTATTTATGCTCGATATCATAAGGCTTTATTCTCCCTTCCATTGAGTCTCCATTAAATACTCACGAGTCCATCACTAGTTTCCCGAGTTCCATGTGCCGCACTCTCTTTTATATACTACGTAGTACAAATTAATTGCTGCTTTACACGCGTTTGCCTGCGAAATCATTCATCTGCAAGAAACACATGCAAGTACAACACCATGCACTGAGAAAAAAGATTCACTGCATACGAGTATATGATAGCCACAGATGTGGTTAAATTCATAATATACTCCACAATTTCTCACTGTGTGCTTTACTATTACAATTTGGCCACAGAGCAGACCGACGGCAACGGCAACGGCAACGGCAACGGCAACTGCGAAAGCAACCGCTGTCTGATCAAGACATTATCGATATGTTTTACGTAGTCGTAGCCAGCCAGGGAAGACAACCAGACAACCAGACGACCAGACGAAGCTCTCCCAGGAGAGAAATCCAATTAGCTGCGCTTGTGGCGGCTGCGGCTGCGGCTGAGGCAGCGCTTAGAGGGAGTCGGGAGTCGGGAGTCGGGAGTCTCTGGTACGAGACATGCAAAGGACTAGACCCAAATGGGGGGCTGGACTGATGCTACATGCTACGGCTTAAGCCAAAGCCTGGAAAAAAAATTCAATTGTTGAACTACGTACTCTGTAGGCTGGCAGCAGGCTGGACCCCTGAACGTGGACCAGCTCAAAAGAAGAGATTTAATCGCTGCGGCAGCCTCTGAAAAAGCCAAAGCCAAAAGAAAAACACCGCCATAGAGTCTCCCGACTCTCAGCGTCTCCAAGGCGCAAAATTATAATTGCAAATTTTGTGCAACAACACAAACATACACACCCACACACACACACCTACATAGTCCTGAATAGTGAGAGTGTGGCGGCGTGATAAGCCACTGATAGCCCCGCAGAGCTCCAGAGAGCAGTGGAGAAGAGAGAGGCTGGTCAGCCAAAGAAGTGGCACGCAGTGCACTTAATTGCCTGTTGAACGATGTGACATTAATGCCGCCGCTTTGCATTCATTTTGGTAGCATAATGAGCGCAACAATGCCACAAGCCAGAGGTCAGACTAGGTAAGAGGACTACAGGCCACAATGGACACGTTTAGACTTGCTTGCTTCACTAAAATGGCTAAAAGCAAACGACTCTGATAAAAATTGGTTAAACTACTGATTTTAGTATATGTATATGTAGGTGTGTGTGTGTTGTTAATCATTTTTATTTCCTGTTATCGATATTTTTAGCTGAAAATAAAAACGAGCAGGAATGCACAGTATCAACATCGGTAACAAATTAAAAGTAAAGTCAGCCCAATTCCAACTGAAGGATTGCAATGAGCATAATAATCGTATCGTTCCCATCTCATTCTCTAGCTCGACGGCACGAATACATACATATAAAGCAAAAGTGACTTGACGACATCTATCAAAGTCAAAATAGAGCGCAGAAATCTGTTGTAAGTATGCCCCTCTCCTTAATCCTTCCTTCTTATCCTTTATATTGTCTACATGCAAATTGGCTGCAACACAGCAGTCTCAGGGTTCTGCTTTTAGCCATGCCACACCAGACCATACCACATGCATCCAAATGCCGACGCATGTGTTGACTTAAGTGCCACACAATTTACTACACTTTTGGCATGACAAACGCATGGCGAACGCATAGAAGTAGCCAAAACGGCAACGGGCTAACAAGAGCAGCCTCGAGCCGGAGGAGCTGCAAACTTGGGGATCCGATGGATCCATGGAACCCTGGGAAACAGCAGACGCTCAAAACTTGTAAAGAATTGCAGCAATTTTCTTCTTGTTAAGCAGACGTCACAAACACACCGCCCGCAATTGTGAAAGAAAAGAAGAATTGGGAACAGCTTGTGTCCCTGTCCCTGTCCCTGTCTCTATCCTTATCTCAGTTGTGGTTGCTTTACTCGAAGCCAAGACACATTTCGATCACTGTCAAGCTGCCCTCGACTCGGTGTCAATATTATGTGAATTTACGCAGGCTAGAGACGGACTTAGACAAACTAAGAATGTTATAGGCAATAAGATACTCAGCAAGTACTTGGAAAAAAATATACAATAAGTTAAGGTACTTCAACTCATTCTGATGGTTATCCCGTTAGTCCCGTTAAATATTATAAAAGTATATATATCTTTTTAATTTTTTATTGTCCACATCGGGGCAGGTAACTTAATTGAATTTATAGGCCACGCCTAATCTATTAAAATGCTAGATTAAGCTTAATGTAAAAGTATTTTAATAAGAAAAACTGGATCGCTTGACGACTCGACTCAGCGCCTCGAATAATGGGCTTAACTAAACTCAATTCTCGCTCTCTCAACTGCAACACGTACTGTGGCCTTGTCCCTCTGGGTGTTGCCACCTGATCAAAAATGTTTCCCGTTACATACATGTTCTGAGTGCTTCCAAATACTCTCTGGATAGCATTTTGTTTTTAATTTCTTAGCGACACTTGTTTCAAATTGGCACCAGCCTAAACTTTTTTAATCTTTTGATCACATGAACAATATTATTTATTAAAGAAGTCTCAGTCCAAGCAAGTAATGTAAATAATAATAATTTAATACTCTGAACCAATTAATAACTTTTAAGTTATCTATATATATAAATCTCATTTACCTAACTGAAGCCGAACGTTAGAACCTAGTAACCTGAAAATTTTGAATAGGAATAAACCTGGTTGGAGATTATAAACATTTTAAATATATTAAATAAAATATAGCGTACAATTAAAATTGTACATTGGTCATAGTAAGTCCACATTGTGTGCCTAATTGACTACATATTGACTTCATCTATTCAATCCAAATTTATTCGAACATTATTATACCTGAGTTAGGTGAAAGTTAAAAATTAATTATACAAATTTGTTCGAAATGCTGTGCCACTTGTATACATGCTATTACAGGGTATATTGGTAACAAACATGTGAATCTCAACTGCCTGCTTGACATTTGTTCTTTATGGGCAGCACTCGTAGTCGAACTCTGTTCCTAGCTGTTCCAAAGACATTCGTTGCGGATTGTTGTTTTGCGTGGATCCAAATTTGCATATAATAAGCCGCATCAATAGTGAAACACGTTTCCATTGGCCTTATACAGCGGGAGTGTGAGAGTAGAGAGTAGAGAGAGGTTGTATGTTAGGTATGTATGCTAGGTAGCTGCCTCCTGCTGGTCTGCTGGTGCCCCCGTCTCCTTTTCTCTTGGTGGCCCACCTAGCTCACCTGTCACCTGTCAATCCTTGCAAAGGCAGACTTAAATTTTTGCGATATGTCTCATTTTCATTTGATTTGGCTGGCAGGTTTTGCAGCAGCCAATGCCAAGAAACATTTGGGCCCAAACGTATTGAGCGACGTTTGGCATAATTGAGCAGGCAACAACATCAAAGGGAATGAAAGAGAGAGTTAGAGTTGGAGTTAGAGGGAGAGGGAGAGGGAGAGACAGAGTTGGATGATGAAGACCGCATGTTGACCCAATTCATAATCATGCTTAAACGCCGTCTCTGAACTTTCAACTTGCTTTTGGGCCTGGCCTGACTTGGTCTTGGTCTTGGTCTTGGTCTTCGTCTGGCATAATGCAGATAATCATGTTAATAACAATGGTAATGATGATTAGGCCTCGGTCTGGACCTCAAATGCGAATGCGGCCTGATGATGGTAGCCTTTCACCGCGACATGAACCTGCCGCTTGTGTTGCAGTTGTTGTTGCAAGCTGTTGTCCTCGTGTGTCCGCCGCGCTCAGAGCAAACATAATTTTCACAATCAGGCTGAATTTCGCTCGCTTAGCTAAAAATCTTTGTCTTCGACTTCTTTGACTTTGACTTTGACTTTAGCTTAAACTCTTGTCTGGAAGTCTTCCTTTTTTTGCTTTTATTTTATTTTTTTATTTGGCGCTTTCACATGACTCATAACAAGCCAAAAGCATTTTGTAAGCAACGCTTAAAATGCAAAAGCAAAGCAGAAGCAGCTACAAATATCGAAATCGCGTTCGCCCAAAAAATGTGCAAAAGAATATACATATATACAAGAGAACTAACTTGAAAGCACCGAAAATTATATGCACTTTCAACAAAGAATACAAATTAATAGTTATATAGAAATATATTTATGTATATTTTTAAATAATTTAAACTATTGCATTGTCATTGAAAAAATAGTTAACACTAATGGGATAGTTTTAAAATATAAGTATTTAAATAAATTCTAAAACTACTTCTCAAGTGTGATTCAACTAGGATTACATTAATTTAATGTTGATCTGTTATCTTATTGATATATAATAATAATATTATATTAAATTATACCAAATTTACCTTCTCTGTACCAAATAATGTAAATGTAAATCACAAAAATATAACAAATAGATGGGTACACTGGTATAATAGTACAAAAACGTTTTTATAACAATTATAATTAGACCTCGGATTTTGCATACTTCCTTGATTTTCATCGGATTGGTCCCAAATTTTGTATTTGGGCATTTTATTGTTCAAATATTAAAAATTTTAATGCATATCGAAAATATGCAAAATATATGCAAAATTACATATATTCATATAAAAGTATGCAAAAAATATGCAAAAAATATGCAAAATATATGCGAAATATGCAAACAATTTCTAAGTTAAACAAATCAAAATATAATATAAAAACAATTCAAAAAGTGGGATACATATTAAAATTTCATTAATTAATATAGTAAATATGAAATATATAAGATATTATATACTAGACTTACAAATTACCATTGGCTTCCAAGAAAGTTATAATTTCGGCAACTGTCTCGAAATTCGATTTTATAAATATAATATATATATATAGAAGCCAAGAGTATATTAATGCATATTTTTGGCATATGCATTATATGCAAATATGCAACATATGCAAAAAATATGCAAATATGCAAAATCCGAGGTCTAATCATAATTCATCAGATACATTCTTTTAAGCTAAATATGTTATGTTATTCTAAATTGATTTGGCGTGTCTCCGATTTTTTTTTTATTGTTAGGCTTCGATTTTTTGAAAAACTATCAAGATAATATATTTTATTATTATTATATGCATTATCTATATAAAACTTTGATCGTCACAAATTGAAGCACATATGAAGAATACTCTGAACAACGGTGCATGAAAATCGAAACAAAAAAAAATTCTGAATAATTCGTGATCTACAGGCGCAAAAAGAGGGTCACGTTGTTTTTTGCTGCTGCTGTTAAAGTTGAGACTGAGACTGAGGCTGAGACTGAGGCTGAGGCTGAAGATGAAGACGATGACGATGCTGTTGGCCGGGTTCCACAGAGAGCCACGTATGAGAATTGGCCAACTGGGCTGGCCGGGCTGTCCAGTTGTCTGTCCAAGCGCACGCTGCACTGCAAACACGATTTCAAAATATTTCGCATAAATAAGTTAGTGTAACACACGAGACTCAATCCCAAGCCCAAGCCCAAGCCCAAGTCCAAGTGCGAAGCGTTGATCACACGTTCACATTATTTGATGATCGCACGATATGAAAAACAACAACAAAATAAAAAACTGTTAAGGAAAGCAAAAATTGAAGCTGTTTGCCCAATATTTCCATACACCCCATAGCACCATGATCGTGATAATCCATTATTAATGCCAATCAGCATATATAAAGGCAACAACAACTTTTATGCAGTAGCTTCCCATAGAGATTATGATCGTGGCGCCCATTTCCTGGGCTGTACCACTCAACCAGCCAACCACCGAACCACCCAACCACCCAACCACCCGCCATCCGAGTCATTGACATGAGCAATTCGTAAGTTTGTCGCCTGCCACAATTCAGAAATTTGCATGCAACCGCTCACCTGGTGGTCTCCTCCTCTCTTCCTCTCTGCCTCTCTCTCTCTCTCTCTCTCTCACTCTCTCTCTCTCCCTTTCCATTGCGGTTGTTGTTGTCATTATGTGGGGTTGTAGTTGCAGTTGCAGGACCTCCCACATGCAACTCGATTGTTTTGTTGCGGTTACTGCTACCGTTTGCCCAGTTGCAAGTTGCAAGTTGCCAAGTTGCAAAGTTGCAAGTTACTTCATCATTTTCAACCTCAAGCCCCTATGCCTGCTCTCGTCTGTTTTTGGTCTCATAATTGTACGAAATTTAGTTCGCATGCCCTTGCGGTCGCCTTTGGATCGTCTTTGTTTCTTTTTTTTTTTGTTTCTTTCCTTAACGGGCAGAACAATAAATGTTTCGGTTCAGTTTCGGTTTTGTGTCGCTTTGCAACGTTTTGGGCATTCAAATGTGGCAACAACTTTCGCGAAATGAAAACTTCAATTTTTTATCGAGTGCATTGCTCATAATTACAAAGGCCCAAAAGCAGTTGCGGCTTAAACTCTGCCTGTTGCCTGTTGCCTGTTGGCCAGGCCAAGCAGCCTCAGCCTTAGCTTCAGCCTTTGGTTTTGCTTTTGCTTTTGCTTTGGGCCAACTCTTGCACTCGATATTCAATTTTGCATTTTACAACAAATGCGTGCCTTACCATATTTAGTTGGCGTGCAAAAATAAGCCAAACTCTTTCAGCCAACTCTCTTTAGAAAGAGAGGGGATGAGGTGCGGCTAAAGCAGCAGCAGCAGCAGCAGCAGCTCGTGCATTGTGCTTATCATTTACATAGCTTAGCATTTTGATGACCCAGCCATTTGTGCAACGCTGTGGCATAGAGTGCAGTCCTGCCTTCTGGTAGCGGCAAAAAAAATTAATTTCAAATTAAATTTATGGCGCCGCGACGTCAGGAAAGGAAAGCGTCGCCTATGTGCAGATGTGGAGATGTGGAGATGTTGAGTTGTGGAAGATGTGGCAGTTGCAACAGCAGCAGCAGCAGCTTGGAGTGATTTATAACTGTTTTGGGGCTGTACTGCTGGAACTGGCGAAAAGTCTACCCCCATCGTAAAAGTTGACCACAGAGATTGAGCTGACTTCTGGTGGATCTGCCACGCATTTGTGACCACTCATCTTGATGGCTATAAATGTCCAAATGAGTTGCCAGGGAAACCATTAACCATCAGCCACTGGGCAGACAGAAAGACAAAACAGACAGACAGAGAGACAGACAGACAGAGAGACAGACAGACCATCATGAATAAACTGAATAAAGAACTTCACATTGTTGCCGTTGCTCTTAATCGTTTTGGAATTGCTTTATTAATAGAACAATTGTCGGAATTAAAGGCCAGGTCACAGAGCTTGACGATTTTTTCTTCTTCTTTATTTTTCTTAATTTTTATCTATATTATTTTTCATATACGCCCCAATGGACAAATGACATTATGCATTATGCTCTATCAGTTGGGTCTTTACATTGTACAACATATTTTACATATATTGTTAAAAAATGATATTGAAATTGGATTAAACTCAAACTGTCAGCCATAAAGGGAATTGCACTGTTAAAAACATTTTTCTGCATATATTCTAATTTACAAAACCTTACTTTAATCGAGTGTAATGAGTGTATTATATACTAAATTTTAAAAGATATATCTTAAACCGATTAAAAGAACTTGTTTATAATAAATATTTAATCTCCTAATATAGATTAATTTTATTTTGCTTCAGAATGCACCCGAAAATATTATCACGTATTATTTATTATCCAGCTTCTCTTCTTCTCAATATTTTATTAAATCTTAACTGTTGACTTTCTAATATATTTCCGTTCCCGATAAAAGTTTTCAATTGCATTTCATTAGTGCAGGGTATTTAAACTGTCGCTTAATCAGAGATTTTACCTTATGCTTAATGCTCTCGAAGCTCCCGAGCTTGCAACTCAGCATGACACTTGATGCCTGATGCTTTAAGTGAATAATTGCCACAAAAAAAAAAAAAATATAATAAAGCGAAACAATGCTAAGTTCCATATGATGGCCAGCAATGATGACCAGACGTTAAAGGCCGTATGGCCAACAAACAAACCAGGCCAGGCCCAGGCGCAGACCCATACCCAGACCCAGAGAGCCAAACCAGCTCCAGATGTGAGGCAGCAATTAGAACGGATGGGGCAAGGAAAGACAGACACGAGGCGACATGGCTGCTGGTGAGCTTGCAACATATTTAACACTCCCTTTTGATATCGCGAACTAGAAAAACCCAGTCGACGCATTGTCGCCGTTTCATAATACCCTGTGAAAAATTGTATTATGAAAGAGTATATTAAAGCGTTTAAATTAATGTAACAAGCAATACAAATGTTTTTTGGACACTCTAAAAACAAAGATCCGAAGAAGTGCGTCTATTTTTATTATCTCCAAGAACTAAACATAGAAAATCGGGTATGTTGGCCTTTAAATATGATACTCATATATAGTCTAACTAGCTTTACTTTTACCTCTCGCATTTCCACTACAAATTGATAACTAAATAATATGTTGATTTTTGAGTGTGTTGAATAAATATTTTCTGTAAATTATTTAGTAAACGTACATTAAACCTGCATACAGGGTATCTGCTACTTCGAGCTCACTTGACTAGATCATTTTTACTTGTTTCATTTTGTTGGTTGGTGGTCATTTGCCTCGGGGTGACGATGTTGCAACATGCCTGTTGCCTGTTGCCTGTTGCTTGTTGCCTGCTGCAGCCTAAGTGATTTGTTCACCACTTTCCCAAGATACGAGGGAAGGGGCAACTTCATTAATATGTATGCTATCTGTCTGTCTTTCTCTCTCTGTGTGTGTGTGTGTGTGTGTGTGTGTATCTGTGTGGATATGTGGCACTGACTGCGTTTTGCGAAGTGCAAACTGTTTAATTGCGGAATAATTGTTTTGCACACATAACCTCGCACCGTTGCAAATGGACCTGGTCAGGCCATAAAAAGCATATTAAGTGCGAATTAATGACCACAAAAGGCTTACCAGGCTTACCGCACTCTCCTCCCTTCTTGGCCAGGCCCAAACGAATCGGGCAAAAAACGGAGCACACACGAGCAGAGAGCAGAGAGATTACAGCACAGAGATTTTTAGTTGTGGCTTTGCTCCTTTAGTGTCGATTAAGTCGCCTGCTTCGGGTCCATTCGTTACTTAAGTACAGTCATTTAATTAGTCTTTAGTTTTAATGTATTTGTATTACAATTTATTAGCACTTACGGCTACTCAACATGCCCAGAACGATGAATTTATCCATTACCAGCAACCATCAACCAGCAAGGCTTCCTAGGGTGCAGATCTTTAGATGGCATATAATCTTCTAAAGGAATGTTAATTCCTTAGCGGAATCAAATCTCAACAGACCAAATTGGAACACTCAGCATCTCTATTTGCACATTTACGATTTTCCAAATAATTTCTACCACATAAATTTAATATGCATGTTAATGGTCTTGTCATCATAGTATGACTCCTACTCTTAGTTCTTAGGTTCGAATTTATTTATATTTTCATCTTTTATTTTAATAGATGATATATATTTAATGTTTGTTTCAATTCTTGTTAAGAAATGTTTGTTTTTCTTTGGCAACTTTCCATTTCTATAACTAAAGTTTTGAATTCTAAACATTTGTTAGTCTATCTAGATCCATTATTTTATATAACCAAACCTGTTGCATCCGTTATGTTTCGGGAAATGTCAAGAAATTATCCCAATGATAATCATCGTTAAGTGCCATAAACATTGTTTTTCTAACCAAAAAACTACTTTGTAAATATATTAAAAAGCCATGTGTTTTTGGTTTTTGTTGCAATTGAGACAAGATCTTTAGCTTTTTTCTAGCGATTCAGCGAGCAGGTTTGTGTCCATTTGCCGCATGCATATTTATTAAATACTCGTTCCCAATGCTGGGTTCATAGTCTATTTGAGTGGAAAGACAATCTGTATAGCATTTCTTTAAACGATATCAATTCAAATCGCTGGCTTATTGACTCATAACAACTTTTTCTCGAGCGATTCAAAGGCGAGCTTGTTATTTTTTCTATAACAAATTCTTGCATTAATTTCAAATCAATTTTCTTCACAGCTAAAGGCCCCTAACCATTGTGATAGACCCAAAGAAAGACAACAGAAACTGCTCCGAAACGAACAAATTTTCGTGGAGCGCGTTCCCCAAACAAAAGAACTTCATTGTTTCATCGCGACTGTAAAAGAGATTTATGCGTCCAAGTGAAATCATTTATCATGCTTAATTAAAATTGAAATGTTTAGCTGGCTGACTTCTTCTTCTTCTCCTTCTCCTTCTCCTTCTCCATCTACAACATGCAACATCCAACGGCGGCTCCCAATGGATGGGGGCTGAGGGGAGCTACCAAAATAGGCAAATGCCAAGATTTTCCTTTATTTTCTACGCCTTTTTGTATTATCTGTTGACACATTGTTACACAAAATACATTTAACCGGTTTTTCCTTGTATATTTAGTTTGGTATTTGCGTGAAGCTGCAAGATTTTCGGAACATCTTTGAAATTACATCATTTTATCCAAAACTCTTATATTTATATGGCATTTAGCGGTGTGTTTCCAATGCAAAGCGGTCGTTTATCTTTTAATTGTAACAGTCTCTGGCATAAATTAATGCACAGCCGCTGGCTGGCATAAATCGTTTGACAATGGTCGGTATATATTAAAGATATATGCAGAGATTTGCATTATAAAGGATCGAATGTACGTTGAGTTGGTTGCATCTTTATTTTTGGTTTTGTTTTCCTATGAAAGCAAACTCAATTGAATGATATTTTCTTATCGCCAGTAGCATCAATGTTCTATTGTTCTATTCAATTCAAAGCCAATTTAGAACTAGTTCTCACCTACTAAATAGTAGGAATTTCCAAATCTACTCATTAGCTTCATATATACTAAATATTGACGCTATAGAAAATCTGAAAATAAATATTTTACAATCATCACTTATCACATTGAAATTGACACTTTTAGCGTATTCAATTTTTTACTAAATTCTCACTTATCACCTTTTTCTATTGAATTGAAATAATAAAATTGAATCATTAAATCAATCAGCGAAAAATCTATCAATTTACAATGTAGATCACCCGAGAATTCATAGAAATTTATCTTGGCGTTAGGTTATAGCTAAACAATTATACATTGCCCTTATTAACATTTTAATAAGCCCAGACTGATTGAAATGATTGTTGCCATAATATTTGCTCATTTTTTAAATACTTTTTACCTATTGAAATGTTTTAAAACGGGTATAATAAAACATAAGCCAAGATGCCAGCTCTGATAATAAAATGTAAAATAATACTTTTCGATTCTGTTATCTCAGCAAATCTTTTGTTAATTTATATAAGCAAATGATAAATAGAATCTTAAATATATATAATTAGCATTGAACAGACTGACTATTCTGGTTGTGAAGCTTTCGGAATTAAGGTAAATGAACTACTTAAAATTTATAATGATTTAATTTGCTTAGCATGCACTTTATCCTGATGGTAGGGTATTTTCTAGTTAAGTGACTTTCGAGTTAACAATTTTTCACTTTGTTGATATTAGCTATTGTTTCTAATTTTATTTTTATTTCTGTTGTTGTATAAGGTGTGTTACTGCGCCAAGCTTCAGTTATTACAAACTTATAGACAGACACACATGTTTGGTGGTGAGGCGACTATCTAAGTTGGCAAGTTAAAGTTCAATGATGTCATTACGACTAATTCACACCTATGTTTGAGTTCTGAGTACGCGATTGTTAGTCTGTTTATGCATAGATATATATATGTATATGAGTAGGTTTTCGAATTTTGCCAACTGTGATCGAAATCTAAATAAATTTAGCATTTAATAATACATATACACACAATAATCTCTGCCCAGATCCCGGGGTGCTTAATAACTTTATTTGTCAAAATGAAATTGTTGTAGACGAGGCGTAGAATGTCGACCACCTGCTGCGTTTAAGAATTTGAGTTAATTGATTGCATGCCGAAATGTATTTTTATAATCATTATTGGTAGTAGGTAGCTTGGTAGCTAAATTTTAACAAATGGCAATCAGTTTTGTCTATATTATGGCCGAGATGAGTCGCAGCTGCTAAATAAAATATGAGTTCTACGCAAGTTTGTTGCCTAAGTCTTTTGTTTGGCTGGCATCTTTTAAACGAAATGTCAATGAATTCTTTGTATGCCACATACAGTTAACTTATGCTAAATCAGTTCAAAGCATCGAGTAACAACATCAATTGTCTTTTTTTTTCTATGCTACAAGAGGGGGAGGGGTTTTTCTTCTTGTTGTCATTGGAAATTAGCACCTGAGCCCAAAAAAAAGATAAAAAAAAAAGGTTATTTAAATCAATGCGCAGCAATCTCTTGTTGAACGCCGCTCAACTCGTGCGTTGCTGAAACAAATGCCAAATATGTGTGACCCACCCATACCCTTACCTCCCTAGGCACCGTAGGCCCCCCTAGGCCCCTCTCAGTGCTCCTTTAGCTTGTTTGTTGAGCTCCAAAAAGTGTTAAGTATGCTTTTTATGTTCGGGATCTTTGGATTGTTTGGTTGTTTAGTTGTTTGGCTGTTTTCTTAGGCAATCAGTTGTTGATAATTTTTGTTGTTAGTGTCAATTGTTGTTTTGTTTTGCTGTCTGTTGTGTTGTGTTGTGTTGTGTTGTGTGTGATAATTTAGACAATTCATCGATAAAAGCGCGCAACAAGCGTATCGAATGTGCACAGAGTTAAATGGTTTCTCATCTCATCTCCTTTTTTTTTCTTTTCTTTTTATTTTTACGAGTTACTTTGTTTTCCTTTGGGGCTTGTCGGCTTGTCGATTGCATTTTAATTACGTCGAAATGGTAATAGCTCTAACTGCCGTTTGTATAGTATGTACTATATTGTTTATAGTTTCATTTAGCAGTAATGTGAAAAGCTTTTCAACTTAATCGCCATTGGTGTGTGGTCTTTTAAGTTGCGCTTTCAATTCTATAATGAAATATTTCCCATGATCCATCATCGATGACATTCGCAACGACCTCAAGCAACATACAATCATTATTCAGCTCTTTTACACCACCCACCACAAATAACAGAAACCATTGGCAATAACAGCAATAGCAACAATAACAAGTACTACGATCAATGTAAGGCCAATCAAGACAACTTGGTCAATGGCTATAATTGCCATTGGTATGGCCTGGCTTGGTCTAGTGTCTGCCGGGTGTTAATATTTCGATGGGACGGCAATTTTCGTTTTCATTTGTGCAACAAACAATAAAAACGTGATTAAAGATGCTATGCAAAGTACTATATCAATTGTAAATGTATAATGAGGTATATTGACTTTTCAAATAGCATTGTAACACAGTTTAAGGCTTCCTTACTTGTGTTCTATTTTCGCAAGCTTTCTTATCAATCTGGCTATATGACGTTGATTTAAAAATGAGAAAAGTTCTATTTACAAAATTTAATGAGGGAAATTATAACTAAATATTTTTTTAAAATTAAAAAAATTAAATGAAGTTCACAGTATAGTATATTTTTGTATATTAAACCACAATCATTTTTTCTATAAATTTTAATTAAGAAATTGTAATAGAGTTTTTAAATATAAGCCATTTAAGTAATATTTGGAAATTTATTAATTTTTAATAGAAAATAACACAATTTTCAAACCCAATTTGTTATATTTGTAAGTCATGTCATTGAGGAGGCTAATCACAAACACAAAATTTACCTTGCAAATCATTTGGTGCTGACTTAATGTGGGAATAAGCTGAGCTGAACTCGAGCTCTGGGCTCTCCACGCCCTGCCCCAAAATGACGCACTGACTGAGCTTCGGGTGGACACGAACTGAGGGGACGAAGTATTGTAGTACTTTTATTCAGATTTAGATACAGTTTGACTATTAAAATCGATGTGCATATATAATTACACTTACAGTATGTAAAATATTTCTACATGCATTTTTATGTTTCATTTCCTGTAAGCAATATTGGACAAGGGGGCAAGGGGTAATGGGAATCAACGGAAAGCTCTTGCTGCATATTAATTTTGGGCGTAAAGTGCATAGCGGCCATACGAAATGTGCATTTAATTGACAGGGCAAAAGAACACACAATTAGCATAAACGGACGGCATATATTATTTATTTCAATATAATATTTTCAATAACAAGCAAATAAGATAATATATGTCGAAGGGTAACGACTGAAAGATACCCTGCATACAAATATTACAAAACATTATAGGTAGTTCTGAATAGAAGAGTTGTGAAATTGCAAATATATTTTAATTAACTTAAACGTAAATGAATTTGTTTCGATTCAGGAACAGAAGTCGAAGAAATGCAATTCTTTAAAATGATCTTAGAAATATTAATTTTTTTCTAGATTTATCTTCATCTGTTTAACTTTATATTCATGGTGCATTTAAATGTAAAATTTTTTATAAATACTGTAGATAATATTGATAATCTACAAATATTTAGACCCAATTAATATCTCTCATTATTATACCCTTCAAGAGCGAAAGACCAATCCAAATTTTTATTTTCTTTATTACTTTATAATACTCTTTATACCCTTGAAAATGCTGGGTATAAAAAGTCTTTCTTCTTCAGTTTACTTGGGGTTCTTTTACAGTTACACCAGGCAAAGTTTTTGTAGATTTTTTGTGTAATGCCGCCTGAAGCTTTCTTCTGACACATGTCCAACTGCCTCGACCTGTTCGATTGCTCTTTTTGGTCGGTGAGTTCAATAACTTGGCGTGTGTATCTGTTATTCACAGTTTGATGAATGCATTGCCGAATGAAACAAGTTTAGCATAATAACCAATGCCAATGATATATACAAATGTCTTTAAGTTTCTATAGCATTCAAAAATGTGTTCTTAAGCTGCACATCTCAATTATTGGGCTGTCAGTTGGCTTTGAAAATTGGCAGATGCAATCGTTGTGTGTATCGAAATTTGAACATCGACATCGATCGCATGTCAATCGAAGAATTCTGGTATATATACTCTTTGGTATATTGACAGGCGAACGTAATAATAACGTGACTTTATGAAGTGGTAATGAAGCTATTAGGTTTTTTGGTAACGTGTGGGCCAGCGCTTAGACCTGGGCTTGGCTTTGGCCCACAATTTTCAATATTTACGACAGGAAATTGCGCCTTGCATTGAAAATGTGCTCAAGTTTAATGTTTATCAAGTTTATACCAAAATAGAAATGGCCTCCATTTTGTATATATTTCGGCTTCAAAGTTTAAACGTTTTATGGCTTTTGAATTATGTTACGAGCCGTTGGGAAGTGATAGATTTATGCGAGTGCGTGTTGAGCTGAAAATCAAATATGTAATAATAAACTTAAGTACCATAGAAAGCTGACAAAAATTAATTAAAATTTATTGGCTTTTCTTTATGGTGAGAGCGAAAGCCAGAAGTTTTCTAATTAAATATGATATTTTTAAAAACAACCGAGAGTTTAACTAAATTTATTAATCCAAATCCGGAAAACATTATTATTTCGTAAAAAAATTAGAATTTTTAAATATTTTATGTGAGTTTTGCGTAGGTCTTTCAGACAATTGAAAAGTTATTCCCTTAGTTGGAGACTCAAAGAAACGAAGACAATTTGATTATTTGGGACATTGTAGCCTTGCTTCAATCTCGTCACTTAGAATTCCCAAATAGTTTAGGCACATTCCTGAGAAATAAAATATATACAATATTATATTTTTCAAACTTATCTTCAAAGATTTTCATTCGCTCAGTTTGTGTAATTTAAGCAATAAAATAACAACATTCCAATGGATTATTCCGGCTTGCAATAAACCACCGCACTCATCAATTGGTTATTTTATTGTTTCGATTTAATGCATAATATCCGATTAAAATTATTGTGGTTTTTCACCCAATCCGTGTGAATGTACAACAAGATCAGATAAGAGACACATACGACTAACTATGATTAGTTTTTCTATAGAACACTCTCCAACTAATAAACGGAAGTATCGAATGTAATAACTTAATCATTGAATGCTAATAAGCAGCTACGACATCAGGGCGTGGACCTGACAAAGGTCATAAGTAAAATGAGTGTACGAATTTACATTCCCGGGAATATATGTAGTTGGCCCGTAGTAAGACGGCTTGATATGTTTGAAGTTTTTGCACATCAAACGAACAGTGAACAGTTATGTCAGCAACTGCAACTGAAACACTTGTTTGGATTGTGGATTGGACTGAGGAAGACTCTGGAACTGGGAACTGGGAACTGGGAACTGAGAACCTGAAATGGGCTGAGAGATCTCTCTTTGAATAGAGCCAACGGAATGACCAACACTTTAAATGATCATCGTGTGCATGAGGATTACGGACAGCCGTATTTGTTCACCATTAGTATTTGTTATTATTATTATTACTATGTATTTGAATTGCTCAAGAAGTAAGCCGGGTCCAAAGTGGCTCAAAGTGGCCCAAGAGCTGGCCCAAAGAGTCCAATGCAGCTGCACAGAAATTAGCCAAACTCTAACTGCCAGACAAATGCATTTGGTTCTAGACAACGACTCAGCGATCAAGCGACGGCATGCCTATTGGCCAAGTTAAAAGAAAGCCGCTTTAGCTTCAGAAGTTGAGGAGAGCCTTAGCTAGGCTGAGGTGAGGTAAGGCGTTATGTGTGTGTACTGTGTGTGTACTGTGTGTGGTGTGTGTGGTGTGTGGTGTGGAGAGTAGCGTACGCGTCATTGTTGTTTACACAATTATTAGGACAACAAGCCGCCGATCGCCGGCAATCTTCGGTTGTTGGTTGTTTAGTTGTTGGTTGTCGGTTGTCGGTTGTCGGTTTTGCCGCTTGCCGCTGTTTACACTCAGATCCGTAGCTTCTCAACTGGCTCTGGTTAAATAGCGGACAGCAAAGCCTTTGATTTTGTTATAGACAGACCACAGACCACACAATCGCTCTTTACCAATCCCAGATTCAATCCCAATCCCAATCCCCATCCCAATCCCAATCCCAGTCAACTGTGCGATTGGCCTGCCAATTACGTTTGCCTTTTTCTTGTTATTGTACTGTCACGTAATGAGACGGCAATTTAGCACCTTGTGCATCCCTTAGCCCTGATCCTGTTTATTCAATTGATGAAAGAATAACAGTAGCCCCCGAGTACATAAATTGATTTATTTAACCAAAATATAGCTCATAATTGTGATGTGCCCAATGTGCCCCGATCGCAGTTAGATCACGACAATTGCCAAACTCTCATGACTAATTGTGCATGCTAATGCATGCATTTGTGTCGAGAGTCCTGTTCCTGTACCTGTGGAGTCATCCGGGACAAGGGGGCAATTTAGGGGCCATCTAAATCTGTGTGTGCATATACGACTACGTTAAATTTAAAGTCAGCTCAGCACACATAACGAGAATGCTCGATTTGAAAATACCCTGTGACAGTGCAAATTTTAAAACTTTTTGAAAGAAAGGACAAAAATCGACAAATACAATAATTGAAAAAAATATTTATAAATTATTATTATTTTCTACAAGCTAGTTTGCGTCTTTAGCTATAATAGGGTCTAATAATGCAGGAGGTTTGAGAGATCTGTAGAAAGTTAATAGAATTATTTATATATTTTTTAAAGTTTTAGATGTTTCTATCTGTTTATAGAAAATGTTTAAGAACTATCGATTTCGTTATCGATAATAGACAATATGTGCTTTCGGTTGACACCATCGAAATTCAAATAATTTTGATCTGAAAGTTAATTTGTTATTTATTTTGCAATTAAAAAATATTTATATATTTTCTAAAGATTTTGTCGAAGAAAATAAACAGCAACAAATAGGGCTTGACGCAGTAGTACCGTCGACGAAATGAATTACTATTAATAACAATAAATTACGACACAGTAATAAATTTAGAATAATAAGTAATTAAATTAAAATTAAATACTGTTTATACCCATTTAACATGTTGTGCAGCACCTAAACTTTGACACCAAATTCTTACAGTCATTTGTACACTATCATTTTGATACAGGGTATATAAATTTATAAATTATTTAACATTTTTTGTGTGGCTTTCCACGTAGCACTCGCAGCCCCCACCGAATGGCGACGGTGGCATGATGCACCCGCCATGTCAGAGGTGGATGCCCAGCCGGGCAACTGGAACATGACCGATATTTTGAGTGCGACTAACAGTTATACGAGTTATAGGTATGTACTATACTATAAGACGACCGACCGTTCAGCATCATCGATTAATGCCAATGCACATTTAATGCACATATTTGGATTTTTTTCTGAATTTATTTATTTATTTTTTTTTTGTCATTTTTTTTTTATTTTGTGTGCCATTTGATTGTTTTTTTGTTCATATCGTGACGTACGTGCTGCAGTTTCAGTCTCCAGTCCCAGTTTCAGTTGCAAGCCTCCTCCTGCTCTGTCTGTCTGCCGTTCAGGTTCTGCTGTGAAGTCATGTCACAAGGTGATATAACATGGCTGCAGTTATTAAACAAAAGAATATAGCTCTCTTCAGAATATACGAAATTATAGCACACTCACAAATTTTTAGAAATAACAGTAGGAAGTGAGTTTAGAAAGAAACAAAAATATGATCATTCTTAATCTACATATCATAGAAGAGAATATATATTGTCTGGTATTTGTAAGTATTATTAACATTTACTCAAAATACTTCAAAAAAGAAATTGTTTTTTAATAAATGCAATAAATTTGTTTTGTTAAAATCCATGCAGAATCCTAAACAATATTAAATGTTTATAAATATTAAAATAATTATAAAAAACTGCAATGGAAAAAATTGGAAATAAGACTTTAATATTTCATTTTTAATACTGCAATTAAATAATGTTAACAGTTTATCCTTATAGAGTTATCAGCTGCTAAGTAAATTGGAAACATTTTTAGTGAACTTAATAATCACTTGATTCTGAATGTTGCAAACGCAAAAACAAATCTGAGCAACTCAATGGCAATACATAGATTTAAAAATGAACACTTCAAATAACAGATATGATTGCACTTGAAACTAGGCCTAGGGCCCTCATTCAGAGCATTTTGTTTTTAAAAAATTCTAAATGCCGATTTCTGGTAGAATGAAAGCCAATCCAAAAACCAAGATGTAGACGACGCTCATTCATTTATGGCTTAGTCACGTTGGAATAATTTGTTTTATGTTAATGTTGAGCATGGCGCATTGTAAACAGCTCCCAGCTCCCAGCTCCCAACTTGCAGCTTTCTGCTTCCCAACTTCATCTGCAGTGTTTCAGAGTCGCCTTCCTATGCAATTCTCAAATACTACATACGATTGCAACTTTTTCTTTTATTATTTTTTTCTTCTTCTGTCTTTTCTTAGCTCTGCTCTGTGTGTGCCCCTCAATGAATTGGAATTTAATTTGAGTATTTGCGCAAATTTTCCAAAAGCGACGACAACATCGTGGACAATTGATGCCCGAGCTCCCCCGCGCGTAAAATGTCAGGTGCAGTTGTTGTTGTTGTTGTTGTTGCTGCAGCTATACTCGTAGATAGAAAGATATTGTATCTGCAACTGCAGCAGCAGCAACAGCAACAGTTGCCGCTGCAAATGTGGCCCGCACGCAACAATTTGCTACTGGAATTCCTTATAAACATTGTCAGCCCATTGAATGTGCTTGCATGTAAATGGATCCAGAAACTGCTTAATCGTGATTCGGTAGTCGGTACTAGGTACTAGGTACTAGGGTACTCAGTAATCGGTATTAGGTATTCGTTTTTAAATGTTTGAACTCCTAATCCAACTGAGTGAAAGTCAGCGCCACCAAAAATAATAATATTATATTACTCAGCAGTCAGGCGATATATAATAACTTCATTAGACCGATTACTGCCACTCAATTTGAGAACATTATTGAAAAATTAATAATAGCAAATACCCTCATAAGTAGACATAATACGATCTCTAAGCTGTCTAGGTGGCCCCAGCAGTTACTTCCGTTGACGCCCACGTTCTACGCTCTGAAATTTCTTAATACAACATATAATATATAAGAGGATAACCGACTTTAATGTGACGTGACCGTTGCCGTTGCCGTTGCCGACGCCGGCGGCAAGTGGCAAAAATTGTTGGCCAGAAGAATGACCAAAAGATGCATTTAATTCCGGCGGATATACAAACAACGCCGCACACTTACACACACACACACCCACACACCAACAACTCAAAAGGAAACACTCTTATTTATATTTCTTCTTTTTTTTTGGCATTTTGTTAAACTTATCCCATAATTAGGGTTCAGAATTCGCACGCTCAATTTCAAATTGAAAATTGTAGCAAAATTCGAATACGAAAATAAGACATCAATTACCTGTAGAGGTAACACTGTAACCTGCAATTTTCAATTCTCTTAGTGTGTGTATTATGTGTGTGGCATTCTGAGTGACCTTTGACTATTGTATACATGATGGATGGAACTTGATTTGATTTTATTGCCAAGCGCCAGTTGTGATTAATTTCCGAGCCAAATTTCTTTTTATGGCAAATGTGTGGGAGAGAATAAAAAATAATGGATGAAAAAGGTAGCATCAGAAGCTGTCACAGATGTAAAGAAAGGTAATACTTATTGAACGTTTTAGAAATTAGAATTGAAGAACTTTAGATTAACAATAATTCTACGAACTATAACTTAGAAAGAACTTCAATTATCTTGTGGTAAGAGTGGTGTATATTAAATTGAATAACATTTTCAAAATAAGTGAAATCTTAAATAGATTTCCGATATAATCTCTCACTTTTATTTACACTTTTATATTAACAGATATGACAAATTTGATGTTGAGAATTAAATCACAAATCTTACAATTGCTCCTTTCATTTCTGTTTTAAAACAATCATATTTAAATATAGAATTAACTTATACCTGATTGACCTGCATTTGGAACTGCCAAATTGTCATATTATCATTTTTTAAGTAAGTCGAGCTATCGATTTCATTACCATAACGAGCTTAAAATCGATTGGCACGCATTTCATATACGAATCTTAAATACGGTTATGTGAGCTACTTTGGTTGTCATAAGTGTCACAATGTGCTTTGATTTACAACAATAACGGCGTCTATTAAACTTCATAATTGTACCAATAACCAAAAAGTAAAACGACAATTGACAAAAAGGTTTTGCAATCCATTCAATCCATATTCCAATCCATACCAATCCAATTCAAGTCAACAAACATCCACAAGATTCGAGACTCATTGTCAAATCAAAACACGTACCGCAAATAAAATGAAGCACAAATGAGCGAGCAACAGAGTTGTAGGATATACATACGAGTATATAAGATAATATAAGATATACGAGTATGTATATAAGTATATCTATCAATAGTAAGAAATCATATGTCTTACTTCGATATTATGCGTATGCCAGCCCCATTTTTGGCGACCTAAGCAAATAGGGGCGCGCATGAGGCCCCAAAGAGACTCTCTGTCCAGTCAGCCAGTTGGGTCATTGGCTCTTGTAAGCCACTTGAATCTTTTGGCTTTGGACAGCAGCAGCGGCCCAAATCTGGCTCTAAAGTGTTGACCATAAGTGTCTCGATTGTTTGTGTATCATAATACAAATACATAAGCAAACGGACGGGGCGCTCACCGTACACCGTACACCGTACAGTGCGTAAGTACAGTAGAACCAATTATGGATTTTATAAAACAAATGTGGTGCGCATATTAATGAGATCGCTCTATAGAGGAAACCCCCTCTCCCCGCCACTTCTCCTTCCTCAACATACAGCACTATGCGGGCCATACTATGGATATACTATGTCACAAACGTGCGTACATTTGTTCATCATCTTTTTCTTGAGTACTCTTTCGGAGAGTATTATGAATTCGTTGGGAAAAATGTAATATAGTGTTGAAGGCATTTTTCAATAAACGCTTTAATAAAGATATAAAAATGTATTTTTAAAGAATTTGTTAGTCTCTTTTTATTAGAGCAATGTAAAACTGAATTTAGAATATTTTAATTTTATTTGTAATTTTATAGTTCATTTGGCGGTAATCAAAATTATATGGAGTTTAATAAATACAAATGTGCCTTTAAAAATGTTAAATTGTGCTGATTTTATTTCTCGATTGACAATAGCGTTTTAGTTTATATATTTAATTATAATATAAGTTATTTTTAATAAGAGAACGTAATTTTTAACAATTTCACAAGACTTTTAGCTAAAACCGAAGGGTATTTATTCTGCGACATTTTATTGCTAGATTATGTTTCTTGTATTTAACTTTTGATATGGCTTGGTGGCCCATAAATTTCCAAATGATTTACTTTAGTTTCGTGTGGAATTATTTGTTGTGGCAACAGCAACAGCAACAGCAACAGCAACATCCACAAAAACAATAACAATAACAAACACAGCGGAAATGTGATTAAAAGCATATTTTATATTTAGTTGTGTGCTGATAAAATAAAAGGCAACCAGCCCCAGCTCTCAACGCTTTATAGGCCCAGAGCTGCGTGCAGGGCATGCAAATGGCCCAAAAGATGATGAACAAAAGGCTCTCTGACAAGAAGGCAACTGGTAACTGGTAACTGGTAACAGGCAATTGGTAACAGGCAACTGGCAACTGGCAACTGGCAAGTCGACCCCCTGCGGCCAGTGAGTGTTTATGTCAACTGCACGGCTGATGACAGCCATAATTCTGCAGGCAGGCCTGGTAAAGATACCAATCAGAGAGCCAGGTTATAGCCAAGACAGAGCCAGAGCCAGAGCCAGAGCCAGTTAACAGAGCCAGCCTTGGTATTAAATAAGTGCAAAACGTCAACGCCATGGGCGCAAAATTGTTATCGCCATCGCATTTTGGTCGGAGGGATATTTAGTGAACCGAGTGTCGACATCGACATCAACACTCGACCTGGACTTGGAATTGGTATTGGTATTGGTATGGGTATTGGTATTGGTATGGCTATAGGGATTGGGCTTGCAACTGGAATTGAATCCACTTGGTGGTCACGCCACCAAAACCAAAAAATAAAATTGTAGCAACGGAAGCGAGACAGCAGACAGACCCCACAACAGACCTCAAACCTAACTCAACTAAGTAGCTAAGTAGCTCCCACGGTACTAAGTAACTCCTGCTATTGAGCACCTTCTTGGCCAAAAAGGCCAGCCAAATTACGTCTGGGCCACAGCTTGTTCAAGTTGTTCCAGTTGGGCTCGGTAACGGTAGCATTTCCCATGCTCTATGGGAAATATCATCGCACAATGAAAATTAAAAAAAAAAAACCAATTGCTTCTAATTTTATTTCGGTCGCTTCCTGCTCCAAATTCGAGAATTTAACGCCACACGCAAACAACCAATTAAGTCAATTTGAGTTCGTCACAAAAATATGAACAGATGAAAATCCAAGAGACAAAATATCATCCAAAATATCAACACCCAACAGCATCAGTTTATTTAGTTCAACTGGTTACAAATTGAAGCTCTTAAAACTAACTCAAAAAATTTACTTTTGTTTCGATTCATTTAGTTAAGTATTTCAGAAGGATGATAAGGTATAATTTCAATAATTTATTTAACTGTAATATAAAATTATAACACCATACGTTTATTATTTAAAAATTTAATGGAAATATGAAAACTCAATTAAGAAGTTGAGCAAAAATGCTTCCCGAAATATAGAACCCAAATTAAATTTTTAATGAAATGAACCAATATTTTCAACTGCTTAAACTTCGATAAAGGTAATTATTTTTATATAACCAAGATAATCTATACTTTTAGCAACTATATATTTAGCAACCAAAAGAAATTGTTTTAAAAGGTTTAATACACAAGTAAGATTATTTAATACGAGATTCCTGAAAGAATATCAAAACTGCACACCCACCTCTGAAAAAAGATTTAGAAAAATATATAACAATTTCTAATAAATTTTCTGAAAAATAGTACAATTATAATTATTAGTCTTATCTATATGTATCCGAAAAAGTAGGTATACAAAAAAAAACTAAAATTTGTTACCAAGTGTAATTGTTTAAATATTCTCTAACCTCTTCTATATATATACCCAAAAATTAATTAACATATATATATATTTTAAGTTATATATATAGATATATATATTAAGGACCTACCACACACACACACAATTTTACGTAATAATAGTATTTAAATTTTATTATAATTTTGTAATAAAGTTTTTGGTTAAACACCTGTGCCACCTTCTATCTTTTAATGTTTCCATGATGAATGCTTTATAAATTTATTATATTCAAATTATTTTGGCAATTTTAAGAAAATCCTTAAGCAACTGAATACCTTCTAAAATACTTAGTCACAGATGATGGGGAGTATTTGTTGTTATATCAGCATTTTGATTACTAACGTCAAGAATTTAATTATATTTAATCAATGTTTACAAAGGGCTTAGACTTAATGACTTGAATTGTACACTTACAATTTTTTTTATTTTCAATATTCATAAATTCAAATCATGTATTTTAATTGCAACTGAAGTGTTATATATATATATTGAATTTACAAAATTTAATTGAAAATAATGTTATATTTAATTTTCTTCAAGTGTATTATATTGATCTTGCACAGTTGCTGACAGTTCACCCACAAAGTTTATGAGCAAATTATGCAAGGAAATAAATCAATGGGAGTTCAATCAACATTATGCATTTCAAATCAGTTGCATTTTGTTGTGCAGCGCCAACGCAGCTAACAAATATTGAAAAATTATTATAGAAAATCGTTCAGCTAAATCTGTGGCACATACTTGTAGATACATAGATACATACATTCAGATATTGAGATTGAGATACATGTGTAGTAGTCAATGAGTCACTCGGCTTGCTTATTGTTGCCTGTTGAATTATCTGAAAAAGCAAAATCAGTTGAGGCGTTGAAATCGGGCGCAAATCGAATTGTATCTGCAAGATACATGTGAATAAGTATATGTATGTACAATATATTGGCATTTGCATTGACATCGACTGCTGCACAGTGCAAAATGAAGTTATATGACCAACTGGCTGCCAAGAACTGGGCCCATAAGTCACCTAGTCTCTGGCAGCAGGCAACGGGTCTTGGGTCTGACTCTGACTCTGACTTGGAGTCCAAGTCTTGGATATGTTCACTCGCCCGCTTTAATTAACATATGCTAACAAGTTGCCCCATGCCGCACTTTGTCACTTCAAGAGCTGCAGTTTCAGATAGACTTGTGGTACTTGTGCCATTGGGGGTGGACCTAAGTGGTTTTTAAATGAAATTAATTTAAATTTATTTATTTTATTTATTTGTTTATTTGCCTTTTGTGCTCAACTTGAGGCAGTTGCCTATTGCCTCGCTCAGGCATTAAATTGTAATGAGATCATTGCCATACAATAAATTAACTCATATCTCTATTTATAAATGTTATGTTATGAACCATAACCTAGCACAATAAGGGTGTTAATTGTAATAATTACAGCTTGTTGCAATTTAACATAGTTACAAATATTTCAGTTATTAATATAACTAGCACAAGTCAAGTAAGAGTTAGTTATGGTTAGCAGTATAAATAGAGTCATAGATGTTGGTTAATCAGATAAATATATTTATATTCATACACATTTAATTGTTATTTCCTTATGGTAACATTCTTTTTTTATATAATTGTGAACTTATTAAACAACAAAATGTTATTTTTCGCAGAGTAGAATATAGATTTTTGTAATATTAAATAAAATAATAATAAAAATTAGTTTTACAAACTCAAATGGGAAAATGAATAATAAATATTATATAGAAACTAAAAGCAATTTTACAAATATTATACAAAATAATCAAATTCATAAAAAATTTATGTTTCAATTTGCATTAAAATTATACATTTTCTTCAATTTTTTCCTAATTTGAACTAGTTCTTAGAATATGATTACCCATTTGTACACCCTGTACCCATGTAAAGTAGGAAAGGGAGTAATAAAACAGAGCAAATGTATGTAACAGGCATAAGGAGATATCTCCGACCATATAAGGAATATATATTTTTAAACAGGATCAATAGTCGAGTCGATTATTATTATTATTTTATCTATGATTTTGAATATGAACATGTACATGTGTTTGCGGATTTAGACTGAGTACAGGGTGTACCGTTGTCGGGTATACTCGACTAAAACATAAATCTGAAAATTCTAACATGATTATTTCCTACCTTTTAGCTGAATTTATTTAAAAATGGAACAATTAATTTATGTAGATTGAATATGCATTCGAACATACTTAATTTCTATATAATCTAGTTAATATTTTCATTGAAATATTTTATATATTTTTGCTAACAACCAGCTATATAACTTATTCTTCTTAATTCTAAATTCTTTTTTATTGTCGTGCCTTATCTAAATAGAGTTAAATCCTACCCCAAGGTTTAGAATATAATTAGTAACTATATAAGTATCAGTAGCTGTTCTGGTCGGGGCCATTGCAAAAGATGACGTCGTCGCCATGTCATCTCCCGCTCCCAATCTCAATCCCAACTGTCCCTACGTGCTACCTAGTTCCGCTTGGAGCCACCTCACAGCCACTGCATCTGGCATTAGAAGCTATAGCTGAAGCTGAACCTCAGAGCTGAGGCTACACACATGGAGCGATAGATAATAATAGATTTTCTCACGCTTGATATTTCAGGCAGTGAATGACGTTAACAATGTGTGCAAACCGGCGAGATACGAGTACGATTCCGTTGAGTTACCGTGGGTTGCGGGATGGAGAGATGAAGGTAGGAGAGATGGGGGTAGCAGAGGGGATTATGGCCAGCGGGCGCGTCAGCCGGAAATCATTGCAGTGCAAAACGGCTGCTATAAGTTTAGAAATTACGTGCGGTTGCGGGAAAAATATTAATAAGTGAGCTACAAATATGGCTCAGAGCTTTGGAGGCAGAGCTTGGCTTGGCTTGGCTTGGTTAATATGTTTATTGGAACTATAAAATGCAACAGAAAATGATTTGCATGATTTGGCAAAACATTTGCAACAATTCACACCTGAATACAACACACAAGCACAGCATGCCCCGTAATTACACTTAAGTAACTCAGTGGAGGCTGGGCTCGACATCATCTTCGCTAAATTACAATTACCGGGGCACTGGATGTGGTAGATTGGCGGTTTGGCGGTTTGGCGGCTTGGCGGCTTGGCGGGGTGTGTCCAGGAATTTTGTATGCATTTAAGGCACTTAGTCATGCCCAAGTGATTGCTAAACTAGTTTAGCCAGACCATGCGCATTTCCATTGGGGAATTCCAGCACTAAAATTGAAACAATGGCAAAAATAATAATCTAATAATATTGAAATTGAACTTTTGCACAACTAATCATAGTCGAGCCGGATCTCCTCCATTCAACTATCGATGCAACTAATTGAATGCATTGCAAATGTAACTATTTAATATGGAATCATTTATTAAGTTATTCAAACGAAATGCCAGCAATGTGTGAAGAGTAATAGATACCTTAATTGGAGCTATTAAATGTGAAGAAATACCAATCAAATGAATAAATATCACTAGATATATATATAGAAATTGTTGTCAAAAAATCAGGTTTTTCTCTTAAAAAAACAATGAAGAGAAGTGATTACTAAAATTTAATGTTCTGCTTACTGGGGTTACATTTTTAATAAGATATCAACATATAAAATCTTACAATATATTTAAATTTTATTATTATCCTTATATAATAATTTTAATAAACAATATATATGTATATATATTTTTTACATTCTTGAAAAAGTTGCTTACAAATTTAAATATATATACATATATATTTTCAAAAAACATGTTAAACCGTATAAAGTATTACGCATCAGATAATTCAGATTTTTCCGAAAAAGCTTTTCAAAGATTTAAATTTTTGTGTATCACAAATAAAATATTTTGCAATCCTATACTTATAATCGAACTTTATTTTTTTTTTAAGTAAATATACAGAAATGTCATTCAATCATTCAAGTTTCTTAAATCAAAAATCTCAATATCAAATAAAATTATTATCAAAAGCATTTTCTTAATACTTTTGATATTTCTGTAGTTAAGTCTTAGTTTTTATTTGTGCTTCAATTGTTTTGCCATTTAATTTACTTTAACTACACTTTTATACATCTAAGTAGTTTTTCAATTCCACAAAAGTTTTGATTCCCAAGTAATTTATTTTTATTTTTTTTAATTTCCATTTCCCAAGAGGCTTTCCATAGCAGCTGGTCAATCCTCCCACTAATTTCGTATGCATATCACGCGTTTGTTTAATTTCTATATTTTCATTGACACAGATTGTTGTTGTTGTTGTGTGTAGTTCCAAGTCATAATCCAGACCACACACACGCTGTCGGGGCGACCACTCCCTCAGTATACCCTGTACAGGTTGGACCCTCATCCCTCTCTGCTGTACACATTTGGCGACTTGGTATTCGTTTGTCTTTAGCATATGCATCACAAAAGTATGATTTAGACGTTTATTAAACTTTAAACAATGAGTTGAAACTGGAAACGAAAACAAGCGTATGAGTTAAGTTAGGAAGTCTAAGCTTTCATTTGTTGTGGGAATTCAAATTTGATGAACATTTGACAAGAAATTTATTTACATTTTGGATTCTCGAGCGGCAATTTACGAGGATTTAGCACCTTACTGATGGAAATTTGAGAGCTTAACTTGGGAAGGCTTTTAACTACAATCTTGAAAGCGAGGGGGATTGCGAGCGAAACAGAAATGCTTGCAAAATGTAGCAAAAACCGTTAAACGTTTTCCATAAACATTAGACGCCCTTACCACCCTCTCTCCAACTCTGTCTATACTCTCTATAATACTTGAAGTCTACGCACAGAGCTGATATAAATTACAATAGCAGCCCACAGCTCACAGCTCGTTGTGTAGTCGCTCCGAAAAGCCAAATTGTTTTTTAAAAGCACCATTTTTATTACGTCTGATAAGTGATCTCGCGACATTTTCAATTTTAATAGGGTCGCCCAGGTGCCCAGGTGCCCAGGGGCCCAGGGGACTTACAAAGCGACTGCGCCCCCACACAGTTCAGAGCAGCATCATCATCATCGTCTTTGCCTTCGTTGTTGTCCATGGAGTGTCCGGCTCGGGGATCATTTGTCGTTGCGTTAATAAAATTGCATAGAGTCGCATTTGAAACTGCTTTGGCGGAGCTTTGAACGGTGAAACGTGTGGCGGAATCTCGGGCTGGTTGGCTTTGGCGGTGGTCACCGAACAGACAAACCAGGCAACAGACTCAGACTTGGCCATTATTAATAATGTCATGCGATGGCGATGTGCTCTGTGGTAGGCACTACCAACCCAGCCGGCATTAACAGAACAAAACTAACAAATTGATGTACACCAAGATGACCTATAAATATGTCAATATAAATTAAATAAATAAATAAGTATACATATACGATGGTAGCTATCTCGGCGTGCAAAAAAATAAAAATAAAAATTATAATTTAATCATATTCTACCATTAAATACGATTGTTGCCAACCGCCCACTTTGCTTATTCCAGCTGAGATTTTCGTACAATTTTCAAATGGATTTTCCACGTACTTATCGATACGTTTTTAACAACATTTTTTCAGAGTGCCAACCTACAATATAAAAATTGAACTTTTCTAGATTCTACCGTTTGGTCTGCTCGTAACTCGCCAAGGAAATAAAAGAAATTAAATATTTATTTATTAATTCTTGTTCTTTAAAGTAAACTTAAAATATTTAATTTAAATTATAAATAATTAATTATATATTTAAAAAAAAACCTATTTTTAGCTTAAAAATAATCTTACAAAAATTTTCAATAATTTTCACATGTTACATTTACATTTATCATTCAGTATACCCTATGAATACTTTGAATCTGCGCATAACGCAAGAGGTCACCTCAAAATGTTGCAAATAAAACGGCAACCATTTTTAATATGATTGTATGTCATCTTAAGCCCACAGCTTGCCAAACTTGGCCAAGTCTGTGCCTGCTCTTTGGCTCTCTAGGCTGAAGGCTCCCGGCTAGAAACATAGCTCATGTGTTGCCATTCGGATACTCAAATTATCAACATGCTTGGTTTCCCTCTTGGCTTCTCCCCTTCACTCCGTTGTGTTGCATTGTGCTAGTCAAGCAGCCGGCTTTGGGTGTCGATGATAATTTTTCATACGATGAGCCCCCCTTGCAGCATCAGGTGTGCTGCTCCTCCGTTTATGCCTGGTTAATGGGTTCGTCTAAATACTAGCTAGGCCTCTGGCTTGGGTGAAAATGGGCGATAATCCGTTTTGACAAATTTGACTACATGGCCAGTGCCAGTTTTTACTGTGGTCAGAGTTCATTTGGAGAAATTCTTCTTTTCTTTTTTTTTTTATTTGCAATAACAATGTCATTGTCCCCAATGTGCTTCCGTTCCGAGTATCTGAGCTGTGCTGAGCTGAGCGGAGCTGAGCGGAGCGGAGCCAAACTGAACTGAGAGAATTAGCATGCAGGACAAATAACTAAAAAGCAAGCCATATAACGAGTAAGACAAATCAAAATGCATGTATATGATTAATGCCTGCACAGACAATCACACAATCATACAATCACAATCGAATCGAATCAAGATATCACTGAAATTCTTAATAAAGATAAAGTCTGGCACATAGGGCAGGCAGACACGGGAAAAGGACTTCAGGCCTTTGACTCTGATTCTGATTCTGGCCCTCTTCCTCAATTGTTCTGGGTTCTTTGATAGTACTCTGCAACTGTGCCGGGGTTCAGTCTCATCACGTACGAAGCGTGAGCAAACTTTAAGTTAGATTAATCGGCGTTGACGAGCTGCATGGAAACTGCATTGATTATGAGAACACACAACAAAAAAATACAAATACAGGAAAAAAGACAGTCAGAAATTATGAAGTCAAAGAAATGTCAAAACGAAAGGATATGCGCATTTCCTTTGTGAGTTATGCACAATTTCCGGTTAGCTAAATATGATTGGTGGGCTGGACAAAAATGATTCGCAGTTCTAAAATTTATAAGACCTATTTGCCCGCTTAAAATTGATTTATGCTTAGCACAAAAAAAAAACAAAATCACAGCTAACAAAAGACATAAAATACGAAAAAAATCCAATTGTCTCCCTAGCAGCCCACCTATTGTTTCTTCCTAAAAAAAATGTAAAAAAATCTATGTGCTCGCAGCTGTTTGTGTGTTGACTTTTGACTTGTCCAACATAAAGACATAATATCGTAAATAGATCACTTGCAGCAGAGACTCGCACCTACTTATAGATCGGGTCTATCGATCAGGGGACATTTTGTGTGGTCTCTTATTTTGCTGCTCCTGGCGCCAGTTTGACAGTTTTTTGTGGTTACAGTGTGTGTGCGTGTGTGTTGGGTAAGGTCACAGCAAGTAGTTCTACGAATCAATTGGTTGGCAAGTTTGTTGCCTAAGTCTTTTGTTTTGTGAGCATAATGCGTGTGTGTGTGTGTGTTTACTAATTTTCCGCCAAGTATTTTCCGAAAATTATTCCAACCTTGACAGCAAAGTTGCTGAAAATTGTATTGAAAGAAAAATAATAAGAAAAAAAAAAATATATACAAAACAAACATGAAAATTAACCCAGAAAAAAATTGTAATTTTTTTAACGTATATTTTTTGTTCGTACATATTTAGTGGAGACATAAACAATAAGACAAAAGAACGGCGCTAAGCTTGATATGTTGTGTATGCTTGTGTGTGTGTGTGTGTGTGTGTGTGTGTAGAGAGCTTGTTGAGCTTGTCATGTGCATGCACTTAGGTTCAATGAGTCGACCAGTACGAAACGGTAAAAAAAAAACAATGCACCCTAGAAGCTAGAAGTGTGCCAGGCCAAAAACTAGCTATGATTATGATGCAATGACATTTGTCAGTTATAGCCAAGACATGGCTAAAAGACGACTCATGTTTACTCAAGGTTGTTTCCTATGCATTGTGTGCAAGTATTATATCAAAAAATAAAAATGAAAATTGCTTGATCCCCCCCAAAACCTCATCCCATGAAAGGTCACAACATTCAAGTCAAGCGCCCAATTTCACTCGCTTTAAGTGAGGCACACGCCACACTGAGCTTGCCCCCTGTTGCCCCTTTAGAAAACGATTGACAGACTGTAGCAATTGACGGTTGCACTACCCCTCAGTACCCAGTACCAGCTCCCCCTTTGCCAGCTAGCACCTTCGACTGCTGCCAATTATGCCCCCAAGTTGGCTATAGTTGGCTGAGTTGTGTGATTTTTGTTTTTTCAGTGACACAGAAACTGAAATTGTGCATTGTTCAACTCAGTCCGAGTTTGTTTGTGTCTGTCTGTCTATCTGTCTGTCGTTCGCTAATGACTTGCTCCCCATATTTGAAGGTCAAGTTAGGGAAGTTATTGTCGACGCTTCAGTAATTTTTGCCCAAAGCTCCACATTGAACATTTATTATTAGATGTACAATTAATTGCCTTAAGCCGCTCTCATATCGTCTCGTTATTATTTTTATATACATTGTCAAACTCTTTATTAATGTCGCGTAAAATTGTTAGAGCGTTTGATTTTAATAGCAGTCGTCCAATTCTCAAGTACTCGTTAAGTATGTTAAGGTAAAGGCCCCCATTAAGCAAGAAAGCTAGAAAGATTGAATCGTTAGTTAGATCGATGGATCGTCAAATTTAAACCACAATAAATTCCATGACTAATCATCGATAGGTGTCAACAGCTCATAATAAGCTGGGCTACCACAAATTATATCATGCCTATATATATAAGAGCAAATTCATTTGTAGAGCTCTCGATTCGGTGAATTTTCTGATTTGTTTTTTCTTTTTTTTTTATTTTATTTGCGGTCACAAATATCTAAGTAGCTCGAACTCGAAATTAATTTTGGCTTGTTGTTGTTTGTTTGCTCAAGTATTTTAAAGCGAAGTGCACTGTTTGAGGAGCTCGTGTTCAGCTGTGGACCTGGGAACTGAGATCTGAGACCTGAGACCAGAGACCTGAGACCCGAGATCTCAGATCTGAAAGCTGGGTTAACTGCTCTGCGTAACTGCGGTGGCTCTGGGGCAGCTTAAACGAGACACACTTTGGATAAATATTGCGGTCGTTGGTTAAGAACAATATTTTTCTTTTGCTTCGCTTTCAGACATTTTTGCATATCTTTGAGCTAATTTTTATGGAATTGGTTGTAGCCCCGCCAGCGAGGCGCTTTCAATTAGGCTCAGCTCAGACTTGAGACCAACTTGAGAGACAAAAATAAAAGCAGACAATGAACCTGAGCCTGAAGCAAGACAATGCCAATGATGAATCATGTCAATGTTTGCTTCATTCACTCGTGCTCTGAATTCCTTTTCTCTGTATTAAAACGCAAAGAAAAATATTTTATAACATTACAAAACGTGTCTATGTACGAGTAGCCTAAAGGATTTTGTTAATATTATGCAGTTCGGGATCGCTGGTACAGTCCAATGCATATTTCACATTGATAGTGCTTCAATGCTATTATAAATTCCAAGCATTTAAAATCTTAAATCACCACTATATCATATTTTGCATTTTTATTCTAGATTGCTTTCCACATTTTGACTTTACCCAATCATTTCGACAATAACTACATTAATTAGATTTTTTGTCCTATTCTTCGTTGTTTAATAAAACAATAAATAATTATTTACCATCACCAAATTACATCATCTTACAGCTGTTGCAGTGGTAATTGGATTTATTAATTGTAAACCTATACCGATAAGCCAGTACAATGTAGTATTTTTAAGGGCATGTAACAAAATTAAATGTTTTTCAGTATCTACAAGAAGTGGACATATAATTTTATTACATATTATACCCAATAAAATAAAATTTTCTTAGAAGACTTTTGCAAGGGTATATAGCTTCGGTGTGCCGAAGATAGCCGATTCTTTCTTCTTGATTTATATACAACAAACAACCTTAAACACTTAATTTGAAGGTAATTTAATATTTGCAATTTTATCAAATCATATTTAGCTTCTCTTGTGAATATTAATAACATTTTTTATTCATAGAATATCAAGAAAGTTTCTTCCGCATACATAAAGGGTTTTTCATAAAAAGTTTGCCCATCTTATTTTCCAACTTTTTATTCAAATACATTACCCAACTGTTCTTGGTAGCTGAACATCGATCTTATTGCTCTGTTCTTAGTTCCGAGTATCGTCATATGTTACAAAGTCTCCCTAACGGAAACGCAATGCGCTCTAGGGCCTCTATAGCTCAGACCCCTTGAACTTCCTTCCAGGTTGTGAGCCGAAATAAAAACTCTATGTTGCATCCTCCAGAACAGAACAGAACAGAACAGAACACATGGGCAATTGTAGCAAGTGCAACAACAGATGTTGTCACTGTTGCCAGCAACATTAGAAATTATTACCCCAGATATCCGATAGTCTTAACTGATTGTCAATGGCCATAAATATAATAAAACAAGTGAATGAATGACTGAATGAATGAATGAAAGAAATATTAATGATAATGCATACGAATCAGGCAATCAAATCAAAGCAAAAGACTCTGGCCAACTGTTGTGACATAGTCTAAGCCCGTTACCCCTTACCCCTTATCCCTAGACCTTATACCTATGCAACTGGCAACTGGCACTTTTTACACTAAGAAAATAAACGCAGTTGGAGTTGGAGTTGCAGTTGGAGTCATCAACTTAGAATACTAATTCGGAGCGATCGAGAGGCAGGGCACCGGATGTGATGACATTTGGCCAACAGCAACAGCAACAGCAACAGAAACAGAAACAGCAGTGAGAGAGAAGAAAACCCTAACAATTATTGGATTGGTAGCAATAAAAAGCTAATAAAGAACCGTCTTGTCTACACCCTGACAAGTTGTGCACTTGCCTTGTTCGCGTTTTTTTTGTTTCTCCTTTAAGCGGCGTTTAACAATTCATAAATGGTTTGACCACTGACGCCACTCGTCCATATCCATGTCTGTCCAGTCGCAATCCCTCCTCTGGACTGGAGTATGGTACACTTTAAGGCCAGTCTGGTCTCTGGTCTCTGTGTCTCTCCCGAGGGAAGTAGTGCAGACAGCGGCGTCGCACGATGTTTACGTATGCAAAACTAGTTTTGTTTTTAGGGCCATGTCTGGGAATCGAATCACCCCGAAAAACAAATCCACCAAATTCAAATCCAATGCAACAATTGCTGTTGTACGTTATTCGTTGGGGCACAGTGAAGTTCGGTGGCACGCAGACATTTTGCGTGTTGGACAAATTTGTAGCTGCTGCCTGATCACGTTTTAATTGTACAAGCACTTGGAGCTGGAATTGGAATTGGAGTTGGAGTTGGAGTTGGAGTTGGAACTGAAACTGGTAGACTGGCGCCTAGGCAGCTAATTAACATGGGATGCGGTTTCATTTTTTTTCTTTTAATTTTTTCTGGCTTTTGTGCCCATTTACACTATGGTAAGTAAGAAAAAGGCGTTTTTACTTTCTTAAATCGTTTTTAATTGTTTGTCAAATGGGGCGATGTGAAACCGATAGACTGTATTTGATAAGAGCCAGAGATTTTCACTGCGGCCTCTCAAGGGTCAAACTCAGCCCAAATGATTGCGATTGTTATGCTTGGCATTTAATTGCCTTGTAAATGGTCGCGCTGTCCCACCGGTAGCAGCCAGTCGATTGTCGATTGTCGACTGTCGATTGTTGTCGTCTTACGCAGTCTCAAAATGCCACAAGTTGCACGCATTTCTCAGTGCCAGTGAAGGCAGTAAAGCCAGTAAAGCCACTGTTGTTCAGGCTGATATCCGAGTTATATCGACGTTGGCTACCGAATTTGCACCTGTTTTTCTCTTCAGTTTCAATATGCAGCTTCAGGTCCTCAGTGATCCCGTTGATAATGCGTACATAAAACTAGCATGCCACAGTCAGTCGTTTAGCTGCGGAAATGAGTCGCCAATTCCAGTGAATAAAACAAAAGACTTAGGCAACGAACTTGGTCGCACCTCGGACCTCGAACTCAAGCTCGAACTGAAACTGAAGCTCGCTTTATTGGCTGACGTCCAAAGCACGCCAAGACGCGGCACGAACCAGCCACTCGAACTTGCAACGGTAGCAAACAACTCTAAATTATATATAAAGCACATGTCACCATGCACATCCGCGCATACAAATGAGGAAGCAGGGACAAGGGACAAGGGACATAGGGGGGGTGAAGGAGGGGTCCAGGGCAGGCAATCAATGAACAACTTCTAGACATGCGCAGGGCACAAACCAAACTTTAAACAGGGCGCGGCTAATGATAATTTTTTTTTTTTTTTTGCTTAAATTATGCAAACTTAAATTTGAAAATGAATAAATACGAGTATGTAACATATATTTGCAAAAAGGTTCAGACTAGAGATGGACATTAAAAAAATGCATTTTAATCAAATTCCTAAGAGTTTAATCAGTGTAAACAAAGGATTTCACTAGCTTCAGACGCTAGCTTAGTAAAATTTAAAATTTACATACATACAATAAAACTGATAAATATATTTTAGTAAGTTAAACTTTACGAAGAGTATTCAATTCTTATTTGAACAATAAAAACAACCTTGTCAAAATAATTATGCTGCATATGAAATTGACTCTTTTTTTATTTTATTTAATAAAATCGGAAAAAATTTAATATTGATTAAAAAATAAAAGTGACAGGATGTTCAAAATAGTTATGGTGACTAAAATAGAATTTTCATTGCAATCTTGAGCTCTACACAAGCATAAAAACATTCAATATATGTGATATCATTCTTCAAAAGTCTTTGTCTTTAGGCAAGTCTAGTTATAAGATGTACACAGTATTTTGCGTCAATTAAAGAAACTTCTTTCTTTGAGAAGCATTCAATGTTCACACTTAATGTCTGGGAAACGAGCACGTAAAACTAAAATCACGAATTGCGCCCCATCTCTAGCTTAAATATATAGACACACGGACAGATGATCATCATTATTGAGGCACTTGAAACTCAGCACAACACTAAACACTGCAACAACAAGAAAAACAAATGCACAAACACCACAACTTGCAACTGCAGCACCAAACAGAAAAAGAACAAGAACAAGAGCTCCATTTGGCAGTCTTTGATCCGACACCGCAACTGCTGTGAGAAGCCTTCATTGAAGCCACTGACACCTTCCTTCACTCAAAATGGTCTAAAAGGCCGCGGTGCCATTAGCCAATATAACTGCCACGCAACGTTTTGTATTTTATCATGTCTACAAAAGTCAAAAAGCCATATTACATCATAACGCACCAAGAGATCTGAGATGGAGATGGAGATGGAAATGTTGATGGAGACGGGGACGGGGATGGAGTGGAAGTTGAAGTTAAAGTTGAATGCTGATTCGTTTCGTGCCTAAGTGGCCTTTTTGGTAAAAAAAAAAGAAGTAAATAATAATAATAATAATAAAAATACTAAAAATACTAAAAATAAACGGGTTAAAAGCAGTTCGAAAAGTGTTCTAATAACAAGCCAAAAAAATAAAAAAAATTTTCGTGGAAAACCCAGAGCGGCAAATTCAGTCGAGGGAAAATTGTTTGCATTTGTCAAATAGTTCTCGGCAACGGCTTCGTTTCTCTTCTCAGTTCTCAGTTCTCAATTCTCATTTTTTTGTTGTTTTTCAACTGGCCGCCGCATCCGCGCATCCTTACCAAATGGTCAGCAAACAATACGTGGGCCAAGTTGGTCTAATAAGCCGCACTCTCGCCCAGATCATGTTGTGCAAATAGACAGACAAATAGACAGAGTAAGCCCGAAGACTGAACGACTGAAAGACTGCCAGACAGACGTGTTGGCCAGAAACTGAAAAGGAATCCCGCCTAACAAGACCATGGTACCACGGGCATGAAAGGAGTTTATTGTGCGACGCGTCGTGTCGGTCACTTTGAGTGTCATAAAAAAAAGAAGTGAAAAAAAGAGTAAAAATTATATAGCCACAGAATGGTTAGCTAGAAGATATCCTATAGTTCAGATAGCGTGTAGAATTTTGAATTGATTTTCTCAAATATTTCTATACAAAAAATTATGAACTATATAAAAATTCATGTTATTGAAAGTCAATCTGCACACCAGTGTATCAAGAATCCAGGTTTATTTATGCCAGTGATTATTAAATAATTCTTTCCAAGTCCTCAGGATTTAAAGATGATATGTTAAAATATTTATGACGCTTTGAAAAGACATAAAATCGTGCGAGCTTATGACGCCTGTCTAGAGGCGGTATTATGGCAGCGAGATTATGTCGCTTTGCCTTCAAATTCTCTCTAAATTGAAGACACACACAACCCACTTATTCGACTTTGACATACTTCAGTAAAACAACCAAATACCCTTTTTAAGATATTTTATGGCTACAGGGTATAAAAAAAACCTGGCAGGAGTTAAAAAGTTAAAAGCCAGCCAAACAAAATACCCGCTGCTCGCGTTTGTGTTGACCAGCTAGAGCAGTTAATTAGAATGTGCCGAAGAGGTTGTGCCCAGAACACCATGATGATCATCATGCTCATCGATGCTGTGGATGGAATGATGGCCACAAGTGTTGAGTTGCTGAGTGCAAAGTGCGCTAGACAAACAATTCCCAGCTAAAGGCGGCTTGATTGAGTGCCTTTAGCTCAGGCTCAGGCTGAGGCTCAGGCTGAAACTCAGGCTCAGGTTCAGCTTCAGCTTCAGCTTCGAGCTCTGCATATGAAATAAAAAAAGAAACCAAAGTCAAGTATGAAAATCAAATCAAGTCATAGGCAGCCACCAGGCAACAGCTAACAGCCAGCAGCCAGCAGCTAAATCCACAGATTCAACTCACTCTGAAGACTCTCAGACAATGGGACGTTGCTTTTGGCCCTGTTCAAGCTGTGTGAGCCTTGGCAATATTTACCAAATGTCAATGCAAAAAAGTTTAAGGTGCAATGCTGAAGAGCTCTGCACAGCAGTATAGACTCAAGAGTAGCAAAATTAATCGCATATGTGAATACCCTAAGCTGCTTATATTTATTCTTAAAATTTCTTATCTTTAATTATATGAATACTCTTAGATTTTATTGAAATATGTTATTGGCTAAAAAAAATCTTAGGCAAATTAATGAGAATAATTATTAAATAAATTTTTGAATCTAAGCAGAGAATCTATGTTTAAATAGACAAATCGCTTGGAACTGGCAAAAAAAAAAATTAATAAATAAATTCCCCTATCGCTTATAATTTTAAATAGTATTTCTTTTTTGTAAGCCGAAGAAATTGCTGAACAAAAAGATGTTTTAATTTAACTTTTTTTTAATTAAATTTTTTCGACCCCAAGCCGACGAAATACAACTCTTAGGAAACAAAAGGTCACAAAAGATTTTAACAACAAAAAATTTAATTTATTTGCTTTACTCGTATATTAATTGTTTTGATATTTGGGTTTTAGTTACCAAACAATATTTTTTTCTTATTAATTTAATTTTAAATAATAAAATAATTTGAAACCTTAATATAAAACATTCATATTTCGTCCGATTTTTAAATTTTTCTTGTATATTTAATTTAAGTGTATTATAGGAAAAATTAAAATGAGCATAAAATCGTGAATTACACATTTTTGATTTATAAAAAACATTCTCTACAATTCTCAAACAATCTTAGCCTAGCTCTTTAAAAGCAATGTACCCTTTTGCAGTGAGGGTATTTCTGTTGCAAAATAAAAAAAAAATATATCACTAAACACAAGCGCAAACGATCGCGCACGTTTGGTAATGGATCACACGATCTGAAAGCAGGCAGCCTGGCAACTCTGAGATTCGAGCCCGAAACAGTTGCCTGAATGGGCTCGCGTTAGCCTGCCCAAGTGGCATGGTCTGGTCTTAGCCGGGTCTCTGGTTGCCAACCAAATGACATTGACAGTGACACTATGGCACACAGCTTCCAAGCGGTTTGCTTGGTCTTCCTCTCCTGTCCTGTCCTGTCCTGGTCCGACCCGAACCGAACCGGCCCGGTCTGGTCTGGTCTTAATACGTGCACTAAGCATATCAGTTAACCATACAATAACCCAGGGATCGTTCGCATAAGTGTTGCGAGCTGCTGAAGAAGCTTTAAGTGTCAAGAGACTCTGATTGCTGTGCCATGGTGTGTGTTTTTTAGCGGGATTTGGAAGAGAGAGAGGTCGCACACGTTGCTGTAGTTTCAGATTGTCCTAATGATACACAATGCTCAATCCTTTACCACCTGCATCAGCAGCTGATCCCCTAACCTTGCCCCTATGCTACAACCCCCCCATTTAGACTAATTTAATGAGCTACAACATAAATTTTCAGTGCAACTCCTGCTGCGGTGGCTGTTGAATTCCCAGTGTTGGGTTACCCCGCGGTTTATTTCCCGTAAACTCAGCTCAATTTTTGAGTTCTTTACGAGCTATCAAAATCACTTGTGGACGAGGGACCCTTAAATCTAATTTCATTTCCAAAATTAAACTAAGGTTAAAAAGATAAGCCAGACACTAAAAAACAAGCAAATGGCCATATCCTACAAACGATTTTGATAAGCATCTCACATTTTAGATCATCTACCGAGTACATATTGTGTGGACTCGTTAGGAAACTGAAAAGATGTTCAAGAGGTGCTGGACGCACAAATTAATAAGTATTTGTGGTTCAGGCAGCCTGTGTGCGGTCCTCCTCGAGTCCTGTTTGCGTTCCAGGGGGGCTCATCCAACCAACAACAACGACAACAGCAACAACAAAGACAAGACAAAAGGACATCTTCAACCAGAACAATGGGCAAATTTGTCGTTAAGCGAAGGCAAGACGCGTAGAGAAAGTCAACAGCCAAAAGGATTTATCCGTATGCAGCTGGTGGGCAAGCAAACAGATACACACAGTTACATTTTACAGATACAGATACATTTACAGTATCCAACAGCTTGGCATGCGTAAGCCAACTTCAGCTTGACCTGCAAGTTCACTGGACACGCACTGGAAACGACTGAACTTCGCAAATGAAAAGCAAGACACTGTGCACAGAGAGAAGGGAAGAGTATAGAGTAGAGTTGGAGTAGAGTTGGAGTAAAAATTGGTAGACCATCGTACCTTAATCGCTGCATTTTAATCGACACGCAAAGTTCGTTTAAGTTAAATAAACGTTTAAACGAGAACACAGAATGAAGCAACAAGCAACAAGCGAATGGCATGCGCTGCACGCAGCCTGAAAGAATGCTATAGTCGAGTATGCCCGACTACGGTACACCCTGTACCCAGTCCGAGATCTTCTCTAACTTCAGTGCTTTTTGTTCGATCGTGATAAAATTTGCACAGCATATTCATATCAACATTGTTATTACTTATGCGAAAGATCAATAAAATCATTAAAAAAAAATTGTGTTTATAAATCGTTTTTATCGATTTTGTATAAATTTTAAATTAGCTTGAACTGCGTGTGGTATACAGGAAACTACGTACTGAATTTTGTGTCTCTAGCTCTGATAGTGTCGGAGATCTGTGCGTTCACACAGGCGGACGGACAGATGGACATGGCTAGATCGACTTGGCTATTGATTGTGATCAATAATATATATATTTGTGCATGTTACATACATTTGCACAGTTTTATAAACCCCTTTTATCCATTTTAAATGTGTGCAGGGTGTATAAAGGGCTTTCAGGGGTGAGGGAAACTCTGGACCCTGGCTAACTTGCCGGGGGGAGGAGCTGAGGAGTGAAACCAGAAGAGTTTTGGGTGCGTGTGTGTGCATTGGCTGGGTGTGTACGAAATGTTTAAATTAAGCTGGATATCAAGTGCACCAGATCACTAATTACCAGCGCCAGCCGTAAAAGCAACAAAACGATACAAAATCCTCCTTTAAGCCAACTCGTGTGAGCCAAGCGCCGCCACAACTTGAAATGTAAACCTCAAGATTTTGTTGTGGTTTTTTGAATTTTTTATTCTTTTAGGTGCCGTGCATCCAAAATCAATAAAGATTGTACTCAGATTGTGGTCCAGTGTTTGCTTAACTTTCGACGGCCCTTAAATGGGTTAATGTGGTTCTCTTTTGGGGTTCTGAAACAATGGAACTGCCCGTTATTCGATACCCTTTGATGGCATTCAAATGCAGAAACTTAAATTGATGTGTGTTTTTGAGATCATTTAGCCAAAGATACACAAAAGTTATAGATATTTATATGCGACTACTAAGGGATCTGTTTATAGATAAGTCTTGTTACTATCAATCGAAGTCTACAAACATTATATATCACACTAATTTTTTTGGTTAATATGGTAATCCTATTCTTATGGTAAGCTAGTTTGCTAGCTAGCTAATACAGAACTTCTAATTTAGATACTTAATAATACAAATAAATGAAATAATCAAAAGAAAATTATTTACTTAGTTTAATATTTATATAAATATATTTTGTATCTCAATTCTAGGGACATATAAGTTAACTCGGTTATGTTTATACTCTTCAGAATCAATCAATCCAAACTGTTTTCTAGTATTGATTAAACAAAATCTGAATAATTTACTTTAAATTAAATTGAAATTTTCAATGATTGTTTGTTTGTTAAATGTTGTTATAGTTCTGCATTGAAAAGCAATCAAATGAAGGCCCCCCTATTAAAGTAGTATGTACTTATCATCTTTACTAAATGACATTAACTTCCTGTATTGCATAATTGACGCATGTTAAAAATCTACATAAAATTATTTTATTAATGTGATCTTAGCTCTTCAGCATACACAAAGATTCAAGTATTATAAAATATATACGTATATGTATATAAGCAATTCTCTGGCAGCTGTCTACAAAAAGATATGACATATGACCATATACTTAGTTTGTTTTGACTATTTGTCAGACAGCGGAATACGCCCCAAACATGGCTATAGAAACTATGGACTACGGGTAACTATGGACGGTAATTAAGGCCGCTACCGGACACAGAAAGCAACTGACTTCAAAGATTGCTGAGTTGCCTTTAGCCAAGTTATGTGTGTGTGTGTGTCTGAGTGTCTGAGTGTATGTGAATGTGTATTGGCCATGTTTTGCATAATTTCTCATTAAAACATGTTTCCATTATAATGTGTCAATAATCTTTTCGTTCGCTGTCAATTTCAAATGCAAATTCAAATTTCAATCCAGCAACTGATTAGATGATGCATTGCAAGAATAATTAATTAAACATGTTCCCAACTATCCAGCATTTAAGTATGTTAAGACAATCAGTTAGGTAGTATTACGAGTCAATAAAATGCCATTTATTGTGCACTATTTTTAAAGATGTGCTCAGCTCTACGGCTCATAACTCTTTCTCAGTTTATACTTAAGTATTGTGAGTCTTGGCTCTATTAATAATGCATCTTTCATGGCGAATGCATAATAAAGCATGTTAAGGCCTTTAAATGCCTCTCATCGCTCAAAAGGTTGGAGTTGAAGCCCCAAAGATGGAGTCTGGCGCCAGTGAACTACGTAATATGATCTCGGACCCGCTTTTTTTTTTTCGTTTTGTGTTAGATATTTTCTCTCAATGCTTTTCGGCGCCTGCATTTTGACAGTCAATAAAATTTTGAAATGTTATACTTTTTGGTTTTATTTTTTTCCATGTCGCATCGATGACTGTCTTTTGTTTTCTAAATGGCTTTTTGATTGGATAGATTGGAGCGACGATATAAATGAACCACTTTTTCAGTTTGACAGCCCAAAAACAAAAGACTTAGGCAACGAACTTGGCCAACCTGTATAGTTTGTACCTTTGGCACGATTAAACTGAAACTTGATATATAGGTTTATACACCTATTATTATGATATAGTCGTTAATTTAAGACACTTTTATATATCATTGGCAGATTGGCCTAAAACAAATGTATATACCATATACGGCCCTTGGCAGATATTCTTATACAATTAAGACAATCCATGTTAAAATTGTTTTTCTCCAAGTTTCTCACACAATATATGGTTATATATTTTATTAATCTAATGACTACACAATTACGTTTAGCTTTTTATATAAGAATTAACAATTTAAACTAATTTAAAACCAAACATGTAGATTTATATAAGTACATTTAAAAGTTAAGTATATTTTTTTAAAGTTGCTTATGAAGGATTTTCAATGTTTGAACAGCTTTAGTTTTTCATAATAGTGTATTCAAATCATTCAGATAGATTCCTGATCTTACTGTGGATAGTTTTTTTTAAAGTTTTGTTAGTTTTGTGTTCCTATTGACTGTTTAATAAACTATAAAAATAAATTTAGAAACAATGACGACAAAACACACATTGGAATGTGATTCGAGCGGCAGTTAAGACAAAACGCCCAATGGCGTGCGCTGGCTATAAGAGACCTCCCTCTTACCCCGCTCCCTGCATATACCCTGCATATACCCTGCCTATTCCCCCCATCTACACCCCTTGTGCTCCACCTACTCAAGCAGCTCATCATGCATATTGATGATACACTCTCTCGGGGTTCAGTTCATTGTTTATTGTCGTCCGTTAAGGCGTCAACTTTTCTGACATAGCCACATTTTATAATGCTCGTAAATGATATTTGCAGGCAGTATAGTACGATCGATGGATCGTCTGATTCTCCGATTCTCTGCTTGTCCGATCCTGCATAGTTTTCGTACCATTCATCATTGGGCGACTCTGAGCTCTGGGGCAGCCCATAAACAATGTTCGGGGGCGATTCAATTCGACTCGATTCGACTCGATTCGACTCGACGACTGCCTAATTAAGTGATTACAATTCTGACCATCGCCGAGCCGTATGACTTTTGTATGTGTTAATATAAAGTTTATTATTTGAAGCAGCACGTGGTCGACTGACAGTCTCATATAGGCCTCTTTTCGGGCTGTACTCAAACATCAAGTAGCCCATATATAGCCCCAGTATAGGCCCATCCATAATGCTAACCACAGCATATCAAGCAGGGGGCCTTTACGACAAACAAATATCTGTGCGTTACATTTGTGGCATTTTTAATTTACAGCAATCATTGCATTAGACTGACGGCACTTAAGCATTACTATATCGGTTTTATTATCGCCCATCGTCCCATCGTCCATATCGACAATCGACAATCGACTTGCAACAAATGTGCTACGTTGATGAATTTATGCCAACCCATTTGGTGTTGACAACGCGCCACCGTCAACTATGCCACGCCCATTTGCCCCGTGTCTTAGACATATATATATATATATACGCCCCGATTGGATAGAAAGTTAACTCACCCATCCCATGGCAATCAAGTCTGGAATGAAATTGAAGGAATTCACTGCGAAAAATTCTGTTAACTAATACATGAATAAAAACATCTTTAAGGTCTAAATTATCTTTCAAACAAGAGAAATTATTAGAAGTATTTAATATAAAATATAATTTCAATTTGTTACTAACAATTATCAATTTTAGCTGACTATATCCATATTTAACTAAGAATATTTAAGAATTTTAAAGAAAATATTCTTAACAGAAAAATTTAAAAATGTGGATAAAATTATTGTATAGATTTTACTAGTATTTATACACTAATTTAAATTTAGTTAATATTTCGTAGTTTTAAAAAACCTCAGCATATCTTTAAAAATGGAATAATTTTTGATTTTTTTAAGGATTTCAAAACTGAAGCAACTATTATTGCAGATTTTCAAATGAATGTTGATCAACTAACTAACTAGGTTAGATTATACCAGTTGATCACCAAATGATGATCTCACATAGACCACAATTGGTCCTTAGTGTGAACATTTAATAGTTTTAAAATGCTTTCCTGTTTATTATTTATTTAACATAAATAAAAGCATAGATCCTTATTTGTTCAATCTTTTATTAGGTTTTATTCATTCTGTTCTTTTTTCATTGTAAATTGTTAAGCAAAAATTTACAATGCAATTTTTTTAAATCTTATAAAATTAATTAACCTTTTTGTAATTTTTGTTCACAGCAACTGACTTTTAGTATTAACTGCAAAGTAAAATTCTACATCTAGCCCAAAATAAAAGAACATGTTTGATGTAGTTTCTCAATCCCAATAATAGTAGATAGATATATTATTTTCATAATTCTTTATTTTTTTTTTTGCACAAATTTAAAAGCCAATCTTTTGGACAAATACTAAAATCTAGAATAGAATACTTATCAATATTAAAATCAAACTAAGACTAAACAAATTTATGTACATTACAATTGTGGGTTGTTTTTTGGTGGGTTGGGTTTTGTTTTTTGTTTTTCTTTTTTTTCTTTCTTTTTTTTTTGGGTGGGAAAGAGGTTTTTAATTAAATACATGAGAGCTTACATTTTTAAAAACTATTTACAATTTTGGATTACTAAAACAAACTAAAAATCGTAATTTTTTCTCTTTTTTTAACTTTTCGTTTTTTTGTAATTATAATTTTTGGATTTGAGCTCAATAGTGTGTGTGAGAGTGTTTGTGTGTGCGTGTGTGTGTGTGTGTGTGTGTATGTGCTGCAACTAGCTGTCTCTTTCTAGCAGCTCTCAAACCTGTCCATAAAAAATTTCAATTTCGACGGCGCAAATCGAATTCAAACCGTAAAAAAAAACAAAACGAAACGAAACGTAGAAATAAAATACAAAATTAACAACAACAACGACAACGACAAAGAGGCAAGTTGACTGCCTCTTGGCTCCACCCACAACCACAACCACACTAGACACACACAAAGATGCCACGCATGGCGCTGGCCGCATTATGTGGCACAGGGAAACCACCAAACGGTGGCGACTCACCGCCAATGGCGTTTAGTTTCTGCCGCTTCACATTGCCAGCGGGCTCAGTAGCGAAGGTGGAGGAGGAGATCGATGTGGAGGAGGAGGTGGATGTGGAGCTGAGGCTGCTGCTGCTGCTGCTGTGGGTGGTGGTGGCGGTGGTGCATTCAGCCTCCAGCTGATAAAACTTGCGACGTGTTGCCGTCGCCGTCGCCGTCTCCAGTTGCAAGTGCAGATCGTCATCCTGCAGGCTGCACACATCGCTGTCATTGAAACTGTGCACCGAGCTGCGCGAAGTTTTCATGCTCAGATCCATGGGTCCATCCTGAGCAGCACCGCCAACTGAGGCTGCACCACATGCGGCAACAGTTTCGGCGCTAATTGAGCACACGGATACGGGTGAAAGTGATTGCATTTTGGCAGCGAAACTCAGCGGGCTGCTGCTCTGCGTGGGCGTGGGAGGGGCGGAGTTGGAGTTGGAGTCGGAGGCGATGGAGGTGGCACCAGTCAGCAACTGCTGTGGCGGTGTGGCACGTATGGCTACGGGTGTGTGCACAGTGTGGGGACTCTGGCTGTGACTGTGACTGGGACTGTGACTTTGACTGTGACTGTGACTGTGCTGCGACTGCACATCATCCTCAGCACTGAGACACACATCAATAGGCGATGCAGCGGGCTGAGGCGTCTGCTGCTGCTGCTGCTGCTGGCGTGCAACATTTGGTGGCGTGTAGCGATTCTGGGACTCTGCCGAGGCGGCCGAGTCCACACTCTGGCGATGCTTGTACATTTCCTGACGATACGCAGCATCCGCTGCTGCCGCCGCCGCAGCGCTGGCATGATAACCCGGGAAAAGCAACTGCGGCGGCAGCTGAAAGGCCGACTGCGGCGTGGCCATCATGCTGAAGAAGGGCAACGCTGCAGCAGCGGCAGCTGCATCTGCTGGATGACGTGCACCAAAGTGTTCCGGCAAGTGATATCCCGGATAGCCGAGCAGTGGTGGCAAATGCGGATGACGCTGCTGCTGCTGTTGCTGTTGGTGTTGCTGTTGGTGTTGCTGCTGTTGTTGCTGTTGCTGCTGCAGATGCGCTGCAATATCCACAAATCCGGGTGAACTAATGGGTGAGCATGTGGCATGACCTGGCGCCTTGCCCGCCGCTGCTGCAGCTGCCTGTTCATGCTCCTGTAGCAGACAGTGTATCTTGAACCAGTTCGAGCGACGCCCATACCGCGAACCCCCCTTCGACATGCCCACATTATAGCACTTCCTCAATCTACAAGCTTTGCAGGTAGTGCGATTCTTCTTATCAATGATGCACTTGCCATCATTTTTGCACTCGCTAATGGTGCTAATGTTGTTATAGGATCGGCCAAAGAACGACTATAAAAGAGATAACAGATAAAACATATAAGTGGGTTAGCTAACGGCTTGCATAAGGTATGAATATATGTGTGTGTGTGTGTTATGGTGTATACAACTTACCTTGCAACCCTCGCAAGTGAAGGCGCCAAAATGAAAACCCGCCGCTGGCTCACCGCAAACTTTGCACGTTTGATTCATCTGTAACATAATTAAGATAAAATAAATAACTTTAGTTTTCAGGAAACTTAAGAGAGATCTTAACATATCCAAATGAAATAATAAAATCCTATAACAAAAAAAACCTCAAATCTTTTAATTATCAATTGATATTATACAAGTTACAAAATAAGAGTTATTTAATGTTTTTTAAATTAAAATTAAAATTAAAATTTAATTTTTATTTCATCTTTAATTTGTAGGTCAAAAATTAAAAGTTATGGCCAATTTTAATGGAACTCTTAATTTGTACACTTAAAAACCGATCAGCTTCAAAATTGTTGATAACCCTTAAAGTTCTTTAGACTTTTGCACAATTCGGTTGAATATTTAAATTACCAAAATAAATTTAAAATATTTAATTTTTATATGATTTTATGAATTTAAAAAAAAAATCCAGAGATATTTTACTTTAATTTATTCAATTTCTTAAGATTTCCGCCAAGAATATTGGAAATAACTCAAGATCTTTTCTTAAGTAATTTACTATTTATTATTTGTATTTTCCATATCGTAAGATTTCAATTTAGAAAATTATAAAGTAAGCCAAGATCATTATTGATTTTAGGTTACTTTTTCCCTTTTTTTTTTCAATTTAAGTACATATATATATTTATTCACTATTTTTTTATTCATTCTCAAATTGTTCACTTTCTAGTGGGTTATATTTATTATTTTTGTTTTTCTTAGCACCATTGATAATCCATTCTCTATGTGTATGTATAAACTAACCAAGTTGAACACCATTTTGGCAGTGTGCCAATTCGCTATCTATATTATATATTAGATTGTTTTTTAAACAATATATTTCCAGATCTCTTCCGTTTCTTTGCGAATCTTTTTCCGTGTTCTGTTCTTTCTGTTCTGCTGCTGCTGTGCGACTGATGTCTTAACTGTTCCGTGCACAGGAATTTATAGGAAAAACTTGGAATAACTCCAAGTGACATTTTTTATTGCAGTTTTTTTATGATCAGCTGCGTGGGCAGGCAAAAAACTTACGCCTGGGCTGGGGATTATGCAACCCTATATGCGTTGCTTCAGTTTGGCGCAGGTAGAAAAATTTGCAATATTTTTTTTTATATTGTATGTATTTTTACGTGAAGTCATTACGCCTAAAAAATTATATAGAGCCCTTAGGACCTTGACGTTGTATCATAAAACTGCATCAGAAAACAAATTTTTGACCATTTTTTCTGTGCCCAAATAAAAATAAAAAAAATGTTCGCCTAAGAAAAACTGTGTGTTTCTGTGTTGTTTTTTTTTTTCGCGTGAAACTGTAAAAAATCAAAGTAGTGCAAACAGGGCTCATAAAAGATGCCGTCGGAGGCGACCCAACCAAAAAAAAAAAAAGATAAACAAAATATGAGAATAAAAACAAAAACGTGAATTGACTTGAGTGTGGGCGCGTTTTGCTTAGCGATCTTTTGAAACTTACCTTGAGTTATTTTGGGTTTTTGCGTATACTAGAACACTGCGTTTTTATAGCTGATGACTTTTTAATTGCACGTGACAGATTCTGTATATTTTTTAGTTTTTAAGTTTTCACAACACTTTACTCAACACTATACGATCTTTATGGATCAGTCTCTGTCTGTTATATTTTTGATTTCGCACTCGGTGGTAAATAGTTTGTTTTTTTTTTGTTGTTGTTGTTGCTGTAGAGATTTCAGTTTCAGTTATTCTGTTACGGCTTAAACACACGCAACGCGCTCTGTACTCACGATGTGTAACTCACACCTGGGCTACTGGCTGACGACTGATTGCTTGCTCCGACTCAATGCTGGCAAGAAGCATTTCTGTGTGTCGCTCGGTTGGCTAACTGCTAACTCCCATAGCAATGTGAATACTCCAACTACAGCACACAACACACAAACATACACAACGGGTTCGGGTTTTGTAGCTCTCTGTTAAATCGCAGTCTTGATCGCACCACCAACAATCCAACAATAGAGCGCAAGTCACATGCACTCAATTGTGCAGCTCTCTCTCTCTCTCATGAGTTACCCGTGTGAGTGTGATTTCAAGTGTGAGTTGCTGTTAACTGCGCTGTTAAATTTTGAATTTTGAATGAATGACTCTGCTAAGCTCAAGAGTGACTCACACTCTCTCTCTCTCTCGCTCTCTCTCTGGTCACAGTTATTTGGAAGGCGATTGCTACGCTCAATTTGCATTGCTCTGATATTATTCGTTATTCGGTTATTTATTAAAACTCGCACGTTAAGGGCGGCAGAGCTTTCACACACACTCACACACACACACACACACACAACCATTGACTTCATTTTTAACAGCTGCTCATTTTATTTAGTATGGGCGGAGCCTTTGCCATGTAGACGGAAATGGTTGGAGTTACTCACATACATGTGAACATATCTGTTTCTGTATATATATAGCTGCTATATAGGAACTGGTACCGTTAAGAGCTATCTGTTTTGAATAATTCAATTTTTGTAATACTTTAAATAAGTTTCTGTTAAAAGAAACACTGAGAAAATAGATATTATTATTAAACTAATATGTAGTATTTGTTTATACAATAATTTCCAAAAATAAAATTAATAATGCGATATAATAAAAAACACGATTTCAGATTCTCTACTTAAGTATTTAACCACTTATTATATTTTTGTATGAATTTTACTTTATAGTTTCCAAAGTTCCCAAGAGTTTCCCGATAGCCTAAAACCAACAAAAAATAAACAAAATATTAAACATAGCTTCAAAAGTAAGCTAATCCATAATATGCCTCAGCTTCAATGAACAAAATATTTAAATTCACTCTTCATTATAATCAATTGACTCTGCAAAGAGTTTTATTACAGCTATGGGAACAATTTTGTTCCAACATTTGCTTTTACAAGGGTTCACTTAACTCTATTTATGCTACTTTGCTGTATTTAGCTACCTGGCAAGGACACACACACATATTAACCCTTTTATGAATCTGCATTGTCTCAACTATTGAACTCAACAATGAAGAGTGTGAAACCAAGCAAAATTTATTGTCTAAGGGCCTTTGGGTGTAAAGATATTAGAATTGTCATGTAAAAGGGTTAAGATTGTACTTTACTTACAATCAACATAGCTTAAAGCACAGCACATCGAGTTCTTTTCGCTAAAGCTCACTAATACAAACCTATTTGCACAAATACATGCAAACATATTATAGGTTAAGTGCTTTTTAAAAAGTCACTTAAGTAGTTTTTTAAATAAAGACAGCCTTCTATTTCTTGGAATTATATATTTTCCTGTAGTTCCCTAGCAAATGTTTTTAGGTAAGGTTAGCTCAATAACCTAACCTCAATACACGCTTCTGCCTTTAAGCATAAAAAAACAAATTGCATCAACCCAAGTAAACTGCAGTATTCCACGTAAAACACACCAAAATTCAAAATTGAAACAAAGGCTTGCAAAAAAGTCAAAAAATATATAGAACCCAAGACGAGGAATTCAGCAACCCTCCTTTAAATGTTTGTTGTTTCTAATCGATTCAATTTAACTGGCTTCGTCTTATTTTTTTGCTGTGCACAATAAAAAAACGTTTTCGAAAAAAATTTCGCGAATTTCCGCAGTTTGTGGGAAACAAAGCAAATGGGTAATTTTCCAGCGTAATTAGTTAGCCCGAAAGGAAAGCGCGACAAAAAACTGAAGAAAAAAAATAAGGACAAACGGTTCGACATTGTGACTTTTAATCCGGTTTAATCCCCCGGCTTAAGTTTTTTGCAGGCAAAAAAAAAAGGAAAAGAAAAATGAAATGAAAAGTATATTCAAATAGCTGAGTTCGGTTTTGTCGAGTTCTCAAACTCGTGAAAAAATCGACGAGTTGAGCGCGCGGCGCGTCGGCGGGCAGGCTCATCATAATTATGATCCTAGGATAATCTTCAGCTTAGGTGTCCTGATCCAGCGATTAGGTAACAGAATCGCGTGCTTAGGTAGCCGCAAGAATTGGCCTTAAAAAAAGATGAAGATGTCTTGGCCAAGCGCAAGGCCGAGTCATAAAGTCAACTGAATCATAAAAAGTCGAGCAGGCCGTGTATAACCCGAGCCAAGACTTTCCTCTTAAATGGAAATGGAAATGGAAAAGGGATGACTGACTCTTTTGCTCGGCATATGGTTTTTTTCTCTTTTTTTTTTTTGGCTTAGATATGTTGGTAACATCCATAAAAAAGTCAATTGCTTCAGTGAGTTGCGTAAAAAAATGCGTGCAAAATTATACAAAATTCCAAGGAATTAACTCAAGGACGCGCATATCTTTCTCAAAAAATATGTATAATAAATAGTAGATGTATGTTTTAAAAAACGTGCGTGCTAAAAAATGCGTTGACTTTTTGACTTTACGGTTAAAAAATAAAATAAAAACAAAAAGTCAACTTTTTAATTGGCCATAAAATAAAATGTAAAAAACTGCGAAACTGTCGGAAATGGCAGGCAGCTACTTAATACGACTATTGGTTAGGATTAGGCCTCAAATTGTTGATGTTGATGTGGTTGTTGTTTATGTTTATGTTTATGTTGTTGTTGGGTTGTTCAGTTGTTCAGTTATTCAGTTGTTTGATTTACCTGCCCCGCTTTGAGCTAAACGCTAAACAAAAGTCAAAAAGTCAACCCGTTCGCATTTACATAGTTTGATTGCATCATTTGGCCAAATGGCCATATAACACCAGCACATATCAATCAACACGCTCTTTGTATCTATATCTATAGGTACAGCTATGTATTTGTATCTGTATCTCTATATTGTATCTGTATCTGTATCTGTACCTGTACCCGTTGCTCGTGTTCAGCTCGTGTAGCTCTCACAGCAATTTGCATATTTTTGATTTAACAGCTCGCCAGATGATTGCCCAGATCTATCTATCTATCGTTCAGTTAAGTTACTTAAGAGCGGGTCTTAAAACAAAATACGTTTTGTTTGCCTTTGTTTTTGTATTTTGTATTTTGTATTTATTTTGTCATCTTTGTTATTGTAATTATGTGTGAATAATTTGCATTTTGGATGCGCTAACATTAATCTGTTGTACCACGTTGGTCCACAAAGATAAGATTTGACGCTTTATTGTATATACAATATTTTGTATTTTTTATAATTTTTCCAATATTTCAAATATTTTTTTTTACACACAAAGCGTTTTGTGAGGCAGCTCTAACTTGGTCATTAGTAAATAAATGGCTAAAACGCTTAGATTTGGCTGTAATACTTCGTCTAAGTTCATGTATCATCTGTTAGATAACGAAACAATGGGAATTTATTTAGTATTTGCAATGAATTTTGATAGTTTTACATACATCAAATGTCATTATTACTTGTTAAGTTTATGAATTTGGGTTCCATATTCTAAAGATTCAAACTAATCAATATGATAGTACTAAAGTATTTATAGAGATGCTTAGAAAAATATGAATATACACCTTAACTATAAAATTAATTAACTTGAACTATGAAGTTGCGCATATTTACGATAGTATCATCGTCTAATGGATTTAAGATCCCATATATTATAAATATATACATATATATATATACACATGTTGAATACAGAGATGTTAGAGATTGTAAGCATATTTAAAATGTGAATTTAAAAATATTAAATGCAACTCAGACTGGTTGAAAATTTCAGATATTTCTTAAAGCTTTCAGCAGAATTTTAAAACATAAAATAATAACTAGAATCTGAATGAAAATTTGATTTTGAAAAAGTTATGGGTGCATGAAGTTATTTAGAAAATTCGAATAAATTTAATTTTTAAATTTGAATGGAAAATCAATATAAAAGTCAAAATATGACCAAAACGCCGTTCAGAATGAAAATCGGATAAACTTTCACCAAGTTATGGATGTATAATGTTTCTTATGGTCCCTTCTATAGAAACAAAAATCCAGAAAATACATAAGAAAAGTCGGAGAAGTTTTATTTTCAATATAAATATTCTTAATATTATATGTAGCTCATAGATTGTATCATTATAACCGAAAAACAGGTGTCAAAAATAATTTTGCACAAATGCGCAAAATCAATCGTCGCATAAAGAAAAGTCAATAAAACTTGTTTCGATAATTTCTCAAGCAATCAGAATTTGATAAGTTGTTAGTTTGGTTTCAACTGACAAATGTATTATGTTTAATTGTGTTGGGTAATGTGTTCATTACGTTTAGTATTTAGTATTTGTATAGTATAAACTGGTTCTTTGTCATTTGTGGCTCTTTGCATTTAAATTGATATATGACTTTCGTTTATTAGAGTTCTATAGAAAAAGTTGCTGAAAACATTCTCATATATATTTTTTAACGTTATATCATACAATTGATATTGTTATAGAATTATGAAATTATGCAAATCCAAATTATGACTATTGATCGCAGATAACAGCCCTTAAATAACAAACGGGGTTGATCGATGCACGTAATATTATTTGCAAACTCGTCTCGTCTATGATATTTATAATCATCCATGACAGCATAAATAATAATTACGCTATAATTATGACTTTTGGTTTGTTTGAAAATATGTTTTTATTCAAAGAATTTGCATAAATCGATCATCGTTGATTCGTTGAGAGTTTTGTACCTTTGCTTTTTCAAGCAAATCCTTACACTAGAATTGAATTTTTGGATGGAGTTTCCGCTGGTTTAGAACCAGACAACCAGTTCACAAACTTCCCACGGATCAGATCATGACAAACTAACGATATGTTAATATACCATCCATCAGTATAATATCAGTACCCACATGTTGAAGATTACAACAGAATTTTTGACTGGGCAAAACCCCCTAACGGAAGTTGTAGCTTGTAGCCGCCTTTAACTGCAAAATATTCAAAATTCCAAATACTTTTGCGGTTTTTCTCACACACTTTCACTCTTGGTTTCTGCACTGATCTTAATTAAATCCGAATAGAGAGACTCGACTTGATCTTTGGGACTTGTTTGATTAGATCCTGGCTTTGGAATTTACAAAATTGCACAAGTTCTCTCACTCTGAGAATTTGGCCTGGGCAAAACATGAGCTCTTAATCTTGGTCTAATGCTCGAGAATCTATATAAGCCATACGCAAGTTAAGCTAACGGGGAAATAACGTAGTCAATGAACAGATCTTTGGGAAAATCCCCTCAGTGAACACATCCTGTGAAATATTTTGGGAAGGAAGCGAATATCCTTTTTAAGATATTGATAAATGAAAGTGAGAATATATTCAAATATTGTATTAAATATAAAACAAATTATTATGCTAATATTGTAATTAAAAGGTGAAAAAGTTATAAAAATTTTGTATGTCATAATTTGAAGTGATCATGATTAATCACTTAATTCGACGCTAATGCAGATCGTGTGTGTATAAGCATAAATACAATATATATTTAAATACACTAGTCAGCATAAGCATTTTGACAATCCAGGCACTTTAATTCTATTTCATTTATTTCAGATCCTAAGCAATTAATAAATTTTAAAATTTTCATAATAGTTTAGACTAATATTAAAAATCAAGCGATTTACACATAATTTTTTTTAGATTGATTTGATTTTATAAAAGTAGTTATATTTGTTATATTATAAGTATTTTCACAAGATTGTTGATCTCTTCCAAATAAAAAACCAGACTTCATTTTGTTATTTTTTTTTTTTGTTAAGTTGTTTTTGTTATTATTGTTTGTTAAGTTTAATGTAAGTTGTTGAGAAATAACAGTAAAATTAAATGTTTCCAACCAAAAAAAAAAAAAAAATCTTCCAAATATGAATTGAATACTTTTATCTAAACTTAACATTTGTCATATTATAATATATGCAGAATAAACTTTCTGACTTCCGTTGATTATAGACCAACAAAATATTTATCTCAGTATACATGAATCTGTTATTAAAAATGGGGACTTAACGTTAAAAGTAACGATCTTAAATAAAAGTTGAAAAGAAAATCAGTTAATTGCATTTTGCAACAAATTACAAAAACTAGTTGCTCTTTAAGAGTTAATTTATATTTAAAATCTGTCTTTGATTCCAAATTATTATAATATTTTAAAATTATTTTTGGATAAGTAAAACGACAGGTCCAATAAAAAAAAATCTAATTCGAAGTTTGAAAAAAAAATTGCTGAAATAATAGATTTATTAAAGTGCAAATTTCGATGCATAATTTTAAATTCAACTCCCTATAACATCTGAACGAATTATCTAATTAAAAATTATTATATAACAAGTTAAAATGTTAATTTATTACCGTTTTTAAAAATTAAACATTTTAAATATAATTTAAGTATGATCCGAGAGATTATCTCCTATTTAAAGCTAACTTTTTGAAAAATCGAGAATGTATTTTCTCGATTATTTTGAATACGGTCCAGGCAATATATTTCTTAATTTAAAACAGAATTTTTTATTGTACTCTTCTATAAAATAAAACTCTCAGTTTATAAATAGTTATAATAATATATTGTACACTTTTACAAAGCGCATGATTTCCGCATTATATTTAATTATATTTATAGATTTGCCATTTCCATTGAACATTAATGCAAACAGGTGCAAAACAATTTTATTCAGTCTACACGTTTAGATGGCCCACACACACACACACACACACACACACACACACACGCACACGAATCAATTATAAATTATGATGAATATTTTTATGTGAATTCACTAATCAATTTTTATGATCTTCTAGTACCGCTTTTGTTTAGCAGCTCTTGCAACATACACATACACATACACATACATAGACAGCTATTAAATCTGACCGGATGCATGCCCCCGCCGCCCACCCAACCAATCTTAGAGTGGAGCCAAAGAACCAAAGAACCAAAGAACCCAAAAGACCATTGAGGTCTTTTCTGTGGCAACAAGTGCATAACGCCAGTTCCCCCTTTGCCCCCTTTGCCCCCTTCAAGTTACTCAGTTATGCAAAGCGCATTTTGTGCAACGATCCAACATATTCAACCGATCCATCGAATCGAAGAACCACGATGAAGAACCATCAACTCTCCTCAACGATCGTCGACGGTACGGTACGCCTTGGCATTCAGAACGCGCTGCGTTTCCTGCCCCCAACTCGGGTCAAAAAACTCGCCCACAATGCAGCCTGCAACTGGTGCTGCATTTACACTGAGAGAAAATAATACATTTTACTGTTTGTTAGGTTAAATTGAGCCAGTTGATCACCCACCAGCTGATGATCACACATTGGCCAGGACGGCATTTAATGATACGAGTTTGAATCCTCGTGATCCTATTCAGTATACATACATTAAGTTTTGGTTTTAGTTCTGGCTTAACCAAATTTCTTTTAAAATATCAAATTTAAAATTCAAGCTTTAGTGAATTTTCTATAACAAAATATTGTAATTAAATGTACTAAAAATTTCAATTATAAGTTATTCTTTTTAAACCATAAGAAGATCTCAACATATAATTTTAACTGTAATTAAAATTAAACTTCATTCCAAAAACAATTCTGCATTATATCTCGCAATACTTATAATATACATAGAATTAAAAAAAAAATATATATATATATATATTTTTAAGAATTAGAAATTCTTAACCCTTCCCCATAGCCAGACTGTGATAACTTTACACTTGATTAAAATGTAAAATTAAATTAATTAAGATTTCTCGAAGTGTACTATTAGAATTGCAGTTGATGATGAGGGGAGCTGAGGGGTGGGGCAGTTGAAGATCCGTCGGAATATGCATGTAACTGTTTTAATGCTTAATTAATTGATTGCCCTTTTAGACGAATTTCGAATTCAGCCCAAGGGCTTCACATTTGACCACAAGTAAAAGCCATAAAGACGTCTGGGTGGCGCCGCTTGAGAAAATTTAGGGGTTTACCCAACGAATGGGTTCTCTCCTGGTTTCTACTAGGGAATCATCATTGGATTGATGTCATTAGCATGCCAAAACGGTTTTTCCTCTAACTACAGCGCCATTCATGACTCCTCAGTGTACTCTGTTCCATTTCCAATTAGTTGCACGTTCTTCATGCTAATGATACCCATACCATGGGGAGAGAGTGGGTGTGAGGAACGGGATAGATTTTTACCATATCATGTCCTGGTGCTTTCTTCCGCCAGCTTTTGGTTGCGGCAGCTCTTTGACTATTCTTATTTTTTTTTGTTTCTTTTCTTCTTTTTTTGACAAACTCACATGTCATTTGATTTTATGTTCACACGGGACAATTTCTATGCTAATTTGCAGTGGGCATCAAAGGCAGCCGTCCCCACTGATGAAGGTGTTAGAAAAGTAATTACATTGCATTTAAATGCTCAATTAGTGCGAAGTCAACCACAACAACAAGAGACAAGAGACAACTACGCAGTCCATCTCCATCTCCAACTCTAGCTCCATCTCCATCTCCATCTTCAAGACTCACAAAGTCTTACCCCATACCTTGTCGGAGCTCTTTATGTGATGATCGTTTGTTGTCTTGATAGCTGGAACCGCGCGCATGTCACAAACGAGCCCAACGAACTTCAAACGAACACATATCCAACACATATTAAACACCTCCCCCATGAGATCCTGCTTATAAGCACAGGCACAGATCTGCATATATCAATTTTAAGCTCTTTGAGGCTTTTCCTAGATGTCTGTCATAAAACGAAATATTCTCCAGCTTCTTTTTGTTTCTCTTCAAGGATATATTAGTTCTGAAATATTCGAATTAAGCTATTATCCTTTTGGGCTATAAGTATTTCAAGTAACTAAATAGGAGTCATAGAATTAGGGAAATGTATGTTAAACCCATAAGAAACCATTCCCGACCATATAGAGTATATATATATATATATTCATGATCTGCATAAATAGCCGGGTCTAACCAGCCCTAACCGACCGTGTGTCTTTATAAACCCGTCGATCTCAGAGACTGTAAAAGTTAGATACCCAAAATTTAGTATGTAGAATCCTGTATACAATACTCAGATCAACTAAAATTAAAAATATTTAATACCAACATGCAAATCGATAAAAAAAAAAAAACATTTTTTTAATTTAATTTTTTTTTTATTGAATTTATTAGAAAACCCAAAATTAACTATACACTGATAAAAATATATACACTGGATAAATATAGATACAACACAATAAAATAATAAAAATATATAAAAATAAGAATATAATAGTGTTATAAAAGCTAATAGAAATAATGTCAACTATAATATGAGAAAGAAAGAAATTGGATTATGGAAATCATAGTTAGTAATAGAAATTAAAGATAGTTCCTAGTAGTACTGATCGAAACTGCAAAACTAATCAATGTTCTTATAGCTGGGTATAGGATGTACCATAGTTGGATAAACACTCTTACTTGTATTTTCATAAAGTTGATCATTAAAAAATCAGAAATCTAGCCAATTATAAAATATTCACTTTTTGACTTTAATATAATAATATTCCATCTATCAGACAGCACAAGCAAATTCAATTACAACAATTACAAAAATCAAAGTGTCGCACAAACTTGCAATGCTACCAGACTCAAGTGAACACCCTAACTATAATATTTTTTCTAATTTTTTTCCTCATCTTCTTTATTGATACCAAATTGATATTATCAGGAATATTTATCGTACATTATTTATTTAGATTTGCTAAATAAAGAGATTTGAATGAAATTCTCATTTAAATTGTATTCCAAACTTGAATACCCCCCTCACATATTGAACTTAATCTTAAGAAATTTAATTCTTATTTAAGCTATTCTACTGTGTCCTCATTTTTATAGTTTACTCATTATTCAATATAAAAACTAAATAGTTTCTTGGGGCATATTTACCATTAAATCGGTTAACCTGAACCCGGCTCATATAACTCCTTTCCGAACTTCAAGTTCAATATAAAACTCTTTAGTTTCTTTTCATTTAAGTATATACAAATCTAGTTTTTATCTTCGTTGTTCTCTTAAAACTGAATCTAACTTGAGCACCTTATCTTTGCACTTTAAAATGTCAAATGCACTTTGTGTGCAAAACTTTCCCTTAGCTCCTTTTTTAGGTCGCTTATCTTTATATACAAATACTAAGTGATCTGTAAATGTTTTTCCTCTCGAATTCCCTAACTGCAGAGTCTCTGTCCATGTTTGTCACACGCTTTCCCAGGCCCGAGTTGTAATAGAACTGGTCTCTGTGGACTTAAACTCCTAAATTATAATAAACGTGTAATCGTAATGTGTGCGTTATGAATATAATCTGCTCTGGTGATTTGGCATGAATTAGCGATGCTAAATGTCAAAAAAAAAAAGCCAAATGATATCAGTGCAGTCTGCTCGCTCTTTAACCGGTCCTTAAAACCATAAAAATCGAATCCGCAATATCAATTCGAGCTGAACGATTGATTCAAATGTGCATTCGAACGCATTTCGCAAATGCTTTGGCACATAAACTCCAAACTTGACTCCGGGAATGGGAACGGAATTGGGTTTTAGATTGGGATTGGCAATGGGTATAAATGGATGCACAGTTATGGTACAGCCTTTCAGCCTTTCAGCCTTTCAGCCAGTCTGCACTTGTTCTAGCAGCGTGTCTTCTCTAAATATTTTTGCATTTTGTATTGCGCATGATAAACTGGATAAACTGTTTTGCCCCACAGTTCTCACCGCTCAGAGACCATTATATGATCGCGGCGACATTTACGACACACTTTGTGGCTATTTATGCGGTCTACAGTCATCCACTTGGGTGGTATATCGAGCAGCATGCTCCAAACTACACTCCAAGACTCATTAGCTCTTTCGGATCGGCTTGTTTTTTTTTTTTTGTTTTTTTTTCTTTTTGTTTTGGGCCATAAATATTTTGATTTGTGGTGCTGCAGTTTTCAACTAAAGTACTTGCAACGCTTGGTTTCCATTTGACGCTTTAATGGGCCATCAAAAACTGAGAGCTTGATGAGAAAGAGTAGTAGAAGTAGTAGTAGTAGTAGTAGTAGTAGTAGTAGTAGTAGTAGTAGTTGTAGTAGTTCACCCTGGTTGAACTTCAATTGAACTTTGACTACAAACTGCTCAAGTGTTTAATGGCATCTGGTCAGTCTTAATCCTATGCAAATCTTGTGAAAGCGATCACAGTAAATTGAAAATCATATTTGTCTTGCCCTCGCTACTTTCTCATACCGCCAAAAAAAAAAAAAAAAAAAGTGATCTTTGGTCTGGGCTCTTTGGTAACGGCCATACAATCAAAATGTGGAACAAGTTCAATCTCAACGCCCTTAGGGGCCAAAACCAAGGCTGACTATCATTAAAGCAAAAAAGGCAGCATCGATCTCCCAGTTGGCAATCGAAACCGCACCCACCCGCACCACAATCCAGCACCACCATCCCGCACCACTCATGATCATTGTTTGAGTTTTATAGTGTTGTATGTGGGTGTGCGATTCAATGGGATTGGAAATTTGAGGATTGTGCTTAGTTGAAAAGTCTTGGTTGACATGCAAGTTGCCAATAGAGAAAGATCATCGCGAATCAAAATTAGGGTTAACTATCATAGTCATCGTTATTGTTATTGTTACACCTGTAATCGGTCCTCTTAAAAACTAAACTTTAATTATAATCATAATACATGATTTTCAAATATCGAAGCAGTCAGTTTCAGTTTTAGATAGAGATTTCTTATTCTCTTATTATGTATCAACATACCAAGCAAAAAATTAAATTAAAAAAAATGAAGAATTTTTCATTTTGATCTGATAACACTATACAACAATTTCAAAATAAAAATTGTTGTATCCCGAACTTTTAAAATTTACGTAAATATGTAAATTGGGACTGGTTCCAAAAATAAAGTTTAAATATTCGAAATAATTGAAATAAGCAAGATATTCGACTTTTAAAAAAAGTATGTTTGATTTCGAACATAGTTTAATGATATTAAAAATGTTTATCTTGGTTAAAAGCTGATGAAATAGCTTATCAATCACGAAGTTATTATAAATTGAAATACCCATTTTAAAGAAAGATATTTTTGGAGCGATTATTTCTTCAAAACTAAAATTTGGTTTATTTTACACTCTTCAGATCTGTAGGTTTACTAAATTTACACGCCATAAGAATCTTTGTAAGAATCGAAAGACAAATATAGATGTTATTAATCCCTCAGTCTTTGGATAACTGTAAATAACTCCGAACTGAATTTGATGATAAGGATAAGGATATATAATTTTTTAAAAAGATTATCAAATATGCAATATTTCGTCTAATGAATGAATGTCTAAATCTAAACTTAATCACGAAATGGATCAGTCCATTTTATATTTACTCAACTTTATTTTTTATAAAATATCATCTTTGATTTACAATTTAATTTATTTTAACAATATATAAAAAATCAAAATTTATGCTCATATTCTAATATGGATGGACATTTTTTCTCATCTAAGTATTTTCTCAAAGATCACCCACATTCGTAAAAAACTTATTCTCAAAATTACCAAAATATCAAATTCTCAGCTTTAAGTCTTTGGTGTACACTTCTTCGGAAGGATACTCCCGGTTCTATCTATGTAGATTTCAAAAGTTAGATTTTACTTGCTCATTATTCTTAACCTAATGCCTTGGCTCTCTTTTTCTGTAGATCACAAACAAATAATACTTAATTCTAAGGCTTAAGAATTCAATTCACGCAAAAGATCAGTCGAAAACCTTGACTGGACAGTATTGTTTCTTCTTTTTTTTATGGGTAACACACTCTAAAGATCGACAATTATTGATCTGGATAGGGCATGTCAAATGGTTTTTATCTGTCGAATGCTGTCATATGGCAATGCTTGGCATTGCTTGGATCCGTGACCATTTTGCAGTGCAATCGTGAGGTAAAAATTCCAAGGTTTGTCAGCTCGTTGGCCTTTTGGTCACCTGCGCTTAATTCGAGGCTGCAGCTTCTATGGTTTGGTCCATTGATAGCTACGTTTCGATAGGTTTTTCTCACACACACGAGGAGGGAGAAGCTGCAAAATTGGAAAACGGAAAATGGAAAATGGAAAATGGAAAGTCTGGTGATCGCAAAGATCGCAACGATCAAATATGTTATAGAAAATTGAGCACATACCGCAAACACAATAACATAGAGAGGGCAGGAGAGGGGAACAAAGGGAGTAAAAACATTTGCTCACTTTGATTTGTTTATTCCGATGCTCCACACGAATCTCAAAGCTCCCTGGCAGAAGCAGAAGCACACAACAGTTGGCTCCTTCTCCTGCCTGGCCTGGCCTGGCCACAAGTTGACCTTTCACTGCACCGATTTGCCGGAAGCGTTCACCCAAAATATATCACCAAGCGAATATCTACAAAATGATGATTGGAGCAGCCGCAGCACAACAATGAGAGGGCACAGCCTGGATATGGACGTGGATGTGGATGTGAATATGCTATTCAAGCTGAAGCTGAATCTCCAGCGCCAGCTCCAGCTCCAACTGGAACTGAAACTGAAACTGGCCGATGCTTTGAAAATAGTAAACAATATCTGTAAAAATAAAAACGCCCAACGCCGAACTGCAGTTGCCAATGCCAAATGCCCATTGTTGTCTTGTAAATGTAATGCAGCCTCCGGCGATGAGCCAACCAGTACCTGAGTTCAACTTCTGTAAACAGCCGGAAAAGTGGAAAAGTGGAAAAGTGGAAGAGTGGAAGAGTGGAAAACTGGGCTCCCAACTCGTAACTGGCCAGCCCAAGCGGAGCAAACACGTTGGGTCAACATTGTGAACTAGTTAAATCATTTCAAAAATCACTGACTCTGCTTTTCGGGTTGGGCCAAGATTATACTGAATGCTTGATCTCTGGATTATATATGATGTCACTAGATTCCTTATGAGCCTGAGCCTAGTAGCTTTCCAAGCTGACAAATCGTGTCATACCCTATAGTGAAATAGTGAGAGGGAGGCAAATCAGTTACCCTTTAACCAAGGTAATTAATAACAATATAATAAATAAACGCATCATTAAAAATTAAAATGGAATAGATGAAATTATTTTTCTTATTCTTAATTTTTGGGAAACACATTCTGTCTGTTCTAAAAGATTTATCCAACATATTACTAACTGTAATCTAGAGTTATCAGTACGATGGCACAAATTGTTTTTTAGATCTTATTATACTTGCAAGTATGATCCATAGGATAAATAAAGAGATTACAAGTTTCTACTTAGCTATATTTTAAATACCAACCACATGTGGTGCCTTTTTAAAAAGAATAAAAATAAAATCAAATACAGTAAGTAGTATGGTTTACTAAAGAAACTTCCGATTCAATCAATTCTTACTACATCAAATAGTTTAATAAAACATTGCTTAAGATTAACTTTAGTATTAGATCGGAAAATAATAACAACAGATATATTTCAAGTTTCAACTAAAATTAGAACGTTTTGTGGCCTTAAATGGTTTGGCGATTAGTAAAAATCCTATAATATCAGAGAACTACCTGGTAGTACAACACTTCATATTATTATATCTATTTATATTTATTTATTCTATTATGACTTTCAGCAACTTTCAAGATTTCATTGTCAGCTTTAAGTATAGTTTCAGCTTTGGGTGCTTCATTTGTCCAACTCGTTCAACTAATAGATTGCGATATGTTCAAAGACATTCTTGAGAATGCAAGAATGGGAGCCTAGACCATAAAATGCTATAAATTACTCTATTTACAATAAAGCAAAGCTATCGCAATAAGAAATCAGACAAAACAAAGTAACAAGTGGGGAAATATGTACTCGATCAGCTCATTGAAGTTTTTTTTATATTTTTTTTAGCCTGACAAACGTGCAGTTCTTACAAATTATGTTTAATTAAAATTTCTGTATTAAATATGACACAATGCTCCGAATTCCGGCGCGAAATGTCTACCCAAGGCCCGACAATTTTTCTGCTGTAATTATTATAGCACCCGAAAAACCCGAGGAGCCCATCGAACTGACACTTGGACTCAGTCTATGGACTCAGAGCTCAGATCTGTCCTTGCCAAGACAGGCGCATCATTTATGATTTTGTTTTATTTATAAAATGCCCATCATTTTGGCATTGCACTCATCTCGGCCTTTTCCTGACATCGATGATGATATTTACAATTTTTTGTTGTTTTTTATGTTTGCGTACATTTGTCGCATAGTTTGGGGCCCAGCCAGGGCCAGAGAGGAGCCTGGCCAACTCTGTTTGGGATTCGCGCCCAAACCAACAGCCAGGAGCAACGATTGTGTCCATATCTGGTGTTATGACAAATGCTGTATATATAATTATTGTATTGTGTATATAAGTATTTTATAGCATTGATCTTACAGAGAACTCGTCTGTCTTCGAGTCTGTCTGTGCAAAAAGAAATATCAGATATGTCGCATATTAATAACGCCCCGGATGGGGACATTTCGTGTGCTGCGTTTTGTGCCTTAATTAACCCTTTTTAAATTGGGCATAATTAGGGGGCCAAGCACACTGAAAGAAATATTTGCACAATTGTAACAATAAAATCATTGCTTAAATAAGAAATACATAAATTAATATATATATATATATTATAATATATAATGTATATATAATTAATGCAACTATGTAAAAGCAAAGAAGAGAAAAACGAAAAAAAATTTTTCGAATTTTCCTCGAATTTTAAAGTCAAAAAATCGTAAAAAATACCACACAAAATATCATCATTTTCTAAATTCAAAATTAAATAGCTGCAAAACTAGTAATTTAAACTTAATAAAGTATATGTATGATTAATAGACCCATACATTAGCTTTCGAAAAATGTAAATTATTTGAAAATCGGCTGTAAGATTCTCGAGTAATGCTAAAATCTGTAGGCTCGCCTCTGAAAAAAAGCTAAAAAAAAAATACCAGATTTCAAAAATTTTTAAAAAAAAAGTCTCACCATAGAAAATATTTTAAAGTGGTTTTTCGTCATCTGGGGCACCATATGTATCAGAAAAAGTAGGTTTGATCAAATATACAATTTGTGTGTTGCCTAGTGTTATTAAACATATATTATATAATTGAATAGACCGTCAGTTCTTCTCTCTCTTTTCAAAATTGGCCACAAAAATTTACTTTGTAACTTTAAAATGTGTTAAAATTCAAAATTTTCTTTTATATTTAGATACGTTAATACTACAGTAAGTCTTAATATTACCTCTTGTCAATCTAACTAATATAATATTTTTATCACTTGAAAAATATTTAATTTCAATTTAATCTTTCGTAATTTTCATAAACTGCACTTAAAGTATACTTTGCACTTTGAAAGGATACATTTTTAATTTGATATATTTTTGTTATATATTGTATATATTATATATTGTACTTATTTATATTTGAATGTTTCTATTTTTGGCATCTCTTGCAGTGTATTCCACAATCATCATCTCATCATTATATCATTCACATTCGTTAATATTTTTGAAATTTTTTCGCGTAATTTGTTGATATCAATTTACACAGAGAGGCATCGGTTGGTTCTCTGGGATATAATTATATCATTTCGATTGATCATGCGCCGTGTGTCCCATATGAGATACGAGTATTAAGGCATGACTGAAATACCAGACAGAAACCCCCATTTTATGGCCACTTTATGGGAATTAATGGCCACTTCTCTAGCAGTGTATTTATGTGTGGATAAACAATTGCTGGGGCTCCAGTTAGAGAGACTCTCAAGTAGAACTCAGCGGGTGTGCTATATAATTGAAGGACAGCTCTTAAAATCAGACAGGTGCAGAGAGCTCTACACAGACTGAATTTCAGAGTTTCTGGTAGTACCTACGACTTGTACGAGTATGCCACAATATTCTTGCCCTGCCACTTGACGATGATGAATGTGTTGCAAGAGCTGTGAGCTCTGAGCTGTGATCGAGGAACGGACATAAATGGTTTGATTTGGTGGCAGGCAGCATCGCAGTACGATATTCGTATTTAAAGCAACTTTCACACTACCAACAAGAACAACACTTGGGCGACAAGCCCTATAAGGTAAAAACACGCGCACAGAACCAAATAAAATAAAACAAAAAACCTTCAAGAAACGATCCCAACAAAACTGAACAGAATCTTAGCTTAGTATTTATTTGCGCTGCACAAATTTGGACACAGACTGCATACCAAAAAATGTGAACGTAAAAGGATACTTTTTTGGTTCAGGCTCCTCCCCGCCCTGGCACTATGGGAAAAGTACCGATATTTTAGTATTTTTTTTAAATATTTACGGAGCAGCATTAATTTTTGAAGCTTGATTAAAGTCAGCTGATTCAGAGTAGATATGAGAATTGAAAAACACGTGAAATTGGTTTCAAACTTTCAGCGTGAGTTATGTGTGTTTGGTAAATTTAACAAAAAAGTCTTAAAATGAAAAAAAGTTAATCGAAATATGAAGAATAAGTTTCTAGTAAAGATTCTAATTATTTGTGATTTATTATTCAATTGTGCAACGTATTGTTCATGTGCATTTTTAGCTCAAAATATTAAAAGTTAATTTTTAAGTTTATTAACAAAACCATCTACAATCATCTGATTGTATTAAGTAAACATTCTGACCCGTTTCATGTCCCTTTTCCAATAAAGAACACATGTTGCAGTTGTGCAGGAACTTCAATTAAAAAAGATATTCCTTAAAAACAAAATTCCAAAGTCTACATTTGTCTAACTAAAGTACGTAAAAAGTTGCAAGTCTCTAGCTTTATATGAATTTAAATTTTATGCGAAAAAGTCGAGCCTTTTCCCATAGTATCTTGCTGCCTGCCAGCCTCTGCTCCTGCTCCGGCTCCTCCTCCTCCTTCTAGAGGCAACTGCAAACGCCAATAATTTATAAAGCGGACAATAAAATGTTATCAAAAATACAACAAGAGGCGCACGCGGACAGCCTGAACTAAATGCCGCACGCCTGCGCAATGCTCAACAAGTTTGTCTGTAGATGAGAGGTAGAAAGGAGGCAGGAGGCAGGAGACAGAAGACTGGAGAGAGAAGACAGAAGACAGTAGAGAACAGGGAACCCAGACGCTTGAAGTGCCTATAAAGTAAAGCTTCCTCTTGTGAGCAGCGCACATTGATGATATATGAAATCATATAACAGCAATCGGCAGGCACACACACACACAATACACACACACACAATACACACACACACAATACACACACACACAATACACACACACACAATACACACACACTTAACTGTAGTTGTGTGCAGTTTATTAAATGACACAACCAACTTGCAACTTGCAACTTGCAACGCTTTTGTGTTTTGCCCTTGTGTCTCACAGGTTGATTCTCGCTTTATTTATGACACTTCAACAAGTTGCATAGAGAATTTGCCACAGTTTATTTATGGGCTCTGCAGTGAATTGTATTTTACAAAATTGGAAATGAGGGCAACTCTATTTATTGTACAGATATAGACGTGTAACTTGTAAATAACTAGACCAGACTAACAAGTTAAATAGTATTTATTTATTATAGTATTTAAACGAATAAGGAATATCCACTGTTTGACAAATTTAGCCAGATCTAAGAGAAACCTATTCATTACTAGAAGAAGATTTAAGATAATTGGATATTATATTTCCTCACCTCTTTGAAATCTCGTTCTTTAGTTAAAGAAATCGGGGACCTTCAGGCTTACAATAGATCTTAAAGTAACTGCAATTAATCTAATCTAATATACTATAACTAAGACCACACAGTATTAAGTCCTAAACCTAAAATGTTAATGACTAAGAAAACATATTCTTTAATCTGTATAGAATATAGAACTCGACGATACTTTACCTACCTTATTGTATAAGTCTACATTAGGATAGTCAATCAATCAAACTAAATAATAATGCTTAAATACACTAGTTAACAAGAAAAGAGAGCTGGGCTTTTCTGTGGATGTATTTTGAGACGATGTATTAAAAAGACCAGGTAAAATTGAGCGATTTTTAAAATATGTGAAAAAGCTAGTTTTGACCGACCTTGATAGTAGTAGTAAAACTATAATTTTTATTCGATTTGCATACGTTTAGAACGAGAATACATTTATCTTTTGGAATGCATATTTTTTTTAAGATCTAGTAAGATCTAGTGTAGATATAAACAAATATGTCGAAATAGCGCCAAATAACCATCTAATTGCCGTTTTCTCAAAAAAACATTCTTTGACAAGAGGAAAATGGTTTTTAGTTTTGAAATAATAATAATAATAAGACATTTAAAATAGTATGAAAATCCAGCTCCCGAGATGAAGTCAAGATTTGTAAGCTAGCTAAATATTTATGCTCTTTATGCACATGATTCAATAATCCCATTTAGGCATTAATTCTTATTTGAAATTCGAGTAGATAACTTCATAAAAAATATGTTTAGTATACACAAAAACCTATCTTTATATATCCTTGCAAAAGGATATTATAAAATTGTCTCGAAATGTGTAATGCATAGAAAAAGACGTCTCCGACCCCACATGGTATATATATTCTTGGGCAGGACTGAGTCGATATAGAAATGTCCGTCTGTTTCTATGCAAAGTTTTTGGATTTATCTTTGAGCTATCTTGATGAAGGTCGGCACAGATAAAGCATGATAAAGTATGTAGTTTGTATGTCAAAATCAGGCCAATCGGACTACTATATCATATAGCTAAGGAGGAAAAATCGAAGCCACTTCATTTTCATGAAAAGTGTTTGTATGAATATTTTTTTTGTTTTTCAAGATATCAAAACCTATCTGAGCATATCTATTAGCATCTGACCAAGTTTGATTAAATTCGGACTACTATATCTTGTAGCTCCCATAGGAACAATCGGCCGAAAAGTGCTCGTATGAATAAGATATCAAAACCAAAGTTGACATTTCTTCGGAGCCCATTGCAAGGGTATATAGCTTCGACGTGCCGAAGATGGCCGTTTCTTTCTTGTTTTTTTTAAATACTCGGCTTATTTAATAAGTAACCTTCTTAAGACCGCACAGTTATTTAATAAGAACATTTTAACACATGGTTTATATTGTAGCTAATATCGAACACACCCATTTCAACCAATTTTGTCAAAACAAATTACCTATATTAACTTTTGGATAGAGAGAAATATTTCAAAATTAACTGTAATTCTTTTCGCCACAATTTTCACGAATTATTCTTCCAGCTTTAGTTTATAAGAGTCGTTATTGCAAAATGATTTTTAATTTAATTTTATTTTAATTATAACTCTCACTTAAAAAATGACAGAAACTTTTACAATTTTATTTAAAAAACATTTTAAAGATTTTTTAAAAGATATTTATAATTATATGTTTTATAATGAACAATTGTAATAAATTAAAAAAAATAATATTTAAATATAATAATAATTGTATTATAATATGAATATATAATCCAATGATACAATGTTTAATGGCAGGTCGAATTTATTATTATTTTATTATCTTTTAAAAAGATTAACGGCTTTAATATCATTAAACTATGTATTTTCACTTTACCATATGCGAAAAGTCGAAAAACTAGATTTTTTCGATTATCTCGAAAACGGTCTCGACTACCAATTTTTTTAATTTTATTTTCTGAATCAGCTACTCGTTTTACATATAAATCAGCTCTTAAAAGTTCGGGATACAATAATTTTTCCAAATTGTTGTCCCTGATTTCAACATATTATTTTTCTATAATAAAGATTACAAATGTAGTCCATATATACAAAGCATAATATAAGTAAGAAATAAAGTCTCTACTAATTCAAAGTAAACAACCTTATTCAATTTAAAAACCCATAAATAAAACTAGGAAACCTCGAAATATATATATTACATAGCAACGATAGAACTTCAACTGATCAGATTGCATTACGCATTTCTTAATAAGAACTATATTCATTTGGCATCTTTTAGAAAGAATACCCATATAATTTATAAATACAAATATTAAAAATATTTAAATAATACTCCAAGCCACACATGTCAATTGATATTCCTATAATCGTTTATTTATAACGAAATTGATCATAAAATGTGCACGACACGTTTCGAAATTAAATCATTTTAGTTCCCTGTTATACGAGAGTTGGCTATAAAACTCTATAGCGATCGCAGACTTTTAAATGATTTTTATAACACTTCGTGTTTTTTGTTATTTTTTTTTTTTGTTAATTTTTTCTCGATTTTTATGGTGTGGCAGAAATTTAATGGCATTCCCTATTGTAGTATTTATAATATGCAAAAGATTTTAATGGATTTCTGTGCACCTTTTTTCTCTCTATTTTTTTGGTTTTGTTTTATTTAATAATATTAAATGAGACCATAAAACACGAACGGGTTGTTTGTTGTCCGAAAGCGTGTTAAAAGTAGTCTAATGGCCTTTAATTTAGGCAGCAGCCAGTGCAATTTTCCCAGAAGAGAGGAAAACCCAAATGAGATTCAATTCCCGCCCTCTCTACGCATCTGGGGTAATTAAATAATTCTGCGACGGCTGTGTTCAACTTTCTCTATTCAAAATTAAATCACTTTGTGCACTCGGAGCTCCGCCTTGGAGCCGAGATAAGATCAAGATCGTTTTGCGGCGCCTTAAACAAATAACAATTTGCCGTTTGCCGTTTGCCGTTTGTCGTATGTGGAGCCTACAGTCCAGTCCGACACATTTGCGTGCCAATGGCGTAATTTACCACTTAACATATCAATTGTGCGGCTATTAATCAAACAAACCGAGTTTCAATACTCCAACCGAGAGATTCAACACGATATGCCATTCCAAGCCATTCCGAGCTGCTGTCCAGCTTGTTGCCTGCTTTTGCTTTGATTTGTACGCATCGCTTGTCAAACAACTAAAAAACAATAGGATTGCCACAAGTGGAGGAGGAGGAGGAGGAGTAGGGTATACAAAATGAAAAGGCACAAAAAAAGCAAAAACAATTTTTCTTCATATCGTAAATGTCCATCAAAACATAATAAGAGCATAAAAAGTAGAATTTTTTAACACCTTTTTGTATCGCCATCCCCACTTGAGTTCTTTCATTGTCCGGCGCTCGCCACAGTAGCCCCCGTTATGCCCCCCTACCCCCTTCGCCGCATATACAACAGCTTATTGGCAGTTAGACATCGACATCGACATCGACCTGTCCGATGTGGCCAGTCGATAAACGTCTGCTTGGCATTCCTCAATCCTCCATCTCAATCCTTCATCTCAATCCCAATCCCAATCTCAATCTCGGGCTCAACTATTTCATTCAGCTTGTCAGACGACGCCGTCTAATTGCTTTTGTGTGCTCCACTAAGGTGCGCAACATAATTTGTAACGCACTCCAAAACACAAAAAAAACATATAAGTATAACAACTCAATAAACAAAATTTCGTTTCAGCTTTTCTCAACTGCGCGCCACTTCAAAACACTTAAGCGCCAAAGTATATCTTTGATCTTTTCAAGAACTGACCCCACTTGACTGCCGACTTGGGCCAGAAGTTATTGTTTAATTTTTATACTCTGCTGCTCTCAGTAAACTCAATTCAAGTAAAATAACTGCGTTCTTTTGATTTGTGGAGTAAATTAGAATTGAGCAGAATGTTGTGAAATTTCAAATAATGTGCCACTTGCCGCTACAATTTAAATTTTGCAAATCTGCAGGCCAGCCTAAAAGTATGCAACAGATTTGTGCTGCGGCAATGAGGTTGCGGTGCAGCGAATTCCTAAAAAATCTTTAGTGTTGAAAAATGTGAAAATGTGTTATTGTATAGCAAGCAGCTTTCATGAGTGCACATAAAACGGTTGCGTGGCATAGCACTGAGTCTCTAACACACAGGTCCTTTTGGCGCAATATTTGAATTAATGTTTAAGCTGTAAGAATAGCGTAAATTATATAAGTATACGTATTTAAAATCAAATATACCAATATTACCCAATATATGTCCAATATAAACGCATGTTTTTCCGGCCATTTATGTATATTTGTATATTTCGATGCTTTTGCATAATCGCATTATTTTAAAAGCAACAACATTCTTAAAACGCTTCAAATTAATTGTTTAGGTATTTGGTTTTCCATTAGTTTAGGAATAGAAATTTGCAGTATATAATACATTATGTATGCGCACACATATTTGCAAAAACAATAAAGTAACAAATGTCTTAGGGGAACACACAATAGTTTGCTTTGTTTTTTACAATATCTATGCATGTTTGTATGTATATATATATATATTTATATGTATATATTTATATTGTATATGTATTGTTGTTTATTATCATATTTATAATAGCCACATTTCATAGAAGTAAGCATTTCTATCTGTACAAGAATTGTATTTATGAGAAAGAGGGACGTTTATATGGCTTGTGATATGCCAGCATCTTCCAAAATGATGCTGTAATAAATAAAAGATGTCATAAATAAATCATATACAGAAATTGTACATATAAACAAACGATAAATAAACCCTTACATGCGTTTTCTCAACGATTTTCGCTTTCTGCGCAGCTTTTTATATGAAAATTTGCTCGGTGAGATTTTATAGTCTTCATCGAATTCCAATTCGAGTTTAATTAAATTTTGCAAGTTCAATTGGCAGTCCTATAATTGTAATAAAAATGTGAAATTTATCATCAATATTAAGCATAATTAGATATATTTAATTGATTGTATTAATACCCTATAGCCATTATAGGGTAACGTAATCAAGGGGCTCCTATCAGACATCTCTGACTTTTAAAGAATACATATTTTTGATCAGCATCAATTAGTCTGTCTTCCCCCCTTACAAACGCAAATCGCAAATCTATAAAACCGATCTACAAACACAATTAAAAAGTGATTGTTTTTTATATTAAACATTCATGACTATAAAACATTCTTAACTATCGGATAACTGAGGTTATTCAGGATAAGCTACAACACAGATGCTATCTGAAATACACTGCTTGCTAAACTTGCCGCCGAACTGCTTGAATCGCATGTACTGCACTCTTTATTATTTAGCACCACAATATTTTGTCTTTTATTAATAAGTTAGGCACTAAATTTAATTGACAATTAAACTGAAAGAGAAAGAACATTTACCATTTAACCTTTATCCGATTATATTCATTTCGTAGAACACTCAGTGAAGAAATATTCAATGTCGGCAAAAACATATTTAGCTATAAGATGTTATTTCGTTGTCCATCTATCGATTTCAAAGATTCATGTCTTAAATTAATGCAACTATGTAATAGCAGAGAAGAGGAAAAGGGAAAAAAATTTTTTCGATTTTTCCTCAAATTTTAAAGTTAAAAAATCGTAAAAAATACTGCACAAAATATCATTATTTTCTAAATTCAAAATTAAATAGTTACAATACTACTAATTTAAACTTATTAAAGTATATGTATGATTAATATGCCCTTTCATTAGCTTTCAGAAAACGTAAAACATTTGAAAATCGGTTGTAAGATTCTCAAGTAATGCTAAAATCTGCAGGCTCGCCTCGGAAAAAAAAACAAAAAATAAATACCAGATTTCAAAAATTTAAAAAAAAAAAAAAAGTCTTAACATACAAAAATTTTTAAAGAGGTATCAGAAAAAGTAGGTTTGATAAAATATACAATTTGTGTGTTACCTAGTATTACTTAAGGAAAAACAATTAGGAACATTTTTGTGCTTATGTTATGCTCTCGTATTTAATAACGCCGATTCTCTCCATACTTAATAAACAACGCTGTCAACTATTTTCCGAAAATGTTCTAATATATTTATTTGATTTTTTATAAAGCTTACCTCAAGATTTTTGAAATGCCAACGCGAATCGGTGGGGGAACCCCCATCGCTCGACAGCTGACTGAGACAAGTGCGCATTGTGGGCCAACATTGGCAACGTTTGTTGGTTATCTCACAGCCGGGTTCCAGTACGATGGACTCGCTCTCTGTGCAATTGCTAAGCTGGCTAAATGTGAGCGCTGTCAGGTGTTGCAAATCTGGCAAAAATAAAAAAGAAAAACAACAGTTAGTTTCCACTGGCAAACTAACAAAAACAAAAAAAAAATTCTACTGTTGACACACACAGTTAAATACAAAATATATATAGTATGTATAATATATATAAATATATATTAAAAATGCATTAAAGGCAAATTAGAAATGTGTTTGATTTCATTATAAAATAATTGCTAATTTAAATGTGTTTATTTATTAATTCATTATCTAAATTTCAACATGCTAATAAGAACAATAGACTTTCACGCTTGTCTGTGGTTATTCGCAATTCTGGCTTCAATGGGGTTTACTCGGGCAATGGTTGATAATTCTGCAATTTATCATCAATATAACATATGTGTATTTATTTAATTGTTTATTTTAAACTCATATTATCGAGCTAAATAATCAATTGTATTATCCTTGGAAAATGCATTTGTCACTTCGTATCTGTGCATTTCAAACTCACAAAATATGAATATTATCAAAATTGACATAAATTAAAGTAAATTCAATTAAACAATTATATTAACATAAGGTTTGTGTCAAGTATTTAAACCAATCAAAATTATTAAAGTAAAAAATTGAAATTTGGAATATATATTGTTGTTATTAAGTTCAATCTTTAATTTTAATGTGGTGCCAACTTTCAAATATTTAAGCTAAGCTACTTAAAATTGGAATGCTGACATAATATTGTATATAAGCCAGCTTAAAAGCGTTGTAGATTACAATTAAATGTGACGAAAATCATGTTTAGAATATTACATATTTAGTATTTAACAAATACAATTTGAAAATGTCAATAGGCTTACCCATGCATACGCCCAGGCCGCTGCTAATGGGCAATTTGGTAACACACTGCAGAGGTGGCTCACATTGGCCGGAAAATCCGCCGAGTCCGCCGCAGGATTCACCCAGAGTTTTGGCGCAAATGCGACAGCATCTGCACATGAATGGAATGTGAATTGAAATAGATTCACATAAAATTGATGATATATGAGTATGATATAGGGGATATAGGTTGCAAGTTAAGCTTACTGGCATGGATCCCAGAGCATTAGGCCCTTGCCGGGGCAGTCCAATGCGCGTATGACATCACATTCCTTTGGATTGCAGTAGCATTTGAGTCCATTTACCACATTGTTGCTGCCAGCTGCTGCCATTATCAGCACTAGATAGCAGCACAAATAGATGATATAGATCCGTACGTTTAAACGACCAAAATAACTTCCGTTTGGTCGCATCCTAAGCGGAAGTTTCCCATTCTTGTCGCTGTTGTTCTGTTTGTTGACTGACGTTCCGGCTCCTGTTCGCCTCTTTGTTGTCCTCCTCGTGCGTACATCCATGCGATTGCCATTGCCATTGGCATTGGCTTTGGCATTGGCTACACCCACGGGCACACCACCGACACCACCCACTCCACCACCAACTGCGCTTCCGCCCATTTATAGGCAATTTTTATTGTGTTTCTGCTGTTGGGCTGTTTTGTTCGGTCTGTTTGCTCTGTTCGGTTGCTCGCCGGCCAATTTGCATGTTGCCTGCAAACCAAATCGTTGTTAAATGATTAAAAAGCCATAAACTATGCCACGCCCTATACCCAGGGCTTTAATGGGCTTTTTACATAACCGCCGCATGCGACTTTCTGCCTAATTTTACCGCATTACGATCTAGCCTACTTATTTTGGCCCTGGGATGTGCGGGATGGCGAAATGGTAAGGTAGTGAGGTAGGGCGATGGCTTCTCTAACTGTTTCCATTTTCATAGCCTACTTTGCGGTGTTCAATAAAATAGGTGAATTCTAATCAATGTTCCGAATTACGTTTTCGTATCAAATGTTAAAAAGCTTAGATGTTAAAATTTAAAAATGTATCTAACATTTGGCTCGTTCACTTTCTTTTGTCATTGATTTTAAAGCGAATTTTTAAACATATTTGGATAGACGTAGAAGCTACACTTTGACTAACTAAAAATAGTTGCGAATTTAGTTTAATCAAAAAAATGTTAACATTTCCAAACAGCTATCAAATCGTTATACAACATTATTTAATAAAATTATTCGTTTACTGTTTATTTGGAATTGAATTTAATTTTTCAAATTTTTTTTTTTCTCTAAAACAGTTCAACGATATTTTCCTTAGTTAAATTACCTTGTAAGTTAATTAAGTATTCTTAGAAATATAAAAAGCATTTTGTATAACATTTGGGAAAGTTACATTAGAGATATATATTTAATCAAAAAAAAAATATAATAAAAATTTGAATTTAAGTAATGGATATATTTATCATATAATATTATAAAAATCTATATTTGAAATTTACAGAAGTAATAATTAATATCTTTTCAATTTATCTTTTTATTTGCAATCTATATAACCCAGATCAATGCGTCATCTATATATTCAAAACCAAACTAAAAATCTTGTTATTTAGTTACTTTATTAAATGTGTCACAAATGCTAACCAATTAATTATCGATTGACAGTTCATAATTTAGTCTGCAAATTTAGTTGAAATTTAATTTAAATTTAGTGTTTCTACATTTATTTTTATTCGGCACCTGAACGGATTTTCAGTTGCATTTGTGTTAATTTAATATGCTGTCATCTTTTCAATTGCATTTACGCAAATCAATTAAAGAAAATGTCATATAATTTTGCATCTGATTCGTGCAGTGAATGCAATTTTAGCCGAATTCAATTAATTCCATTCGAATAAATTACTGAAATTTCATTTAATTTACACATGAGAAACATTGCGGTATTGTTGTGGCTGTGTTGCAAGTATGCGTATAAATACACACACGCACAACACAACACAACACAACACAACACACCATACACCACACAAACTGTGACCTGTGGGCGTGTATAAAAACAAAAGTTTTTGTTATGAAAAATTAACTCTCAATTGATGTGCTCTCGAAAAACTTTTGCTGTTCATTTTAATCACCAACAAGTCGAGTTCTAAAATAACATATATATATTTGTGTGAAATTATGTTTGTCAACTTGTATTCGGAAACCAGATAGAGAGATACTTTAGCTTAGTGTGCACTACAAACAAAAAGTTGTCGTAATTAAAGTGAATCCAAATGCGAGAACATCACACAAAAACTAATTTGTATTTAACAATTCAAAGATACTTGAGGCTCCTTTGTGAAACTGAGGGGGGAGGGGGCTTACTCGTTCAGTCGAATCGAATGGCAAATGCCGAAATAATCAACATTTGCTCTTTGTTTTCCAATGGCTTGTGATATACTATACGTATACGTATTATACTTGTATATATAAATATATATTTTGTGGAGAGTAAAGCACTTGTGTATTTGTATTGGCTTTCACAGCAACACACACACTTGACATGTTGTCCCACTTATTGTTGTTGTTGTTCTGATTGTTGTTCTGATTGTTGTTGTTGTTGTTATTATTGTTGGTTTCTCTCCTTTATTTTCTCGTTTGTGTCAAGCACTTTTCGATTTGCCATTCAATTTTTGATGGCGTATTTTTTATTTCTTTATAAAAAACTACACCAAAATGAACGTCAAGTATACGACACACACACACGCACACACACACACACCTCGCAACACGCTAACGGTGCTTTTTGTTGAACTAGGTTCCAGCTGAATGTTTTGGGTATTCGAAAGCCGACATTCGATTCTCGACCACGATATGGATAATAATGATGATGATGATATTGTGACGGAGTTTTTCCTTATGAATTTTTCATGCGCTTTTGTCTGCCGCACGCGGCCATTTGTGGCAGTAGACTAACTAACTAAACTGAACAGAACTGAACACCTTTTGCCAGTTAGTCCTGCCAGTCAGGGATATTAATTCTTTTATTTTTTTGCTGCCTGTCCCGACCAGTATAATAAGAATATCCCCTTATATGTCCTGGCGCTCTCAGCGCAGGCGCAATAAATGTTTTGATTTCTGCGAGGGAGGGGAGCAAGGCATTTTTTTGCGGTTTGAGGGGGCGACTGGAAGACAGAGTTATCAGACGACAGCGGATGCAAAGCATTTGCCTTCAGATAGATATACACATTTATATATAAGTCATTTGGTTATTATAATTACAATGGCATAAAGCGCAGGAAGACGCAGCTTAGGCGGCACATCACGGATGTATTTCTTTAGAGCGGCAGCCTAGATAGATGGAATCCAAGGATTCCAAGCAGGCTAATGGGCAATTACGAGTGTAAAATCTCATGCTTTATAAACTTTGACGCCGTGTCAGCTGCTAATAAGCATTCCAAATGCCATAAAAGCCTCATGGACAGCAGACATTAGGACATCTCCAGGACTTGAACACATCAGCACATCGGATGAGCATATTGAGTGGGGGCGGGAGGGGCGTTCCTGTTAAGTCCTGCCCGCACAACTTGCAACTTTTCCAATTAGCGGGAAAAACCAAAAAAAAAAACAGACATTCGAGTCTCCTCGAGTCCAACTTGGCATTGGGGCTTTGGTTTTTGGTCTTTTGGTCTTTTCTGGTCTTTTGGGGCTTCTTGGCCGCAGCAAGTCCACAGTAAATGTTGCGTAAAACAAGTTGCCGATGCGGGCTGCTGGTTACAGCATACTCCATACATCGCTGCACCCTCCACCCCTCCACCCCTCCTACCAATTGCCCCCGCATCCACCTCTTTTGGCAATTGAACAAAAGAGCAATCGGGTATTATGAGTGGAGCAAACTTTTTAACAACAATAACAGCGCCATCAAAAAGAAATACCAAAATAGATATATATGCATATATATATATATATATATATATGTATATGATGAATATAGTAGAAGGACTGAAGCTGAAAAAACTTGCGCTCAACTTGAGCTCAAATTGATAGAGTGCAAAATAATGTGCAACATTGTTGAATGGTAAAAGGAGGGGGGCACACAGAGTGGCAGTGGCAGAGGGGCAGTGGCAGTGGCAGTGGCAGTGGCAGCTTGTTCAGCAGCGCTTAAAATGTAAATCTCTTTTGTGAATGTGCATTTCGACAATCTGCGCGTATTTATTAATTTTTCATACAAAACTTTTGCCTCGAGTTGATATTTCTTCTTATTTTTCTTCTTTCCTACCCTCCCATTCCTTCATTACTTTACAACTTTTTGATGACAGTTTTATTGGCCATTTTCCCTTTAAAATACATTTCTTAGCATGCAACTTGTACAGCTGCGGGGTGAATTGTGGCCAAGGGGCGAGGGAGTGCCTGGGAGTATCTGCATGAATATTACAGAATTATGGGCCATTTTTCATAGACTTTAAGTGGGTTGATTAAAGGAGCATCTCGCTTATTTTTAAGCATGAAACTAGGAATGATTTTTTATTTTATTTTATTTTATGAGGTTTTTCCCTTTTGTAGACTAGATTGCTTGGAAAACATTTGCTTAAAGATTGGCAATAGAAAGTAATACAAAAGACATACCGATTACAATTTGTAAGTTTGGCTAACTTTCTTAAATGGGAATTATTAATAGTTGACAAGTTTTGTATAAGGTTTATATAAAGGTTATTACTCAATAAAATGGTTGGAGATGTATCTGGAATTGTAACTTATTCAACTGGTAGAATTAACTTGTATTCTATTTTAATTTGTATTATAAGCTTGTTTTCGAAATAGCTCAAATTATTTTGATAGTTTTCGTATCCTATATTTCAATGTGAGATTTCAAACAATATAAATATGCTAAGTACTTTTAAAATACTTTGATTGTGAACTTAAAATATAAACTTGGTTAGATTGATAGACAAAGCAGTTATAATAATCCTTTCTATATTCATAAAACTCAATGCCTTCTTAGTCTTCCTTTAATATACTCAAATACTTGCAAACGGTTTTGAGTTTATTTCTTAAGCTAAACTTAGAATGTATGTACATATATACATATACTTTTGATATATTCATTTTGATCAAAGTAGAGGAATGATCATAGTTTTGACCGGACAGAAAAATAGGTGTTACTTAAGATCATAGCTATTGTACAATATAAAAAATAAAATGTTGGCTGTTCAACTGATCTTTTGTATTAGCCTCTTTTATAATTTTTATATTTATAATTAACCAAAATAAATTATACAAAATTGGTTGAGATTGAAGGGAACCCCCTTCGAATTAAAAAGTTAATTCTGTTTTTAGTTTATTTCGTATTGAACATCTGTTCAAATATGATTTTTATTGTGGATTTAAAGTACTCCCAAGCACTACTAAGCACAATATATAATTTGGAGTTATATCTTTACCAAATCCAAAAATACCTATATATATAAAACTGTTCAACCTGACTGATTGATTGACTGACTTACTGACTGATTGGCAACTGACGAACAGGCCAAACGGTAGAAGCTAGAAACCTAAAATTTATGGCAAAAGCTTTATATTATATCGTAGGTTGGCACTCTGAAAACATTTTATTAAATATATATATCGGGAAGTGTGTGGCAAGTGATTTTTAAATTACATATGAAAGAATCTCAGCTAGAGTATTTCAGGTGGCTCAGTAGATGATCTAATATAATATATTAGATAAAAGTCTTAAGATTTTATTGTAAATGCAATTTAACTGAAAATAATAATAGAATATACCACAGTCAAAAGCAACGTTCTTAGCTCTTGAATAGTAATTCTTTATAAAGTTGCAATACTTGTTGAAATTTAATTAAATGCATTTCTACTTGTAAGTACACACTACAAATGCATTTACATATATTTTGCAGCACTCAATTGGATGCTATAGAATTTTACAACACTGGATTTTGCATGGATGCTCAGCGTTGCCAGATCGCATTGCTGGCCATTTAACAAACATTTCGTTGAAAACATTTGAATTACAAATTAAGCCAAGCATAAAGCCAAACCAATTTGCGACCGCCCACACAATTTATTTTAACAATTTTTGTTTTCAAGGGATTTGCGTTGGGCAATTTACGCAACGGCATTTTTCCCCCCTCTCTCTCTCTCTCTGTATTTGGGTGGTGGGGGTAGGGAAAATTCTCGCGTTTTTAAGGGCAAGTAATTTGCCACTCGTCCATTTTAAATTACATTAGTTAAGCGAAGGGACGATGCTGGTCAAATGCATATTTTTTGTTTCAATTACTTAGGACAGGGAGGGGAGTGCGAAGTGCGAAGTGCTGCAGGGGGATTAACGAGAAAGCCAAATACCAACAACAACAGGCATCTTAATCAAATTTGCATATAAACTGCAAGAGTCTCAAGCTGAAAGTTGAAAGTTGATTTCGATTATTTGATGAAAGTTTATAGAGTTTTCAAAAAGCAGCAGCCACAATTGCCACACTAGCCGCAGTTTGTTGTCTTCTCTTATTTAACTTCTCCAAATCAAAATGTTGTCTTGTTGATTTTGAAAATAACTAAGATCCAAAAATAAAGGAAAAGAGAGAGCGACAGAGAGTGCTTAACTAAAATATATCCTCTACTAACCAGATTTAAGCTATTCCAACAGCTTAGATTGGAAATCGATGATAAATTCAAATTTTGACTAGATATTTTGTATCTGTTACCAAACATCCCTAGATGAAAATAAAACCTTTTTAAAATTTTATTCTATAGTTAGACTATAATACTATTTTAAATAATTTCAAAAATTGAATATTTTGTTTAAGTTTCAGCATGAATTTTTATTAAATTCTCCTGAAACCCATAGCCGGTTGTAAGACGCTTTATCCTCCCTAAATGAGGATAACGAATATATCTATTAATTTAAAATTTAAATCTTGTGTTTTGCAACTATATGTTTTTAAATTAAAAAAATTTAGATTTTTAGACAAATGTGGATCTCATTTTGCCTAAATATAGCCAATATTTATATAGCAAAATACAAATGTTTTAACTTACAAAATGCTATAAAAAATCTCGAAAAACTAAAAATGTTTTTTATACATTTACCATGTTTATTCGATTATTGCTATGGCAGCTATAAGATTTAAGAGATATAGTATTCTGATTTCAATCTTATTTAACTTAAATAAGTAAGTAATCTGAGAGCATAAATATCTCAATATTATATTGTTGAGGAGCTACTGCACTGCGATCTATATGATCTTTTTTTTTACTCCTTTTGGAGTATACACTCAAAAAAAAGTGTACATCCAATTGTGGAAAACTGACGTCAGTGGTTGGAAAAACAGGATAGAAATAGCTCTATAGATATTTTTCTATGCCTTGTGGATTTTATTACTACAATGTGGAGAAAATGTTGCTTAGATGTTGAAATATTCTTTCATGATCGAATCAATTTCGATAACTCGAGGAAAATTATTCTACAGAACATGGAAAAAATCTATAATTTTATGTCCATAATAAAAAAAATCGGTTATTTTTTTAAATTTGAATAAAAAAATTACTTTACTTTGGTTAAAGAAATAAGTCAACATATTTTGTAAAAATGTATATTGAGCATAGAAAATTTTCTGCAGGTTAATGAATTTTATATTCATTTCACCTGGATTTCATATTGTAGAAAATCCATACTTCCGATTATAAACCCATAATTTTTTTCGTTTATTCATATCATAGAAAATATATTCGTACTGTGGAAATTTTCACTTCTTTGTAGAGATTTATACTCTGTTTGTAGAATTTTATTTTATTTTTTTTATCGAAAGTGTTTCTATACTTAAAAAAATTTCTTTTTTCTTAGTGTAGAGATCTCCCACCAGCATATTTTATGGAATGCATTCGCTTGGGGGTTCCTACATCCTACTTGGAGAGGAAATTCTGTTTCAAAAACCTATTTTTTAATTTTTTTAAAAAAATTTTCCTATTTTATACAGTCTTCCTTTATACTTTTGCCTTACGTGCACAGATTGTAAATCTAATTCTTGCAATTTTTTTTCAAATAGCGGACTGACATTACTTCGTTTTTGTCAATCCAGGTAAACTTTATTTATTTCAATCTTTTTGTCTGTTTCATATAAAAAAGAGTCTTTCCGAACTTAAAAATTAAGTTATTATTATTTTTTATCTTTATATTATATTTTATTTTTTAGTTTTTTGTACAAAATTCCGAAATGTAAAAACGCTGTATAGAATCAAAATGAAAGTGAAACAAAAAAAATACATAAAAGATCAAACTTTCTAAGGGTACCAGTCCTTTTATAATCGAGTGCAAAAGTGTGCAGTGTCTTTTCGGTACAGTCCCTACGCTTTTTAGACAAAGGACCGCAAAAATCTTGGTTAAATAATTTATTTTCGCATGAATGCGGGAGACATTTAATATTATTATAACACACTTATATAGCACACAGCTTGGTTTCTTTCATTAAATATACGTTTTAATCTCTGTCCATGCTGTACATATGGAGAATTACACGCTAGATTAACTTGGGTTTACACACTGCATCCTGGAAGTTGCACGCAAGAGCGTGCAGGAAATGCATCGTCTAATAAGCGCCTTATATATGTGCATTATTTGAACAGTTAGAATCCATTTGCACAGCATTATTTTACCCTTTTTGGACATATTGAGCTATACAGGGTATTAAATATGACGACGTTGACGTAATGTCGACACAAGCTGGAAAGTATGCAACGCTCGCTGCGTTTTGCCTTTGTTTTCAGCTTCGTTTCAGCTTCGTTTCAGCTTCGTTTCATACGAATGCACGCAACGGAACGGAACATCGTTCGTCTGTTCTCATAGCCAGAGTCCGCATTGCCACCGTCATCGTCCTGGAAGTGAGTGAAGCTAAAGCGAACTGGCTGCCAGAGTGGCATTTAATGCACAGTCAGATGGACAGCCAGATGGGCAGCAGGACATCGGGACATCGGAACATCGGGACATTGGGACAGCGGGACAGCTGGATGGCTATATAGCATGGGACAGACTGTCATATAACAGCCAGCGATAGTGTGCAACATGAGGCAAAATATTTGCTATTGGGTGTTGTTGGCTGGTATCCCACTGCATATCCTTTTTGCCTGGCTCAGGGACATGCGGCATGCGTGTGTTTGTGTGTCTGTGTGTCTGTGTGCACAGGCAATAGATGGCCGCCTTTTGTCAACCATGTCATATTTCATTTTGGCCAAGACTTAATACCTAAAATGTGCGCTAGGCACACGGCCAAACCGCACACTTTAAGTCCGTCCTAATGCGTCCTGTTTCAGAGGCAGCATGCATGCAAATTCCCAACGTCTTTATGCCTGGCCACACATGTCGGCCAGTCAGCCTGCCAGTCGACTCAATGAGCAAATGAAATTTATTTCATTATAAAACAGAACCGAGATCCGGAATTAGTGTTGGAGTCGTGTCGTGATAAGAAATACAAATTTAATTTTCTATCTTAAATTCGCTAAAATAAAATTAATTTAATTCCCTAACTGTCATTAACTCTTGTGTACAATTATAAAAACTTTTATTGGTAAGAAAATCTTTTTAAAAGAAGATATTAAGCTTCAAAGACAAGAATCATAGGGTTTTCGAGTCGGTTTTTATACGAGTATAAGTGAATTTAGATATCTTAAAATGCCAATAATTCGAATATCATAATTTTTCTTAGTATTAATTAAAATTGAGACAAGTATATATTTAAAGATTCCATATTGAAAATGGAAACAAATTGAGCACCTCCTGAATGTCACTTCGATTATAATTTTGAAACTTCTAGTTTGTATTCGTGTCATGTCATGTTGAATAATCCGATTCATGAACGACCATCTCTATACAAGCAGCAGCACCTCGTTCCAGACCCATTGCTCGACCAGGCCAAACATTTGTTTTAGCAAAAGCCGCAAGAAAATTTTCATTTTGAAATATGCTTTCTGAAATAATTTCGCTCTTATGACAGGGCCCCAGACCCATTACCGGGGACCGGCAAACGACAACGTCGACAACGCAAAAATTGTAATATTAATTTTGTATACACGACAGGATGACAAGAGGGACAAGGGGACAAGGGGAACCAGAGGCAGTAGGACCCTGGCAAACGGAAGGGCATGCCCTTGATAAACCCACAAACCGACGATGCACAAAACAATGAGCAAGGATTCATAATGGAATTTCGTTGGTAACGACAACAAAAGTCAAGACGAAACGGAAGCGAAACCCCAATAGGATATAAGAGGGGGGTAACAACTTGGGGGTCTCGGCTCTAGCAACTTTATTATTGCCATTGTCCATTGTGTAGTATTGTGAGTGTGTAAAATTTGCCACACTAAATTTGTACGAAGGCAAAGTGTCACCGGGGAATTAAGCTCATCAACGCTGATGGCCATGATTCAACTCTTAACTAAAATTCAAGTTAAGAACGGAACTGGGCTAAGCCAAAAAGCATCAGGGTCATACAGAGGGTGTGTGTGTGTAGGGGTTAGGGGTAGCTAAAGATAAACTAGAAATGGACAGGGTATATTAAAAATGTGCTGAAAACGAAATGAAATGAAATAAAATGAAATAGAGAAATGAAAATCTCATAGCTGAGAAAATCTGTTGGCATTTTCCGTTCGCTACTGAAAAGGTAATCAAAATAAATGAGCGACATTTCGCTAGCTGATGAACAGGATAGGGAAATGGAAATGGAAATGGGAATGGAGTTGAGAGGGTTCTGAAGAGGGACTGAATGACTTGGCTAGAGAAATAACTCGTTAGGTTCTTGAACAATGAACATTTAGGGTTTTACTAACGGCAAAATGACGGAAAAGGGACCATGTACAGGAAGCAGGAAGCAGGAAGCAAAATGATGGCAGCGATTTCCTCGTCAAATTATGACTTGTTTGTACAGCTATCAGATTGTGTATAATGTGTGTGTATGTATGTGTGCACAAAAAACCAGTAATCACCGGGAAATCTGTTGGGGATCCTTAACAAACAAGAAGCTGGCAGTCAGCTAGACTAGAAGCGAATCAAGCGGTTTTATTAAGTTCTTGGGCTACATTAAGTTATAAAAACAAACGGCAATCGTTTTTACTCTAAGTAAATATTATATTTAAGGTGTATTTAAGCATTATGGATTACATATTTTACAGGGTTTTATGCTATCATTTTATTTGTCCGATACTTGCACACCAAACACCAAAATAACTAACATGTTCCTTATCAACATTACTTTAGTTCTTCAAACTATCTTACTGTAACCGGCCGAGCAGGGACTCTGACTTATTATTCAGAGAAACTTAAGTGACATTAGTGGGCAGTTAAATCCCCAGGCAGCAGTTTCTGTTCCTCAAAACTTAACTTAGCTATTAGAAGAGCTCTTGAACTAAAGTGCGTTTAGGTTCAGAGATTCAGGAGCTAAATTGGAGACTTCTTAAGGCATCATAGCTGTTTCCTTAAAAAAACACCCTAGTCAGAGAAACTAGCTACTCGATAGCGCCCGAGCAGGGACTCGTGAAGGCAAAAAAAAAAGAGAAAGAGCGTCAAAAATTAATAAAGTTTTATTTAACCGGAATTTATTTTTTTTGATTTTTTACATTTGCTTGAATTTTCTGTAAACTCTTGTTCCACAGATTGATCCCAAAGTTCTTGGGATCCCGTACAAGTCTTACAGTACTTCACACAAATCACAAAATACGTTGACATATTTAAATAATTTTCAAGTATAATAAATGCCAACCAAAGTCACAATAAATTCGCTTTCAGAATATTCCTTAAAGGTCAACAGTGTACTAACGTCTGACTCTTAAATACTGAGGTAGTTTACTCTTATAAGTCCACCATTATAATTATATCATGCTCAGGTTAATGTTATATATTTGCTCCTGTCGTTTTAATTCAAAATCATTTAATTCGCTGTTCCTCCAATTTCCCTCCATTTCCTTCAACCACAAAAGCTCCTGGTACCTTATGAAGCTAAACCTGTTTGACTTACTCTTTATACCCTTGTAGAAAAGGGTATTATAGTTTTGTCTCAAAATGTGTAATGCATAGATAGATACGTCTTCGACCCCACATATTCTTGAATCAATATAGCCATGTCCATCTGCCTGTTCGTCTGTCTGTCTATATATATATATATATATCTGTATATATATCTTTGAGCTATATTGATGAAACTTGGCACAGATATATTTTGTGATAGCAGGTAGTTTGTATCTAAAGTTCATCTTATAATTTCAATAATTTCTTATTCAAGATATTATAATCAAATTGGAGATATCGATGTTGCATTTTGCTGTGACTAATCCGGCAAAGTTCCATCAAAATCGGACCACTATATCATATTGCTCCCATAGGAACAATCGGTCGAAAAGTGCTTATATGATAAACTTTTTGGGTTTTCAAGATATCGAAATAAAACTCAATAGTTGATGTACAATTATGATTTGACAATTTAAAAAAGTGTGATCAAAATCGGACCACTATAACAAATAACTGTCATAGGAAGAATTTGGTGAAAAAATTTGTTTTTCTATGCAAAAGTATTCAACAATTTCTTAGAAGACCATTGAAAGAGATTATAGCTTCGAAAATATGCGTTTTCTCTTGTTTTTTTATTTTTATACCTTTGTCTGTCTGTCCGTTCGTCTGTTTCTATGCAAAGTTTTTGGCTTTATCTTTATGAAACTTGTCACAAATGAAGCTTGATAATGCATGTAGTTTGTATGTAAAAATCATCCCGATCGGACCACTATATCACATAGCTATGGAGGAAAAATCGAAGATACTTTATTTTCATGAAAAGTGCTTGTATGAATAACTTTTTTGTTCTTCAAGTTATCAAAACCAAACTTGGCATATCGATGCATATTTACGATTTGTACAATCTGACCACTATATCTTATAGCTCCCATAGGAACAATCAGTCGCAAAGTATTCGTTTAAGATATCAAAAACAAAGTTGACCTCCAAAATTATCTTAAGAGACTAATGCAAGGGTATATAGCTTCGGCGTTCGTTTCTTTCTCACTAACTGACGAATAGGATTGCCACTGTGAGCATATGGCATCTGCTGCAACGAGTGAGCAGGGTTGTGTTTTTTAGTGTAGTAGTGTTGCCTAATAATATCAGCACCATGGTAGGTATAATGCACTCTGCTTAATTATGCGACAATAATATATATAATAATAATGAAAATAAATATTTTTAAATAGTAAAAGAAAAGAAAAAAAAATTAAGTCTCAAATTTAGGAAGCTTTATAAAAACAAATCTTTAAAATTAGTAAATCTATAAAATATGTTGTATATTTTTTTCTTATAACATTAAGTATTGAACATTTAAAAATGGCAAAATTCACATTAGTTATTAAATCACTTTCTTTACACACACATGTATAGTTTGAACGTGGTTTAATTTGTTGCAGGTAAACATTATAAAATGGTATAATTTGTTAATAAATTATTCATCAATTTAATAGTATGTGCAGACCTATTTAGGTAGGCAAAATAGAAACCTTTGTTCATTGATTGTTCTTACCTTTATTTCTGTTCGACATTATTAACTTTATCTCTAAAATATACCAAATATACTAAATATCGATTGACATTATCGAAATTTATTTGTATCTTTTGGCAACACTGTCCTTAAACCTTGTTTAATGAATTCAGCATCATAGCTATTTCCAGCACTTAATTTTCGTCATACACTCAAAAAAAAGTGTATATCCAATTGTGGAAAACTGACGTCAGTAGTTGGAAAAACAGGATAGAAATAGCGCCATAGAAATTTTTTTATGCCCTGTAGATTTAATTACCACAAAGTGAAGAAAATTTTGTAACTCTGGCAGATAAAATTTTCTGTTTTATTTATTTTATTTAATTATTTCGATAACTCGAGGAAACTTTTTCTACAAAACATGGAAAAATCTATAATTTTATGTCCATAATAAAAAAAATCCGTTTTTTTTTAAATTTGAATAAAAAAATTACTTTACTTTGGTTAAAGAAATAAGTCAACATATTTTGTAAAAATTTATATGGAGCATAGAAAATTTTCTGCAGGTTCATGAATTTTATATTCATTTCATAGAACACCTGAATTTCATATTGTAGAAAATCCATACTTCCGATTATAAACCCATAATTTTTTTCGTTTATTCATATCATAGAAAATATATTCGTACTGTGGAAATTTTCACTTCATTGTAGAGATTTATACTCTGTTTGTAGAATTTTATTTTATTTTTTTTATCGAAAGTGTTTCTATACTTAAAAAAATTTATTTTTTCTTAGTGTAGGAAGCACCACCAAGGACGCCGACTTCGACTTATTATATATAGGGGTTAACATCAATCTTAAACTCTAAATCCATTTGTAGCATAGATATTTTCTAGGCATTAAATAAAAAAGCGTCTCGGATTTCAATTTCCCATTGGTATGCAGTGTCTGTCTCCAATTTAGCAACAGTTTTAAAGCCGCCTACCAGTTTGCCACTGCACCGCCCATAAATTACCATTTGGCAGCTATAAGGAACGCCTTTCCTTTCCGACTCCACCCCCTACTCTACCCGACCCACCGCCCATATGGGCATAACTGAAAAGCCGCATCACATTCACTCTACGGACTTATTTTGGGAGGTTATACGCCGGGCAATATACGCCGGGCACTTTGCCGCAAGTCGTTTGCTTATCAGTTTTTCTGGCGGGCGATGTCCTTTTGGACAACCCCGTCAAGAAAGCTAGCCTAGAAGCAAACGGATAATGACTATGAGGATGATGGCAATACTGGCTGAGAGTGAGGGTTGTTGGTTGTTGGGTTGACTCCAGTTGTTTCTGCAGACTGCAGAGAGAAGCGGACACGTTCTATGGCCCCTTATCATCGTTTATTGTTAGCTACATATTTTATTTGCGAGTTGCAGGCAGTAGAAGCAACAACTTTCGCTTGCCTTGGCTCGTTATTATCCTATTAGGATGTGACAGCAGCTCAGAAACTTTTCATTCACACACAGACACACACACCCAGAGAGAGAGAAAGAGAGAGAGAGAGAGAGAGAGAGGGAGACACTGACTAAGTCACTAAAATACACCCACAGCACACATGTCGTATACATAACGCTTTTTATATACTTTCTTCTTGAAGACATTACAAGCTCGTTAAAGTGAAATCAATGTTGTTTTTGTTTTTGTTGTTGTTGTTGTTATTATTTTTGTTGCTATTCATTTTGACTTTGTCCTGTCCTGTCCTGTCGTCCTGTCCTCGCTTTATTTGGCTATGTATTTTTATTTCATTATAAGGATTTGGCTGCCTTTTTGCTGTTATCAGCGGCAGTTTATGTCACACCGTAGGCAACTGGCCATCAAAATTGTTAAGCCAAATGCACAAACAGATAAACTATATATATATATATATATATATATATATTGTAATCATCAAGCTAAAATTAAGTTAAAACGATGAGCCATTATCAGATAATAGCAACTTAGCGGTAACCATAAAAAAGTTTGCCAAAATGTCACGAAAGTTTTAAGTTATTATTTGATACGCAATTAGAGCATTAATTTCTTAATTAACAGACAAGTGAAATATCAATATAGATTTAATAATTACACTAAGAAACGCTAAGAGGTAAATATTATATTTTCTTTAACTCTTAACAGACTTAACACAAGTTTATACATCAGCTGATTTTAGATATTTAATATTTTTATTTAAAAACTATTTTTTTGTACACATAATCTTCTGCCTCTTTTCTTACCCATAGTTCGCATAGTTTTTAAAAAAATATTACATATCTGATTTGTAGCTATTTTATGCAATGCCAACACCTGTTTATTAGTCATACTCTTATTCTTGGCAATTAGTCACCTCAAGAACGATCTCAAGAAACATTAAAAATTATTCGCATATGCGATTGTAGTATTTCTGCATTTTTACATTAATCCGGCAGGGCGAGGGTGTTGTCATGACTTTTGCATTTGCATTTGCATTTCACACACGCCTTGGCCTGGAAATTGAAATTGAAATGAAGGCAACGATCTTTTAATACTATATGTATATGAATGTATACTTATTATAAGTACTATATACATACATATGTATACGAATAAGTGATCGATCGGTCTTGGAATTGGAATGGGAATGGGAATGGGAATGGGAATGGGAATGGAAATGAATGCACGTGACGAGTGCGTGTGATGCACTCACCACTCACCAAAATTCCTTAGCGGCACCATTTTTGAATGTTGTGTGTGAAAATTTATGGCGTGCTCGAAAATTTGTTTGCGACGCACGCTAAAAGTTTGCCAAATGATCTGCATACAAACGTATATACAAACGTACATACATACATGTATTAATGTTTTGTTTGACAAAAAAGCTTACAAAAGCTTTGGCTTTAAGAGCATCGCCAAACGCTTAAAAGAGCAAGAAAACGCCAGAGCTCAGGTTGCCGGCTAGCCGGTTAACCGGCTGACCAATTAAAATGGAAGCGCACAAAAGAGCGAAAGAGAGAGTATGAACGGGAGAGCGCAAGAGCTGCGTCGCAAACCGGCTCACAGTGGACACTGATCAGCGTACTTTTAGCGCAATTATGCTATTTTTTTTGCAACTTTTTATTATATTTGTTTCAAATATATACAACTATAAAAATAACTATTTTAACTTATTTATATGTTTTCCTTAAAAAGTTAAATACACTATTGTTGCAGGAAAGCTTAAAATATTTGACTGAACCAGTCTACACGCACAACCACTGTGCGCTGCTCAACGTGACGATCGTCGCGTCGGGCAGCGGGCAGCGGGCAGCGGACAGCGCTAGCGTCGAGCAACGAGCTTAAAATTGTGTGTCGCAAACTTGAACGCTTTAGTGAGCGAGTGATAGCCAAAGAGGGCACGAGCACGAGACTTTCTGTCAAACGGTGTCAGTGTGCGTTGTAAAGTGATGTGAGACACAGCAAACAGCAAACGGCAAACGGCAAACTGCAAAGATGCTATAAGATCTATAAGAAAACCAAGTAAACGTAAACGTAAACGTAATTTAACAATTAACAGAAAACGACGCGCACTAGCAACGAGACAAAAAAAAACAACAACAAGCGCGCAAGCAAGAAACTAAAAAATAAAAAATAAGAAATAAGAAATAAAAAAAAGGTGTTATAAAGTGTGAGGTGCAAAGTGAATAAACTGCACAGAGTCCCAAACCGCAAGCTCCCAAGCAGCATGTGAAGTCGGGGTAACGAAGGAAACGAGGAAACGATTTATTTATGCTCTGAATGTTGGAGAGCTTACAAAATTTACGTGGCAGGTGTGTAGAGCGTTGTTCAGCATTCAGCGCATTCCACAGAGATTGTACACATAATCTATATAAGTATGAACTCTTATTATTATACTTACGTACCTATGGCATTTATGAGTAAATTATGTCACAGTTTTTAGGGCTTGCCGGAATAAAAGGGTTACCCGCCTTATAAACGCCAACTATGCACATATGTTCATACATATATTTTTGCTGATTATATAAGCCGCATAAAGCAACAGTGCCTGGTTTTAGTTTATTTTGTTGGTTCGTTCTATTGTGCGGGGCCTTGGATAGTTAGCCAAAGGCACACACATGTGAAAAAAAAAACACAAACTGTATGCTATATAGATAAGATAGCGCATATCTAAAATTATAACACAGAAAATGAAATGAGCATAGCGCAACGCAGCGCATAACGTCATATATATACATATATAGGTACATATATTCGAATATTCGTATGTATGTACATTAAAAAATAATAATAATTTTCAACAGCTTGTTTATATTGTCGAGCTAGGGTCCAGTTTCCAGTTCCGTTCCATTCCATTCCATATGTGTGCGTACATTATTGGTCCATGCTGTCTTTGGTACTATATTTAAACATTATTCACAGGCATTTGCTAAATAATAAACAAATTATAAATAGGTAACTTAATAAATGTACAGTAAACTAAAAACTAAACAAACGCACACAAACACACAGATAAATGAAAAACACACACACACACAACGCCGAAAGCTTTTTTTTATTATTATTTTATTTTTTTTTCTTTTTTGCCTAAACGCTTAACACACAAACGAGAATATGCTGCATGCCTGTGTGTATATTATTTGTAGTTGTGTGTGTCTCTCTGTGCATATGTGTGTGTATTTTGTTTACACAAAAATCAAGGTTAAAAGCGCAAAGCGACATGCGTAAAAGGTGGAAGCAAATAAATATATCGCTCAATAAACGAGCAATGATCGAAGAATTATATTTGTGTGTGCGTGTACACTATTATTATTACATACATATGTGTGTGTATTGGCAGCATTATCCGAAAGTACACAAAATGAAAAGTGAGGCATGGAAGAAGTCTATCAAAGCGCAAAGCGCAAAGCGTGGACTAGTTAAGAGCATCCATGGCTGTGAAGTAAGCTGAGCCCAGACTTAAACCAGAGCACAGAAGCACCAGCAGCAGCAAAAACCACAACAACAACAATAAACAAAGAGCCAAAAAACTATAGTTTACTCTTTAGTTGAGAGCCGAAGCTTTCATGCTCTTTGCCCATAACTTCACTCTCTTCAGCTACTGAAATATGAAATATGCATTAGAGGTCGCCGTTAACTCTGACTGAGACATAAGTTGACATCAATTGGACGATGTCAGATAATGTTTAACTGCATATTAAAATGGCAATCGCAAGTAATCCGATTATATTAATATGATTAATTATATAAATTTAAGATTTGCATTGCCTTATGCCAATCAACAATAACTCTTGCTGTTCGAAATTCATTCGGCAAACCTTTTTTCAAGTTAAATGTTGTTTTCGCCTGGCAAACATATTATCGCTTAGCTGCATAAATATTGCAAAAATTTCCAAAATTCAACATTTCGTTAAAGCAAAATATATTTTAAAAAAAAAAGTTTTCCCGATATATATCAGAATATCCCCTAAACACATTTTCTGGAATTGATAAGAATTAATACAAATTATTCTAAGAATAATATGATAAATAAAAACATTCCAAAAATCATATATAAATTAATTAGGCGTGTTTCTATTACACCCTACTTTTTATTCGCAATCAGTTTCAATCTTTTTAGAATTTATAAAATAATTTTTACACCCCTAAAAATCTTTGCACTCCGAATATTAAATTACTTTTCGGAATTCTGATTCTCTATGAATTTAAATTCCAATTAATCAATTGAATAAATATTTGTGAAATTCTAACTATACATTTATTTACCATTTCTGGTATCATTAAATTATGACTGTTATAATATTGCATTTCAAGTGTTGACAAAGAAATCGAATTAAGTAGAATTTTAGAACAAAATATGTAAACAAGTCTACGGAAGTAATGAATGCTAGTTATAAAAAATAATTAAACATTTTTTTTTTAATATTTAATATTTGTGCAAAATTCTTTTAATATTCAAGTCATTTCTATCTCAAGTGCTTCCATGAATTACACTAGCTTACATATTTTGACTTATAGTTTTTATTTTGATATTATTTTTGGAAAACCCGAAAACCGAAAATAGCTGATTTTTTGACACTATTTTTTGACACTATCAAATCCGAACTTACAAAGATAATTGTATCCATGATATTCAAAAAAAAACTACAAACTATCAAAAGTCGAAAAGAAAACCATCTCTTCTTATACATATTTTAAAAATCACTAAATTTGACTTTGCTGCTTTTAATTCCGTAGAAATAATATATTTTTAACAAATGTTTGTCCAAGTTGGAAAGTAAATTTCGCAGTTATTCAGCAATTAGTAAAATACACAATTTTTACATTTAAATTTTATTCATGATTTTGTTTTAAAATTCATTTTTTGGTTTAAGTTTCTTTTCTTGTGTAACGTAAAATCTTCAAAAATTTGACTCCAAGAGTAAACAGAATTCCCGAATTGATGTTGAATTGATCGATCGATGATTCCTCATCTTCCGCACCCGAATGGGAAGGAATTGATTCGAGATGGAAAGGCAGAAAATGCATTTTCAATGACCTGATATTGCAAATATTGAGCTGGTTAAAGTAGTTTCTGGCATAATAATAATCTAGTAGCAATACTTAATTACCTGTTCCTCTTCTGTTTTGAATCTTAAATCTTAAAACTTGAAATGAATGTCAAGTCCCATGTTGCATGTTCATAGCGAAAGCAATTATGCCTTATGCAAGTGTATGAAATGGCGATCGGAGTGAAGTGAAGTCGAGTGGAGTGGACTGGGACTGGGACTGAAGACCAAAAACCACGGAGCCACAAACCAAGCAAAGCCAAAGCTAAAACCCAGAGCCAAGACCGACCAGGCCCAGAGTCGGAGTCGGAGTCGGAGCTGAGGCTATGTTGGCCTGATTGCAATAGGTGTAAAAGAGATGGCGTGCTTTATTTTCTGCTGCGGTAGCTATAGCAACAACAAAGCTAAACTATACACCTCCCCCCTCCCTCCCCCTTAACACACTCTTATGGCATGCCCCGCTTGCTTGCCACCCGCTCGTCGCCGTCCCTTTCAAGTGCGGCTGCTGCTGCTGCTGTGGCTGTTGGCTCATCAAAAAAGCCAAAAGTTGTTGAACGTGAAATTATTGTACGCGAACACGAGTAAATATGTATGTATATACATATATATATATATACATACATATACATAACATATATATTTATATGCATAAGTATGTGTGCACACACACACACACACACACACACACAGCAAAGACCGTCAACTTCGACGTTGCTGCTTCTGCTGCTGCTGCTGTTTTGCATGTGTAGCGTCTCAAGATAAATAACAAAACAACAAAAAAATAACAAAAAAAATTGAAAAAATACAACAAACAAGTAAGAGTGTTATACTCGAGTATACCCGACTACAGTACACCCAGTACCCAGTCTATGATTCGCAAACAGAAATATTCTCCGTTCAAATCAAGCAGTGCAAATCAGAATTTAAACATCAAGCAGTTCAAAATGCCCTGTTATCATGTCCTAAAATGCTTCGGTGATCTGATAGTTATAAAATTCGCACAATATATTCAAAATACAATTAGAATTATATCAAAATATATATCATTAAAAATTTAGATTTTAAATCGTTTTAATCTACTTGCGGTGATAATAGTCAAGGCAGACTTCCTCTATATTATGCATTAAATGGATGAGACGATTATGACAATTAAAATTTATATTTTAAAAATTTAATAAAATATTTTTTGTGGCATTTTGGTGTGTCTAGCTCTTAAAGTCTCCTAGATCTGTGTGTTAATACAAACGGACAGGGATAAGTAGGCTCGGTTATAAAAAATATATTTATACTTTATATGGTCGGAGATGCCTTCTTCTGACTGTTACAATTCTATGATCCCCTTTTACACATTTTTAATGGATACAGGGTATAAAAAAAAGAGCAAAGCAAAGGCATGAAATAGATGCATCAGATTTCGCATTCAAGTGAAATTTATGGCAATCATAAAGCTTATCTTGCTTTCGAGGTAAAAACTTACAGTTAGCATTGGGGCAACGTCAAACTCTCGACTATGAAACGTTGCTTAGGTAGGGCAGGGCAGGGTAGGGTATGGTAGAGTATGGTAGAGTATGGTAGTGTAGGGTAGGGTAGGGTAGGGGGTACAAGTACTTATCGCTGTCGGCTACAAAGCCCCATTATGCTTACTGATCGTTGTTGTTGTTGTTACAGACAAACATAACGCTCAAGACCCTAGAGCGTACTACAGAGAGTACGAGTATAGTGCGAAACTCAAGCAGCGCTATCAAAGTTTAGTCATCTACAAAAATATATGTACAGAGCGGGAAACAGAGATAGAAAGAAAGAAAGAGAGAGAGAGAGAAAGAGAAACATATCACAAAAGAAAGAATGTTCAGAGGTTACACACACCTGGTACAAACAAAAAAAACAAAATTAGCTGGAAAAATAGAAAAAAAAAGCTATTAGTAAATATGTACTATAGATAGTTAGATATATGCTATATAGCTAAACGGGTATTACAAACAAGCAATTAGATAAGAAAGTTGGTAACTGAGCAAACGGGAAGACAAAGATTTAAGTAACCGCACTGCAGAGTGAGTACAGTAAAGCTTCGATAGAAATACTACAGTTGTGAGAAAGCTTTTTATTGAATTTATTTTATTATAAATTTCTTCTACTTATGGGCAAACTTCTAAGACTAACTAAAGAAATTTTAATCAAATGTCACATAATACGCTAAATGTATTTTAAAAATAGTCTTTTATTTATTTAGCTATTTGTTTTGTTTTATAATAAACAAAATAATGTATAAACAAAATAATGTAGTATATAGAGTTACCAGTCTTTTGAAAATAGAACTGAATCATGAATCACATGAAATCCTATCATAATAATCAAGTTCAATTTAAGACCCCAACGTATTGATAAGTGTCAAGAATCGAGTGATTAACACGAGCATGTATGATAAATATTTAGATTATGCAGCTGATGCATTGAATTGGAATAATAAAGAGCTCTCATCGCTCACACACACACACACACACACACACACACACACACACACACACACACACACACAATAGACCCATTCAAAAAAAAACAAAAAGAAAAAAACCTCAAAAAATGGCAAACAATTTATTATGATATTGTTGTATAGAGAGAATCGTCGTATTCATGCCATTCAAAAAGGCAGTCGGAAGTGTGCAATCGTCGATTGTTTGTTATTGATTAATTAAAAATTCGATTAAGTGCATGATTGATAGTTTTCAGTTTTATACAGAGTTTCTTGTTTAAAGCCAAAGACTTGGAACATCACTTTAAAGGCAACCTGCAGCTCTAAGGAATACTTGTATGTCTTTCATTTGGGTACATAAATTGCGAACTGCATACGTAATTCTTTCAGAGTATTTTGTTGCTGTTTTTGTATCTTTCATTTGATTGAATGAATATGAAAGGAAGGTAGAAACAAGATACGTTGCGGTTGGGACTGCTCTGTTTAAAACCAAGAACAACAAACTCAATTTTGATGCGACTTCAGTTCTTGCATTAACAGCTACCTGAACTCGTCCCTTTGCCACATGTGGCACGTTTATCAGCTTTTGGGGCAGCACCATTCATTCCCAAAACACTTTTAAGCTTTCAGTTCAGTTTTGTGGCGTGTGCTTGAGATACGACAAGAGTATCTCGTCGAATGAAATGTGTGCCGGGTTGTCGGTCTGTCGGACTGTCGGGTTGTTGCTGCCGCCGTGTTTTGCCTCCGGTCATTAAAAACTATTCGCACAAATCCAAAAAAGGTTGCTATTTTTAGCAATGATACAAACAGGCATCGGCATACCCCTCATACCCCTCCTATACCCTGTCCATTGTCCGCTGTCCAGCTGTGACTTAGTAACGCTTCTCTCGGTGTTTACTGCCTTCGCATTGCAATTAAATTAAAATATATAAATACAATTCGGTATCAAATATTGAACATGTCGAACATTAAATACTCTTGCAGACATTTTTAATAAGTCAAATGTGTAGATATCTGATCTTTAGAATAATACATTTATTGTGTTTAGTTAACTTAACTAACTTAGCTAACTAAACTGTCGATAGTAAGAATATTGTGTTCTTAGCTCATTAAAAATCGATTGTTTGTTTTACTACCGATAGATTTATTCCTATTACAATCAGTTTTCAAACATTGTTTGTTTGTTTTCAGACATTAAACTTTGAAAATATAGTACAAATTGGTTAAAGTTAAGGAATAATACAGGGATGTTAGAAATATCGATTAAACACCTTATAACAGATACTTTAATCAAAAATTTGATTATCGCAACATTTAAGCAATCTAATTAATTTGATAAATTAGAAATAATTTAAAATTGTATTTTTGTCAAGGAAACTAAAAAAAAAATGTGCTTAAAGAGAATTTCATTTTGATGTTAATTGAATTAATCGATTTTTCAATAAGGGTAATAAATCCCTTATTACTAGAATATTTAAATTTCTAAGAAAAAACCCTATTTGTAAATATGAGATATCGTTTTTTATTTCTCTAAACTATAGAACAAGATAATATCAACAGTGGTACAGCACTTTTATATATGACTTATCGAATCAGTTTCTACTCCTTATTGAAAATTGATGTAGCTTAATGGTATCAATAATTTAAAGTACCTTCTGCAAGGGTATCATACTTATACTTATATATGTCTAGTTTAAATGTGTCCGGCTATTAAAAGTGTATAAAATTGTGGCAGAAATGTGTATTTGACAATTTACTGATGAACATTCTTTCTTCTTTCTTTCAGATGAAATACAACGAAATTCAATTGGTTTTGATTTTGCAATAAAAGAAAGAAACAGACAAGAGCTCACAATATAGTTAATTTTTATATGATTTGTAGCTGGCTTCAAGGTCATATCGATTGTTGTCATCTCAACTGTCAACTGTAAACTGAGAGTACAATTTATCGATAACAATATGTTGAACTTACACAAGGCCAGGTGCATGCACCATATGCTAATAATGTGCCTGCTAATATTTGCCGGTAATCAGCTGAAAGTCGCCAGTGCACGTAAGTCTGCTAAATGTTTAAATGTTTGCTTTAATTAAGTATCTGAATCTGAGACACTGTGTAAACAGCGATTATTTTTATTACGCCTATATGTTGATGATCTTATCAAACTGTATGAGTAACATTATGTAGATTATAATTGTTTGTATTATGCCAAACAAAAGGCCATTGTTCAGTTCGAAGAGTCCACAGGCTGTCAGATGGAATGTGCGTTCGTTCAGCTTCAATTGCAGTCCATATAAGTGTAGCTGCGATAGATAAGCTTTAAATCGGTTATCGATATGTTATCGCTATAGATCAGTGCTGCCAACTCAGTCATTTTCGGTACATATTTTGAAAATAACCTAAACTCTCCCTAATCGGAAATCTGTTAGTTTCTGACAATATAATAATTGAATTTAATTTATTGCCAATATAATAATGCGAAAACCAATATGGTTTCGATTTTTTAAGCAGCAAAAGAGTATCTTTATCCTGTGCTAAGGCTGAGACCGAAATATATTGATGCATTTGGTTCCTCCAAAAGCGAATCCGTCTGTCCGTCCGACTGTTTCTATACAAACTAGTCTCTCAGTTTTTGAGCTATCTTTTTTTGTTGCACACAGTTTATACCCCAAAATCACTATATCATATAGCTATATCAAAACCACAATATTATATAGCTTCCATAGAAAAAATTATTCCAAAAAATTCTTTTCAAAATAACAAAACCAAACTTGACAAATCAATTTAGTCTTATAGTCGATCTAAACAATCTTATCAAAGTTTATTTAAATCGGACTACTATATCCCATATTTCTCATATGAACAATCGGTCAAAAAGTATGTTTGTATCAAAAACATTTTCCTTTTTCAAGATATCAATATCAAACTCAACAATACAAAAGGGACGAGCGGTAAAATTTTAAAATTATTAAGAAGACTATTGCAAGGATATATAGCTAGCTAGACTGGCTAGTAAAATTGCCTTGTGTCAGTGTCGTTAATATTTAAAACTTATCTTATTTATATATTTTCAATAAAATTAAAAAGTATTATAAAGTTTGGGACAGCAATGTTTGTGATCCAGAATAAATAAATAAATACTCTACCCCTACTTAATACCGAAATTAATTAATTGCATCATGATCTCGCCTACACAGCAAAAATTTAAAAAAATATTTGTTTTTTAACTATAAAATAAAAATATAATAGAAAATAAATAATGCTCGCAATTAATATATAAGAATTTACTATAATATTCATTAAAAAAATTTGTTTGAAATAAATAAAAAATGTTTATTTTAATTAGACTAAAATCAATACTAAAAGCATTTACTAGAATATTTGAATTTTTTCGTTAGTCGGAAATTTGGGGAAAACTCGGGAATGTCGGGAAAATTTTGAGAGTTTCTTACTGGGATTTCAGCCTTGGTCCTTACTGGGATCAATCGGATCGGACTCTATGCATGAATTTATTGGACGAACATGTGACATTTTTTCCGAAATTAAGTTTTTGATGTAAATTTGTATTAAACCCCACAAAACATCGTCTGTTTAAATAATATAACTGGAATCCCTACAGTCACTGCCAATAATTATTATTTATATATTTATAATTATTGATTATAATTGACTTATCGAATGTATCGCACGACAAAGCACAGAAATTTACAATAGAATAATCATTCTCTTTTCAAACTTAGAAGAGAAGAATTAAATAGAGAAGTTAATTTTATATTCTGTCCGCGATTTCTATCCTTTTTGCAGTCATTTTACCCCATTTTTGTTAATTCGTACTGTTGTGGTAATCGATCGTTGGCAGCACTGCTATCGATACACTTACCGTTTGCATCAATGCCTTGCTGCAGCCGGCTGGCAACGCCATTCCATCAATCCTTAATGTACGACGCGTATGCCCAAAGATTTGGCGCTGCCTATGCATATGCATAAGTGTCAAAGTGAGCTGGACAAACAGTGAACCCACAAAAAGCATTGCAAGAGGATTGACTGGTTCCGGTTCACCAAATGTGCGTAGCCACCAACGACTGTGGCCCACAAAGTAGCTTATGAATCCATGGACGCAACACTCTAGGAGCACAAAGCCCACAAAGGCCAACATCTGTACACTGTGCAAAGAGCAGAGTGAACGGCTTAGCTGCAACAGCTGATCCCGGATATGCCACAAGCGCCACAATTCCATGGCCAACCAATGCTGCTGTGCCTCATGCAGGCGCTGTCGACTTGGCAGGCTTCTTCCGATTAGTGCCTCATGGATGTGCAGGGCGTCCGTGAGTAGACGAGCTAAGAGCAGATTGCAATGATGCGACAGGTGACTTATCAGCAACAGGGCCAGCAGATAGAGTCCCAGGCACAGTTGCAGTCCCACCTGGCAGCCATGGAAGAAGACCAGGCTGCACAAATACCCAACACTCTGCTCCACCATCGGATCAGCGTAAAGTATGAAAATGGCATAGCTCGAGGAGCCCACTATGGACAAAATCAGCACATAGAGAGTCAGTAGATGCTGCACCGTGTGCAGTTCCAAAACGGATGCCCTCAGCATGCCATTGGACTGCAGCAGCTTCAACAACTGGCGACGACACCGAAACAGTTGATTTAGGCAGCCAAGAATGCATCTCTGTCTGGTTGTGTGAGTGTAGAGCATCAGGAGCGTGGAGCACAACAAATGTGTGTATCGATGAAAGCCCACATTGAGAAGCAAATCATGTTGACGCAGGAAATCCATACGTGTGTACAGCATGTGGATGGCATACGGGGAGTAGCATGCCACAAATGCCAGGACCAGGTAGCCATGCAGTTGCCAATAGCGACATAACTGCACAACTCCTCCACCTACCCTCCTACCCCGCCGAGCAGCCATCAATCCAAGTAGTTGACTCAGCAGGTAAAGAGAGCGTAGACACCACAGGTGGACGCTGTGTATGCGCAACATTGTTGACGCCAGGACGTTTAAGGAACTACTACTACTACTTAAAATGAGTCCTGAAACAAGCTAACAATTATGCTTTGTCATAATTGAATCAGCAACCGGTCGAGTACCGCCCCACGCCCCAACTGACCTTGTCCTGTCTATTCAGTGCTATTAACCTGATTGAATTTCATTTAGCCAAGGTGTTGTTCACTCACCTACATAACACGCGCCCCAAGCACAAGGATTTTATGTAGACACAAAAACAAAATAAACAAAATGGAAAAAAACCTGGTCAGAACCTGTGAATAAACAGTCTAATTAAAGGTCACAAGACTTTGCTAAGCTAATAAGAAACAATAAGGGAATAGCAAGAACTGAAGATAATTTAAATGAAATGGGATTCAAAAATAAAAATTTCCTCAAAAGATTGTATATATATATATATATATATACAGTTGCGGTCAATATAATAGTAGTGCGTGTAATGTAATACAAAAAACTTAAAATTAATGGACTTTTAATTAATCTAAATTTTTAATTTATTTTTTTTATGAAACGTAAATATATTGTTTATCCATCTGAGATACCAAAATTAGTTAACAGCTTTTATTTTTAGATTTATAATTTTTTTTCTTGCAATAGCCTAAAAAATGGCCGGTCAAAATAATAGTAGTGATGAACAAATTCAAATATTTTAATGGTAAAAACGATCTTAAACTAATTTTTTTTTATTTAGAAGGTTAGATATGTGAAAGCCTTAATTAGTACAAATTTAATAATTTGTTGTTAAGCCTTTATTGTGAAATACCGCCTTAAAATGATGGAACCTGAAGTCCATAAGGCTCTAGTATCTTTTTGGATATATTGAGTTCCAGGTGCTCTTAACGATCTCCCAAAGATGATTATTATTTGTTGGTTGATGCTTTGCAGTATCCTTGTTGACATCAGACCACAAATTTTCAATGTTCTTCAAATCGGGGGACTACGGGGGCCACTCCATTACATCAACTTGATTCGATGTAACTCATTCTTTGGCAGTTTTTCTGGTATCCTTTGGATCGTTGTCCTCTTAGAACTTCAAAATTATTAATAATATAATAATCATAATATATAATAATCAAATTATGCTATTGTTATTATTATTCTAAATGAAAAAAATTATATATATTCCCTTTTTTTTAATGGATTATCGAGTACTAGTTATAACCAATAAAGTATTTATGTGGTTAAATAAAACATATCTCTAAAATATAAAATGTAACTTGGAAATTGGATTGGATATTCTCAAAAGATATAACCACCTCCAAAAAGTTTTAATTAATGCAGGATTTTTTGTTTTTTTTTTTTTGTTAATTATTTTTTTTATTAAGTTCAACAACAAATGCAAAAATAGTATATTTACAACAAAGATAAATCGATGAAGTACAAAACCAAGAACAGGATTTAAAGATAACCAAGACAAATTACTTATGCTGCAAATAAATTTGACTTATTTAAATAAAAATTTCCAAAAAGAAAATAATAATGTTTAATATTCTCCACAATTATGATTTATTTTTTTGAATTTTTTCATTGCATAGGAACGGAGTAAAATGAAATAGAATTAAGGTAATAATTACGATTAAAGTTATTAAGAATAAATAAAGGAAAACCTTTTTGTACTTTTGTTTCTACTGTGAATGAGTTATACAAGTTTTAAATTCTTTTTATGATTTTACTTTAAAACTTAGACTCATAACTGTCTTATTTTTGACAAGAGCATTACTTATATGTAAGTTTTAAATTATTACATGCCAATCCGCAAATTCCCAGGTATTCTGGCATTAAGCTCTGAACTCAGAGCTGTCTACACACAAGACATGTTAAAGTCGTGATTCCAATCAGTGTCAAGAGATAAACTCACAATTTAAATTTTCTCACACACACTGTAATGTTCAAGTGGCTTTTTGTGGGCAAATTTTCCGTACACTCAACAAAAAATAGTCGTCTTTTGTCGTCGACGTTGTCGTTGTCGTTGTATTATTAAAAAAGTTTTCATTTTAAAGAGTTTTTCCCCCTTTTGCCATTTTTTTCTTTTTCATGCAACATAAAATGCAAAACACTCGAGTGTTGTATGTTTGTATGTATTTTAGCCTTTATGGGAAACTTTCTACGCTGTTTATAAGTTTCAGAAAGAGATGTATAGAGGGATAGAGGGATAGAGAGAGGGGAGGGTTACAAAAAAAAAATTGGCCCATGTTGCTGCAACTTTCTGTATGTTCTTTGTCCTGTTATTGCCTCAGCCTCCGCCTCCGCCTCCAGCAACTGCTGCTTACCACACTCCTGTAGGCAGCCAAGTGTGCGGTTTTTATCTAGGTTATATAAGACTGGTCCTGGCTTAACTTGGCTTGGTCGTAGTCGTGGTCCTGTCCCCTCCCCCTTTTTGACTGGTTAACTTTCTGGCTGGCTAGTCTGACAGTTGCTTCAAGTTGCAGTCTCGTACTCTGATGGCTAATTCATTCACATTTTACGCTATTGCGCTTAGCAATAGCAGCAACATTTTAAATTTGTTTTTACAACTTGTCCAGCATTTTATACTGTGTACTCAAGAGCAAAAAAAAAAAGAAAAAAAAAGAGAAACAGTATATTCGTTATGTGCAACGTTCGTTTAGCACTAAAGAGACTATATTTCCTATATACTACTTACCACAGTACACACTGATAAGATTTTTGTGTGCCAGTTCCGACAATTTTAATGCCAGAGTCACCAATTTGATTTACGAACTGCGCTGATGATCTCATTGAAAGATTAAACAAAAAAACACAATATATATATTTGGGCCGCCTCCGCAAAAAAATATATATATATATATGTAAATAAAAAACAAACAAATAAATACGAGAACAGACTATGCGACAGACGGATGCTTCCGATTGCAAGGCTCTCAAATTTTTTTAAATACCCTGTAACCTTATAAATTATAGAAATGGCTCGTCATCTGCCCAATTGAAACCCTATAAAAAATATACATACATTTGCGTAGTGAGGTATACTTTTTTTAATCAAAAATCAAATCGAAAACTAATTTATTTAATCACGTCCTTCTGTCTGCTTTAAAATACATCCAAAGACTATAAGATCTACAAAAAGCAGGGACTTTTTATACTTACAAAAAAATCACTTACTCAATTGACAAAAAGGACTACACCGATTTGATACTGACAGGATATCGTTCATAATATTTATATCTTCGAGTTTTACGTTTATTTTTAATTATAACAATTAATATTCAAGCTCTCAATATAAATTCTGAAATTATTATTATCAATTAATATTGAATATAACAAAATAAATGCCAAGATTTACATTTATTCTCAAGAGGTAACCTAAGAGAAAACTTTTATTTTAAAAATAGTTTATTAGAATGTAATTACTTTGTGTAGATAATACGTTCATTTTAATAAAACTCTTAGGTATATTGAATGTTGAAGAAAGTAATTGTCAAAGGAATTTAAAAGGAAAAAAAAAAATTATTTATAATATATTTTAGGTACTTTTATAGAGAAAACAAATCAGACTTCTCTATAAAATGGCTATAGAAAGATATTGAGTTTTATATTTTGAACAAAGTAATAATTCAATTTATATGAAAAAAAATAAAATATTAAATTAATCATTCGTAATAATTAGATATAGCATAATTACATATACATATGTGATTATTTATAGATTTCTATATAAGTTTAAGTACGAAATCCTATTGAAGTATAATTAACCTGGATAAGGGGTATTAAAATACAAGATTATTTCTAATATTTGTATAAAATCTGACTGTATTAAGCACACTCCTCCACCCTGAATGATAATCTGCCCCCCTGGCGCTACACTTCAAAGTCAAATTGAGCACTCAATACAAAAATACAAGCGGCAAACAACTGTGCCAACTGTCTAAGCTGCTCTGCTGATAAGAACCGACGACAGAGACCGACAAAATATATATAAAAAAAAAAAAACTTTAATTAAATAAAGTGTAAGAAGTTTGTTGAAGGGCCTTCAAAGTTGGCAACGCGATGAGACGATACGCAAGACGCAAGAGGGGGCAAGTTGAGGACACCAGACACGCGGCTGCATGAAATTTGTTGTACATCAAACGAAGTGCAGAGGGGAGGGGAGAATGGAGAATGGAGAAGGTGCAGGGCAGAAGTGAAGTTCTTAATTTGTGCAAGGCTCAAGATTGGCAAGAAATACGCAAGTAAATCAAGTCGATTTTTATATAAGATATTTACTTTTGTCTTGGCCAAAAAAGTCAAAGGGCAAAGTTCATTGTTGTTTACCGCCACTGAGGAAAACTTCAAAAATGAATGCCAAAAAAAAAAAAAAAAAGAAAGAGAAAAGAGATGGAATACGATAAATGAATGGAAGAGAGAGAAAGAGAAACTCCCATTAAATGGGCGAGTGAAAATGACAAATTAACTTGAGCTCAAAGGAAGCCGCAAAGTTTCGCAGCTGCCAAACCCAATTGGCAAACAAAAGTGCGGCTGAGTGTAAAGGTAAATTCAAGATTTTAGTGAAAGGTTGCCAATGCTAACATACCCACAATATACACACACACACACACACACACACAGCACACATACAAACACACATATTAATTTACAAAATGTCGATTCAATTTAAGGTAAGCTTCTGACATTCTTGTTAATTTAAAAAATGTACATTAAATTTGTAGCATAGTGTGAAAAATTCAAGTAAATAAAACTGCGCAGGTTCCGTTTACAGATGATGAATGACCTCCAAATTAGTCTTCTCGTTAAAAGCAACTAAATGTTTAGTTAACCAAGAATGTGCGTGAAATATTAAATGGAGCCATTTTAATTTGGATTTCTTTCTTTTCGTTGTCTGAAATCTTGATAAATTTTAGTTTTAATTAAGATTTACTATGAATGTTAAACATATACATATATAAGTTGTTCTCTTTCAATTTCAATTTCAAACGCACTCAGCAATGATAACAATGCCGACAGAAAAATAAGTATTTAAATGAATTTTTTAGATTTTTAAAAGAGCAGTTGAAATTCAGAAATTTTTAAAAAATGCAAATGGATTTAATTCCTATTTGAACCGCATAAAAGGGATGCAATTATTTATTAGAATGTGCATCATTTTTTAAGATCAAATAAGATCTGATGTAGATATGAACAAGTTAGTCGAAATACTGCAAAAAAACTAGCTATTTGCGGGTTTCTCGAAAACCATTCTTTGAAAAAAAAAAAGGTTTGCATTTTTGCAAATACATCAAAAGAGTCTATGAGAGCGCAGTTCCTTTTTATGATGTAAACTAGTGTAATATAAAAAACCATAATTTTTTACATCAGGTGAAATTGAATGAACTATTAAAAAGAAGAAGAGTCCATTCAATAACATTAATAGTTTAAGAGATAAAAAGCTGGAAAGTATGTTTTTGGGGCGCTCCGCAGTGGTTGATTTTCGAAATTAGCTATTTTTAATTAATAACTTTAAAATTATTTGGCGTATGTCAAGACTGTAATTTTTCTCATATAGAAAATAGTTTATAAATTATTAGAAAAAAAAAATTTTAAATATATTTTTTAAATATTTTTATTTTTTTTAAGGGCCCATATAATTTTATGCGCTGCATTGTCAATTGATATTCTGGAAAAGTTGCAAAGTTTTTTAAGTTGTTTTGGTTTTATTATTAATTCGACTTAATTATTAATTTACAGAAAAATTAAATGTTTCACAAAAAAAAAAAAAAAATAATATATATATGAGGAAAAATAAATTTGGTCGGTATCTAATTCCGAAAAAAATTTTTAAAAAAATTGGTTGCCGTGCCCGTTTTTGACATAATCGAAAAGCTATATTTTCGACTTTTCAAAATGAATATATTTTTGATAGATAGAAGATAGAAGATAGAAGTTATTAAGGACGACAACGCATAAATATATGCCAATTTTATAAAAATCTATTTTTTGTGCACATTTCTCTCCAAAAACTCTTTGGATCTGTAGGTTTACCGATTTTAAAATGATCAGAAGATTTTTTCAAAAATATCAATCGACAAATATATAAATTATTAGTTTACCAGTGGAAAATGGAAATATTGAATTTTTGTTTGAAAACTTTAATTTTTAAAAACTCTGGTAAATTTGAAAAATAAATTAAAAACGGTTTGCCAAACCCTGAGATCCTTACGGGTCAAACATGATATCGTTTGTAAAAATCTATTGATAAATGTTATAGCCAATTTACAGCCCCTAACCCAACCTAAACATATAACATATCCAAAATCTTTTTTTTCCAAAATTCTTTGAAAATTCTTTTAAAATTCGTAAAATTCTTGCATTTATTTGCTCGGCCTTAAGCGAAATAATCTGATGGGTATGTTGGCTATAAAAGGCTATAACTTTTCCATTTATTCATGGATTTTAATTAACGATACCTTGTTTGACGCCTTTGATAATGTATCTTTATGAATAAAGTGCTGAATTTACCACTTTAAATTGTTTTGGAGCTCCAAATGCATTAAAAAGAATCCAAGCGAACCCTTATCTCAAAAAATTATGTACTTAAACGCAGATTGTCATATTGCAAACCGTTTTATAATTCTGTTTTTTAACTTTATTTTTAGATTCAATCAGCATTTTTATATCAATCAACCTGTAAAAGTCATTTTTTACGCAGCACTACGAAAGATTTATGGGCTAATAACTACTATATAGTTACAACATTTCTTTATGGTTTCTAAAATTAGTAAATCTATAGATCCAAAGAGTAAAGAAAACATTGCACAAAATATAGATTCTTTTAAATTAGGCATATGTTTACGCAATACTTTCATTTCAATTCTCAATAACTTCTAAACGAATTATCTAAATAGAAAATATTGCGTGGCAGGTTGGTAGGAAATTATTAGCTTTTCAAACATATAAACACCCTTAATATCAATATACAATGTTTGGAGTGATTGTCACTCTACCAAAGCTGCCTTTTTGAAAAGTCGAAAATATAGCTTTTTATCGAATATTCCGATTACAGTTCCGGTAATCGGTAGGACATATTTTTAGAATTTTATTTTCGGATTAAGTGACCCATACACTAAGAAAAAAGGAATTTTTTTAAGTATAGAAACACTTTTGATAAAAAAAATAAAATAAAATTCTACAAACAGAGTATAAATCTCTACAAAGAAGTGAAAATTTCCACAGTACGAATATATTTTCTATGATATGAATAAACGAAAAAAATTATGGGTTTATAATCGGAAGTATGGATTTTCTACAATATGAAATTCAGGTGTTCCATGAAATGAATATAAAATTCATTAACCTGCAGAAAATTTTCTATGCTCAATATAAATTTTTACAAAATATGTTGACTTATTTCTTTAACCAAAGTAAAGTAATTTTTTTATTCAAATTTAAAAAAATTAACGGATTTCTTTTATTATGGACATAAAATTATAGATTTTTCCATGATTTGTAGAAAAAGTTTCCTCGAGTTATCGAAATAATTAAATAAAATAAATAAAACAGAAAATATTATCTGCCAGAGTTACAACATTTTCTTCACTTTGTGGTAATTAAATCTACAGGGCAGAAAAACAAAAAAAAATTTCTATGGCGCTATTTCTATCCTGTTTTTCCAACCACTGACGTCAGTTTTCCACAATTGGATGTACACTTTTTTTTGAGTGTACATACATATTACATATTGAATTTGACTCTCAAAAAGTTCGGGATACAAGGTGAAAATAGAATCCCTGCTCAGTTATTTATATATTTAAATTAAATTGAATATATTATTAATCCTATATAATATATAGGACTATCACAGTCGAACAAATTTGAATTGAAAGTTAATATTCTTTTACAGAGTTGGACTTGGAACCAATTCCCCACCTATGCGATCCCATTCAATGTCCAGCAGATGCGGATATGCAATGTCCAGAGGACAGCTCTATACGTGACACACATGAAATAAACGCTGTGGAGGATCTCATGAAATCGAATACTGTGAGCACCACCAGCACCAGGGCACCTCTGGCCAATATCGAGGGCAGCACATACAACAGGAGCCTGGTGCCGGACGATCTGTTTGCCCAGTGTTGCCTCGCCAAGAAGTGTGTGTGCAACACATGCTACAACATCCCCAGCTGCAACAGCAATAAGGATGAAGTCGTGGTGGAGCTGCAGCAGGAGGCGATGGACACGCCGGGCTATTGTTGTGGAGAGTACGAGTGCAAGCAGGAACCGAACTGCACAGAGGTTTCGGATACGGAATATTATTGGCTGCAGAGTTGCCAACGTTGCAAGTGCACCTCCGGATCGCGTCTCTGCGAACAAATCTGTGATGAGGGTGGCACAAACGGCATTTGCGAATCCAAGAATCTGAACATGTTCTTCAATGACGGCGACACCTGGGAGGATGGCTGCCTCCAGTGTGAGTGTGTCAAAGGTGAACAGAAGTGTGTGATAGCCCTCTGCCGCCATGTGAATTGCCCCAGAGAGCGTCAGGTGAACTTAAAGGGCGCCTGTTGCCCCGTCTGTTGGCCCAAGGGTGAGCCCATGCCGCACGAGAAACGTGCCAACTATGACGATGGCTATGACTATCCCCATCAGCCGGAGCTTAAAAATGTTACTGAAACTGAATCAGATACAGAAACTGACACTGACACTGACACTGAGGTGCCCATATTGCCACTTGGTGGCATCAGCACCACACAGCGTGCAGCGACCAATTCCGAACTGACTTTATATCCAAGCAGCAGCTCCACCAGTGCACCACCTGCACCACCTGCACCACCTTGCCAGATGCATGATTTCCCCAATGTTGTGGAGGTTGTACATCAGACAAATTATAATGATCATTTGTATCCCATTTTAATTGTTATCCTGTTGATAATCATTGCCGGATTATATTTCTATATACGGCACTTGCATGCCAAACAACGTTCCTACAGGCCCGTCTCCAATTTTGACGATAAGGTCTAAGAGAGAAGCGGACAGAGAGAGAGAGAGAGAGAGATAAGTAAAAAGGAAGAAGGATAATTTTTGCAGGCAGCAAAACTTTTTGAAACAAAAAAAAAACAAAAAACAAAAACTTTAGTAACTTTTGTTGTTTTTTTTTACAACTTTTTAATTTTTTTTTTTTTGTTTTGGTATTTAAAAGATCTCATTTTGATTTCACTTTCACTTCCAAGCAGACATCCGCAGACGCAAAAGCAAAGTATTCTTATGAAATTACGCGCAATGAAAAGTTACTATTACTAGCAAAAAAGCAAAAAAGCAAAAATAAAACAAAAAACAAAATTTAAAATTAAAAAAACAAAAAACAAAAAGAAAACAAGCACAAGTTGTATATACATCGATGGATGGATGTCCATCAGCGACTAGTATTAAGCACACCAATGTTTTATTATTATTATGCCCGAACTAAAATGCCAAAACATATTTCAAGCTATGCATATGACGAACATTACTGAAAACATAATTCAGAATGCCACGATGTAATATTAAAGCCCAATTTTGTTTATGTTCATGTCAAGCAAACAAACTTCAGCTCAGATGTTTGCCCAACTGCCTGTCAAAGTTTGGCAACTACACGTTAAATATTTATCGAGTTGCCAGCTGACAAAGAGAAAATAAAAACCGCTTAAAGTTTGTATTTAAATATTTAAAATTTCTCAATCTGTTGCACAATTTATTTGAAACAAAGAAAAACTGGAATTAAACTCCATGTCAACTAACATGAGCATGAGTAAACGGAGTTCGCCATAGTTTATAAGCTAGATGAATTAAGTTAGCAGCTAAGCTAGAATATCTATGTGATATTTGTTAATAAGTATATGCTATAAACAAATGCTATAAACAAACAAATAAATGGCACGCTATCAAAAGTATTGCAAATGGATCAATTTTTATTAAACAAAACTGCTGATCGTTGCCGTAGTAGTAATGTACTATTAGTATAACACACATTAATTATTGTCTAAAGTCTAAATAAACAATCTGATAAGCAATACCAATTTAATATCATTTTTTCTTATTACAATCTACATCTGAATCACTTTTATAGCCACATCACAGAGGTCATTGAAACGTGAATATTATTATTGTTGCAGCGAGCATTTCTCGTATTTGCGTTTAATGTTTGAGTCTGAAATGTAAACAGCCAGAAATTACTGTAATCAATTAAATGCAAACAATAATTAGCATCAAGTGTGTGCAATCAGCAAATAATATGTTTGTTCCTTATAATTAAAGAGCGGAAAACCAACGAACAGATTTGTGTATATTACCAATTATCAAATCCTTGCAAGAAACTTTCTTGGACTCACAAGGATACATACAATACAAAACAATTTTCATTCCAGAATAAATCAAAGCCATCGAAATCTTAAAGTTAAATTTAGTTTACGTTTTTCCAAAAAACCATTTGTGGCATACTTTCAGATGCTGTTTTGAGTTTGCAACATTTTGTTGCATACTTTAGGATGTTTCCTGATAAACAGTGTTTTAAAGGACTCCATGAATGAGGAGATATTTCAGACTTAAGCAAAATGCTTTGGTAACTTGGAAAATAGACAACAACCCACTATGGGACCAATGACCGATTTCGTGGCCTAAATTAATAATGCAATGATTTGGCAAGTATTTTGGCTCTGGTTTATTGGATAACATTTAAAATTATAATTATAAGTGGTTTTGATGAAAAGTGGGCGTGGCACTTTTCCCACTATTTGTAACCATTTTTTTTATTACATATTGAGCATTTTTCCTAACATTTAACCTATAACGGCAAAATTAGATATTGCTTACTGATATTTATAGTAGGTTATATTTAACAATTGCATTTTACCGATCAACTCGCCCCTTCACCTTTTTCCAAACTTTAAATAAATCCTAAAAGTGAGGTCGTTCTAAAATTGAGGTCGTTTGCTAAAAATTTGATTTGTGGAAGAAATTGAAAAAAATTGACAATTACAAAAACTGATCTACAATCACAATTAATGACAGCAGTCGCATTGCTGCCAAAATTTTGAATTCCTTTCCAAAGTCAATTTTTGTTAAAAAAATTGTTGCATGAGACACTTTTTAAACTTACATAAAAATAAGGAAAACAAATTAAATTTCTACAAACGAGCTTTACCAATATATAGTACAAGCCTCACTGCTTATAATCCATTATAAAGTTTTTCACATACGCTTGGTCTTATTTAACTATAATTAACTGAAGTTGACAAGCAAATTTGCTTACCAAAAACCACGCGCTTATGGTTGTTAACAGCTGTTTTTAACAGCTGTTATCTTAACAGTGGTACTCCTGGTTAAAATTTTTGGTACGCAACACGATACTTTGGTGTATTTCTTATATATAAACAACAAAATTTATGATAAATTACGTAAATTGAAATTTTGGGTTTAGGCCACGAAATCGGTCATTGGTCCCATAGTGCAACCGTTCAATTAAGTAAAAGAAAGATTTAATTCAAATTTCCCATATATTTCGAAGAAATCTATACTATGTGTTTAGAACGAATTTTGTTTTAAAGATAGTGTTCTAATACTACGACAAAATAAGTTTATAATGACTTCAGAATAATCTTTCAAAAATGCAATTTCTTGAGTTTATTTGCCTTTCTACAATATTTAAAGTTATTGAAGCAATCCTAAATAATCCTTTTTCGCTTAAGTTAAAATACACTATTAAATTAGATAAAGTTGGTATAGTTTTATGAAAATTCAGATTTTAATGATAGCTTTATAGCTTATTATAACATTTGTGCAACATATATACAAGCCCATTCTCAAGCCTTTGTTCTCAAGGATTTATGTTAATATTAAAAACTTTAATAACAAAAATAAACAAGAAAGAAGCGGATATAGATTGATTCTATGAGAACTATTTTCCAATTTTAATGAAACTTTTTCTGTATGTTCAGAGCATTGATGAGCCAAGTTTGGTTTGGATATCTTGAAAAAATTCTTTTTTATAATGGTCGTTCCTATGTCAGCTATATGATATAGTGGTCCGACTGTTCCAATAACAAAATGTTAGCATAAAAGACGAACAAAAGAACATGACGAACGTGAATCAGCTCATCGTCCTGAACAAGAATATATATTCTTTATGGGGCCGGAGAAGACTCCTTCTAAGCCCTTTTGCAAGGGTAGAAAAAAAAGAGAAACAAATATACAATTGCATCTTATAGGCAAAAATTATATTATTTAATATATTATTTTACAATTTAAATTTTACAACCTTTTGTGGCCCACTTTTGATTTATATAATTTGTCCAACCAACTTTTTGGAATCATGTGTACCTCGAAAGACAGCTTTAAATATGTTGTGTATAAATGTTTTTAGCAGGTGAAACTTATCTCGTAATATAAGATTTAGATTGCAACTAAATAAATCACCAACTACCAAGTCAGTCCACAGAGAGAGTAGTCAAGATGCCAACTGCTAACTGCTAACTGCTGAGAAGAAGGCAGCAAGGCCACAAATGTTTTGAGTTGAAAAATTTCCCCAGATGCCGCCAACAAAAAGGTTTCAACGTGTGCGGCAAATTGTTGTATGCTGAGCATGATATGATTTACGAGTATAATATATAATAATAATAATTTCTATGCATTGGCATTGGCCCCAAAAGTTGAAGTGGGCAACAACGATGCCGCACAAAATGCGAAACACCAAATACAAAATACCATTAAGGTGCCAGAGGAATTGAGGGGTTTTTGGGGGTGAGCTAACGCCTCGTCTTGCCCCTTGCCCCTTGCCCCAGTCCCGCCCCTGCCCATAGTATAGGACGTCAGGGTCTCTTCAAGATGGAAAACCCAACAATGTCGTACATTTTGCTTAGATTGTTATCAAACACTAAAACGTCATGAATAAAACACATAGTACATATACATATACATATGAAAGTATTTATTTATACATACGTATGTACGAGTATATGTGTGCGTATGCATTTAAGTAGCTGCTATGGCTAGTGAGCCACCCCCTCCCTGCCCAATGACACCACCCTTGGTGCCTAGGCTTTATATTAGAGATGGATGTGTGAAAATATAGTCTAGATCTTAAGATAAATATATATTCGAATGTGAGTGTTATGAAAGAGGTCATTGGCTATAAAATAATATGATCAAATGCAGATTCAAAAAAAATTTATAAATTTATAAAACTCTTTAACTTCTTAGTGGTTCTACGGGTGGTCCCGTGCCTAACGATATGCCTAGGCTGCTCGGTCGGGTACCCAACCGCAACCTAGCTTTTTTCTATGTATTTTTCCTATGCCGTTTTACATGAAGATGTCATTGCGCGGTCATCGATGCCCGCTATGCAACCGTACGAAGTAGACCGCGGACTAGGCGTTCCCACAACCGCGCCAGTTAGGCCGAGGACTAGGCGTTTCCGCAACCGCGCCAATTGACTGACTGGCGACCCACCAGCAGGCCAAATGGTAGAATCTGAAACTTGAAATTTTTACAGTAGCTTCCTAGTATATTGTAGGTTGACACTCTGAAAAATTTGATAGTAATATTTTGGAAAGTTTGTGAAAAATTGATTTGAGAATTGTATGAACACTGGGATGGAGTTCGGTAGGGTTGTTTACAAAATTGCTATTTATGACTCAAATTAAAAATATATTTGAATATCGGTGGTACAGTAGTCAAACATTAAGGCTACAATCCTAAAATATGATTAGTTTGTTTTTTGTTTGTATTTTTCTTTTTTGGAGTGAGGGCGTAGCAACGCCCGGTTAGCTAGTATTACATATATAATTAAATAGTTAAATATATCAGTGTCTATATCAACCATTAGCAATGCAATATAGAATATATTTTTACCATAAAATCAGGGATGCATCTTTCTTAAGATTAAATTAAATATGATTGATTGGTGTTGGTCTTTTTATTATTGTACTTAAAGCGATTGTTATTGGGCAATGCATTTCTTGCGTGAAAACATTACGTGAGTCCAAACGCTTTGATAATTTCATCAAATATAATTCCCCTCTTGTTGGCGTGCATAACTCAAATCTTAGATAGGAAACTTGTATATACAGACATTTATAACAGCCCTCAATCAAAACTGCCTTGGTTTTTACCATCGAATAAATTCTCCAAAAATTGAGAGAGTCACAAGGAAAAAACTAGATAAAAGACCACTAGATAATTTCGTGTTTACACTATGCACTCGATATGCAAAACAGTTGCTTAACATTAACACACTAAGAAAAAAGAAATTTTTTTAAGTATAGAAACACTTTCGATAAAAAAAATAAAATAAAATTCTACAAACAGAGTATAAATCTCTACAAAGAAGTGCAAATTTCCACAGTACGAATATATTTTCTATGATATGAATAAACGAAAAAAATTATGAGTTTATAATCGAAAGTATGGATTTTCTACAATATGAAATCCAGGTGTTCTATGAAATGAATATAAAATTCATTAACCTGCAGAAAATTTTCTATGCTCAATATAAATTTTTACAAAATATGTTGACTTATTTCTTTAACCAAAGTAAAGTAATTTTTTTATTCAAATTTAAAAAAATTAACGGATTTATTTTATTATGGACATAAAATTATAGATTTTTTCCATGTTTGGTAGAATAAGTTTCCTCGAGTTATCGAAATAATTAAATAAAATAAATAAAACAGAAAATTTTATCTGCCAGAGTTACAACATTTTCTTCACTTTGTGGTAATTAAATCTACAGGGCATAAAAAAAATTCTATGGCGCTATTTCTATCCTGTTTTTCCAACCACTGACGTCAGTTTTCCACAATTGGATGTACACTTTTTTTTGAGTGCATTAACATTAACAGTTGCATCGTGCATGTTCGTGTCACGTCAGAAAACACGAATCGGAGCCGTCTTTAGTTTTGTATGAGTCGCATAGTGATTTACAAATGTCGCCAAAGCTCGACAAGAAAAACACACCTAATAAAAACGGTGCCTTGGTACACAAAAAAAGGAAATAAAGTAAAATAAAATGAAAATAAAGTAAAATAAAATAAAAGGATGGGTGTGCGAATAGGCATAAGGACCAATCGTCTCAATTTTGGTGAAAGCAAGGCAAATATTCGCATTGTTACAGAGGTTACACGTGTACCGTCTAACGGTTGCAGCCTCAAACGGAAACGTTTTGTACGGATTGTGGGATAAGCAATGGCAAACAGCTCTGGGAAACAGTTACAGTCTTCGAGAAAAGGAATCGCCCGGCAGCATGCCATTGGTGGGGAGGCAAAAAAAACAAAGCATAACAATAACAAAAGGCATAACACAATAGACTTCAAGAGCTTGAATGACACTTTGAGTTATTTTGTTGATGCTGTAAAAACACGAGCCAGCCCCAAAGATATGCGATGGTAGATTTATTGGGGCTACAGATAGAAAGACGCACAACACACAACACACAACACACAACAACACAACAACACAACAACAAAAAAAAAGGTGAAAAGCGGCTGCCTAAAGCAGCATTTGATAAGGGCAGAAACACTTTACAACAGCGTCCAGTGCAGAGCTTTGCTTAAAAAGAGAAGAGCAGGAGAAAGTACATATATAAGGCAGGGAAAGTATCTTAGAACGAACGGAAAATGTTTGAATGAGTCGGAGGGAGGATGGAATAAAACTGTTGAACGAATGACTAAGAAATACCCATACTAAAATGTTGCTTATCATTTATCAAAGACACAACTATAACTATATATTATGTTATGCTTATGTTATCATTTATCAAAGACATTAACAAATTACTAGTAAATGTTAGAGCCCATTTTCTCATCTCCATATCGGAGTTAACTTTCTCTTTAACTTGTCTTGATCAGCCTGTCAAAATTTGATGAGCCTCCATCTACATGGTAAATAAATTTTACAATAATTTAATATGTGGCAACACTAAAAAATGGCTGTAGCCAATAAATACTTTGATTGATTGACAGCGAAAAAATTGAATTTGACATTTTATTGTTCTGCATTGTGAAAGTCATATTCAATTTTATTATTTCACATGTCAGTTGACATGAATTTTTATATAAACATTAGAAAATGAGCATCAATATTTGCATTTTTATCATGATGTTTTTTCTTACTACGAAATGTATTCAAAATCTCTTTAAATTTATCAGAATTTTGTGACTATAACAATTAGGTAAGAGTATATTAACTTCAAACTATAGCATACATTGTTGAGGAACGCAGTCAGTTCAAATATTAACGGCCGGCTGCGCATTTTGAATAGCAACGATCGTTTCATTTTCATTTCGTTTCTTGCCGCACATTCGCCGCAAACACACACATACAAGAGTACATGCATGATGCAATATTGAGCATTATGATGAAATTCAAATTTACATATAGTCATCTCGTTTTCGCGCACACAACTTTGTATATTGCATCAGCGCATTTTTGGTTTTCAGAATTATATCCTATGAGTTGTGAAATATTACAAACGAAGGTGTTTTATTTCTAACCATACATAAACATGTAATTATTTATTAATTATAAATTGTAAATATTAGACCATTATGCAAAATTACGATGAGTGAAATAAAAATGTATGCTGTTTGTTATGTTAACGTTAACGTTTAGGTTTAAAATTAAAATTAATAAAATGTATATCCCGTATATGATCAAGTAGTATACTTTTGGATTATTTATCCAGTTTGCAGTCGAAAAAGTATTGTTTAAGACTCGAATTAATTGGATTACGCATATACCCCATTAGTTCCAAGAGAACAAGTATGTAAGGCTATTGATGCAATGAAATGTATATCTAAAGTACTATCAGAATC